>OX940977.1:44178298-44685346 GCA_954871275.1 Leptopterna dolabrata
AGAGGTAACCGTTCGTCGTATGAAAAATAATTGATACGTGGGTGTTTAATGGCCACCCACATCTTTTGTATGTAAATGGCCAGGTCTTCTCGCTTTTGTAGCATCCAAAATTAAAAACATCCCTCCGTCAATATAGAAAAGTATGGTCCGCTTTTGCGTAAGAACAAGTGATCTGCATGTCAGGAACACCATCGTTCAGATGAATATGAATTGGTTGGACAGATGCATCAGAACGATGCATCATGCGATGAATCATTGAATTCGTCTGTTCGAATCCCAGCGGCTCCCATTCAGGGCGGTGGGGCAATTCAAGTATAGCTTTTTATAGTTATAATATAGTTTATGTAGCCTGTTAATAGTAGACGTTACTCAAGATTTTTCACTAGATGAATTAACGTTTTGCGGAAATAATTGAACTTTTTACCAAATTAATCGAACCTCATGTATCAGTTAAATTACCAAACCAATTTAACGTTTTTTTAGACAAGTTATTAAACGTAATGCAACCAATGACGTGAAAAGATAACTTCACTTATTAGCAGTCAGTGGGCAAAGCAGATTTTACCCACGTACTAGTGCCCTCTTGGTGAAAATCTGTGATCAACAAGTGTCAGTGTTTTTGTGCGTGCATTTTGCGCCACCTACAATGTTTGTGATTGTGGTCCTGCGAGAACTTGCTAATGGATACCAAAAAGAAGCATAATAGAAAGTGTGTGTAGTAAGAACGTAATATCTTTCCTCGTAGTGACGCAATAAAATGAGAAAATGTTCAGCTCCACCGCATAGCCCCTCAGTGACCATAAGAACAAACAGAAAAACAAATTAGTTGTACTTTTTGTTCAGTTTATTTATTTATTTATTTATTTTCAAACTGCAAAAAATGTAGTTACAACATGTAGGTACCCAAGAATATAAATGCACATTGAACACCTGGCATCAGGGAACAGAGATCCAACACTTGATCACCAAGAGGAACAGCACTGGCCCAATATGGGAACCCTGCGGCACAACCGGCGATCCCCCCCCCCCCCTCCCATTTTGACCATTTGGTACCTTTTATCTAGGGAGCTCGCCAACCATCACGTGTGCATGGGACACCTTATTAATTGCATTTGAAAACGGTTTTTAAATTGATCTCGAACTTAAGAATTTTTGAGACCCCCAGAACATTGTACGTACAGCCGTTCGTTTGCACCAAAAAGCTTCGTCAACAGTCGTGAACGTGAATGAAGCGGTATTAAATCAGCCCAGATGTAATTGCTAGGGAACATCTGTCTGTAATCACGCATGGCTGTATGAAATCGAGTTGGTTGTTCCGAGATATTATTTCATTTGAAGAGTGATGGAAATTGGATTTTGTTGATAGGTACTTTTGCAACCTGAGCAATTGCTATGCTTCATGAATAACAACAAATAATTAATTATAGAATCCTTCATTCCCCGCATATTTATGAAATGTGGCTGCCCGGCTGGCTGCAGTACTCAATTTAGGGCTTTCCTGGGGGGAGCAAGAGGGTAGGTATTGACCACAGAAAACAGTGATCTACGCAGAAGGGGCATCTATACAGGTAAATAATAAATCGTTGTGTAATAATTCGCAGCGTTTTATTTATTCATAGGGAATGTTTTGTAGGTTTGATCTTGTTCATTTTTCATACCTACTGAGTGGTTGGTGTCCATTTGGTTTACAATTCCCCATACATTTTTCGCATGAGTTTCAATTAAGAGAAAAAATTAGTCAATCGGCAATTATGTGTAATCGGCTTATTGAAAGTGTAACTGGTTCAGTTCATTTGAAAAAGTTAAGTTCGTTTGGCAAAAGGATCAGTTCATCTGATAAAATGTTTGGCTAGTAGGTACAACAAATGCTAGTAATATTCTTTATGATTTGCAATAATGATAGCATATTACCCTCTATAATAAATTCTCTCTCTACAGGGCTGGTACATGGTGAATGTGAACCCCCGCCGCCGGCCTGCGATTTCCCGCCGATTTGTGATGGTGAAGTTTGGAAATGCAGATTATTCTAACATGGATAATGTACATTAGCGAACATCAACATGTACCTACTCCTATTTCCTGACCTGATGATTTGAATAAATTACAATATTATTAATTGCACTGCAATCTTTGTGTCATTTGTGGATGGGTCTGGGATGGTGACGGCTGTCCGTCGGTTCGAATCCCAGCGCCCCTCGCCCCAAGCTATATAGTTCGGTGAGACAAATAAGCAGCCAAATTCTGATCCTCTTGAGAGGCCAGCCGATCACGTCTGCGACGCCGGCCGAGCAGTTGGACGTTAATCTTCAGCTTGAAATGGCTGGTACTTCACTTTTTTCTCCTTATTTTTAGTCGATGACGTCATGCACTCGACAGCCTCAAATCACAAGGCGAGGCTCTTATTTAGAGTCGAGCGACATTTGCGGATAGCTACCTTTATGCGTATATAATATTATATAGGAGGTTACATGTTTTAAATTGCTTGTTGATAAACTATTAATCTGATCTCGACCGAAACTCGATATGACACTACAAGTTCATATAATATAATAATAGGTATGTATGCTTGTATTTTTACAGTATACTCCTTAGGCCTCCAGAATTTGCTGTATAGTTGTTGGTGCTACCATGGTGCCAGGGAATGGGCCACGCTGGCACCAGTAGTGCCATCAGTCAGAAAAATGAGTTTAGGGCTCAATAATTCTCTGTATTCCTGGTGCGACCATGGTGACAGCAAGGGCACCTTGGTCAGCCCCCACTAGTTACATGCTTTTATTTAACTCGCTCTGTCTGTGGTGGTCAAATCTTGTAATAGATTTTTTGCCCACTTCCCTATGTCCAATTGACCTGAAGTTTTGCATAGCCATATATCTTCGATGGCAATACATGAGTCAATCATAAAAACCATTAATTGATTACCACTTAATTAACTAAATAATTACCATCCCATGCTTTTATTTTTAGTCATAAAACATTCCAGTGTCCCTGGTTATCATAAAAATTGGTGCAAGATTTTCTGAAAACTAGGAGGAATGAAATAAAAATAAATGGAACCAACTTTTTAAAAACACGCTTTTTCCGAAATGCTCTAAAAAGAATTAAATAATTTCTTCCTGCTACCCGGGAACATTGGAATTTTTTAAGACAAAAATAAAACGGTGGGGCTACCATAATATACTTATTTCATAAAAAGACGTAAGTACTTTCACTCATAAATTCTGATGAAATATAAAGAACAACCATATTTATAAGACAAATGTCCCCTAGTATGACGCCCCACGTTTCTATTTTTAGTCATAACAAATGCCAGAGTTCTCGGGTAACAGAAATAAATTAATTTATGATTTCTAGATAATTTCGAAATAAGAGAGTTTTTGGTTTATTATTCTGTGAATAATTATACACCTAGGTAGGTATGTATTCGCTCAGCAAAAAAGTTGTATAACACCCATCAAAATTTTTTCTTTTCTGTTTCGAGGCGCGTAGATTCCAAAAACGCTGCTAAGTCCTTGTCACATGGGTTTATTATTCTATTGGAGTTCTAGAGATTCTTGTTGGCTGTTAAATTTATTGTTTCTTTCATGTGGAATGATTGAAATAGCTATTTCTGATGAATTCCACCAATTTTGGCCCCCAAAACATGAAATAGGTACGCTTTTTTTTTTTCAGATCATCTTTGATCACTGGTAGTGCCAATTAATGGTCTTGATTCACCTGTTTACACTTTTGGTTTATTATTCTGTGAATAATACACCTATGTATTCGCTCAGCAAAAAAAAATTTATAACACCCCCTCAAACTTTTAACCTGACCCTTCAGGTTTTTGCGATGGGATCCCCCGCCGAAAAACGACAGGAAAAAGTGAGACCAAATAGTGAGACCAAATTGTGAGACCAAATAGTGAGACCAAATTGTGAGACCAAATAGTGAGACCAAATTGTGAGACAAAAGTAGCGCGTATTTTATAAAGTGGCTCCTAAAGCTAATTTATGTACTATTCACTCTACGAAGCTGAAATTTGGTATGTGGGCTCCTTAGGACTTTAACTTGACACTGCCCAGGCCCCGGATCAGCTGAGTGGCTCCTAAAGCTAATTTCTATGCTATTCACTCTACGAAGCTGTAATTTGGTATGTGGGCACCTTAGGACTTCAACTTGACACTGCCCAGGCCCCGGATCAGCTGAGTGGCTCCTAAAGCTAATTTCTATGCTATTCACTCTACGAAGCTGTAGTTTGGTATGTGGGCACCTTAGGACTTTAACTTGACACCGCCCAGGCCCCGGATCAGCTGAGTGGCTCCTAAAGCTAATTTCTATGCTATTCACTCTACGAAGCTGTAATTTGGTATGTGGGCACCTTAGGACTTTAACTTGACACTGCCCAGGCCCCGGATCAGCTCAGTGGCTCCTAAAGCTAATTTCTATGCTATTGACTGTACGAAGCTGTAATTTGGTATGTGGGTTCCTTAGGACTTTAATTTGACACTGCCCAGGCCCCGGATCAGCTGAGTGGCTCCTAAAGCCAATATCTATGCTATTCACTCTACGAAGCTGTAATTTGGTAAGTGGGCTCCTTAGGACCTTAATTTGACACTGCCCAGGCCCCGGATCAGCTGGGTGGCTCCTAAAGCTAATTTCTATGCTATTCACTCTACGAAGCTGTAATTTGGTATGTGGGCACCTTAGGACTTTAACTTCACACTGCCCAGGCCCCGGATCAGCTGAGTGGCTCCTAAAGCTAATTTATATAATACAGCGAGGGGGACAAAAACCTGAAGGGTCAGATACACCACATTTTAGCCGTCAGGCTTTAAGCGGAAGTCATCCGGGGGTGCAGGGGGCGAAGCCCCCACCGAGGCGCGCAGCGCCGAGTTTTCTTTTCCGTTTCAAGGTGCGTAGATTCCAAAAATGCAATGTCCGTCCGCCGTACGCCGTATCACGTGTACAGGCTTCATTTTCGGTATAAAACCGAAAAATCATATCTCTGGTAGTGTAGCATATGGTGCACTGGATTGAGTATTCGATTGCCGATTGACCGTTTAGAATTCAAGGTGTGTCACTAAGAATGTTGGCCTAATGATGTTACAGGTTAATAACTTAATTGGACCACAATAACTTCATTTATTCATAACGTCTTCAAGCATTGATGACGTCACAACAGGATCGCAGGTAGTGGATCAGGTTAAACTATGTCGGTTCTAGCTAGAGAAATGGAGTACTTAGTGACGTCATATGCTACTGCTGAGGATGTGAAGTCGCAAGCTCCGCTCTCTAACAGCAGCAGTGGTCTGCATTTGAGATACACCGTAAGTCAGATAAAATATTAAATTTGGTTGGACAGATACCTTGATCAGAACGATGCGAAAAAGTGTAACGTAATATCATTGTTTAAGCCAGGATTCGAAATCTGGAGCCTCATATCATTAGCTGGCAGCAGTATCACTGGACCGTCTTGAACGATTATAATCGCCCGTGCGTGGTAGATGTGAATCCTGCGAATGTCTCAATGGTTTGAAACAGTGAAGCTCATATTGAAATATTCATTTGTTGGAATCCCAGCTTCTCCTTTTCCCAGTCAGGGCGGTGGGGCAATTCAAGTATTACCTATAGCATGTAATAGAAGTAGAGAATTGCCGTTTTACTTGAATTTTTCACCGAAAGAATTCAACGTTTTGCCAAAATAATTTAACTTTTACCGATCAAATTAAACTTTAAACATTTTGGTTTATTATTTTCAATAATGAACCATTGGAATCGAGCATGAAAAAAAAACGCTGCAAATCCCTGCACAACGGTTTATTATTTTGTATAGAATACCCTTCTGTTACAGATCACAGCTCTATGTATAGATAACCCGTCTATATAATATGATATGTACTATTCTATTATATGCATATTATGTAGATCGCAGACACTCCGTAGGTTAGTACCTAACCCCGTACTCGTTACTAGGTACCTACCTAAATCACGAGTTAAATGTTGCTAAAATAATTCTGCCGATGACAAACAGTACCTAACAAAAAGAAACACACATAATGAAGTTCTGAAAAGAAATTGTTGATGAGGAGTGAAAAAAGTTGCAAAAGTACCTACCAACAAACTCCAGCCCCTTCTACGTAGATGGTATAATTTACCGTTCTGTAATAATTTACCGTTGAGTAATGATTTACCGTAGTAATAATTTACCCATCAATACTTAATACTTCAACGTTTGTTCAAGTTTCACTACCTACCAACAAACTCCAATAGAGCCATCATTTTTCAAATTAAATAATATCACAGAACAACCAACTCGACTTCATACTCCGCCAATATAATCAGGTGATCCCTACCAATGATTGGCCGTATTCACAAATTCCTATTGTGGGCGCGTCTCTGGTTACGAGATTTGGTTTGGATTGTATACAATTTCATTCACACTGGAGTCGAAAATGCCTGTCGGTGCAAACTTCGGGGCCTTACTGTGAACGAACGGCTGGACGTACGATGCTCCGGATGGTCTTAAAAAACTCGCAAGTTCAAGAACTATTTAAAACCGTAAAAATATTTACGTAAAAAAATGGTATAGGCGTTTTGAAAATTTCAACCCCTATTTTGAACCCCTTAGAGATGACTCACAGTAACGTCGAGCTTCGAGGACCAACTAGACGCCGAACGGAACCTATAACCCGAATTTCATCAATTTTTTTTCATGGTAACTAAGAAAAGTGGCCCGTACGGCGTACGGCGTACGGCGTACGGCGGACAGACAGAAATATTTTTATTGCAGTTTTGGATTCTACATATCTTGAAACGTAAACCATCAAATTTTGAGGGGGGGTAAGAATTTTTTTTTTCATGCTCGATTCCAATGGTTCATTATTGAAAATAATAAACCAAAATTCTTACCCCCCCTCAAAATTTGATGGTTTACGTTTCAAGGTATGTAGAATCCAAAACTGCAATAAAAATATTTCTGTCTGTCCGCCGTACGCCGTACGCCGTACGGGCCACTTTTCTTAGTTACCATGAAAAAAAATTGATGAAATTCGGGTTATAGGTTCCGTTCGGCGTCTAGTTGGTCCTCGAAGCTCGACGTTACTGTGAGTCATCTCTAAGGGGTTCAAAATAGGGGTTGGAATTTTCAAAACGCCTATACTATTTTTTTACGTGAATATTTTTACGGTTTTAAATAGTTCTTGAACTTGCGAGTTTTTTAAGACCATCCGGAGCATCGTACGTCCAGCCGTTCGTTCACAGTAAGGCCCCGAAGTTTGCACCGACAGGCATTTTCGACTCCAGTGTGAATGAAATTGTATACAATTCAAACCAAATCTCGTAACCAGAGACGCGCCCACAATAGGAATTTGTGAATACGGCCAATCATTGGTAGGGATCTCCTGATTATATTGGCGGAGTATGAAGTCGAGTTGGTTGTTCTGTGATATTATTTCGCTTGAAAAATGATGGCTCTTTTGGAGTTTGTTGGTAGGTAGTGAAACTTGAACAAACGTTGAAGTATTATTGATGGGTAAATTATTACTACGGTAAATCATTACTCAACGGTAAATTATTACACAACGGTTCATTATACCATCTACGTAGAAGGGGCTGGAGTTTGTTGGTAGGTACTTTTGCAACTTTTTTCACTCCTCATCAACAATTTCTTTTCAGAACTTCATTATGTGTGTTTCTTTTTGTTAGGTACTGTTTGTCATCGGCAGAATTATTTTAGCAACATTTAACTCGTGATTTAGGTAGGTACCTAGTAACGAGTACGGGGTTAGGTACTAACCTACGGAGGGTCTGCGATCTACATAATATGTATATAATAGAATAGTACATATCATATTATATAGAAGGGTTATCTATACATAGAGCTGTGATCTGTAACAGGAGGGTATTCTATACAAAATAATAAACCGTTGTGCAGGGATTTGCAGCGTTTTTTATAAATCCTCATTTAAAAAAAAATCATCAGAATGGTCGGTTAGAAACAGGCATCCCGCCGTCCTTTCCTTGTTTAGTCTCCATAACTACTCACTGGAACGCTTCTGTTTACCGGTATCGTATAACGGTTTCGTATAACGCTTTTCGGGTCCATGTGCCAAAGTAAAGACATAAAATGTCAAAACGCTGCAAATCCCTACACAACGGTTAATACGGTAAAACGCATGATGAAGCTAAAAGTGATGCATGTGAAACGTTGATAACTATTTTTCTTCTGTTGGTAAAAATCTAGTAATACCTTTAATTTCTGCTGAACAATCTAGACCTACCATGTCATCATTTCCTAAGACTAATAAGAAGTTCGAAATCTCCCTATTGTCGCAGGATGATTTACGCAGATGATTAGTTGTGAGGGGGTTGAAAGGAAGGCCAGCTCCGGGTATTGATGGTATCAACTCTTCAGTCTTAATTGATAATATAGTTTACCTTATGAAGCCACTTTTGCATCTGTTCAACTTGAGTATTACGGAAGCCGTCTTCCCTACTCAGTTTAAGGTCTCAAAAATAACCCCATCATACAAAGGAGGTGATAAGTTGGAGGATGGTAACACCCGAAAAATCTAGAAAAATGGATAAATTTGAACTTGTCTATTTATTTGGAGGAAAATAATTTGTTGGCCAATGCTCAATATGGGTTTCGCAGGGGGAAGGGAGTTGACAACGCGCTTTTCGAGCTGACAGATGAACTCCACGACTTTAAAAATACCGGCTCCAAAGCAGCTCTTTTCATGTTGAATCAGGCTAAAGCTTTTGATTCAGTTGATAGATCATTACTTCTTATCGACATTTTGGATGCATTCAGAATTAAGGATAGATCTCCAGCCTGGTTCCAGAGTTACCTTACTGAAGGGATCAGGTAGTAGCAATTGATGACTGACTGATCAGTAGTGTCGTTAATAAAGAATACGGGGTCATTCAGGGGGGTACGCTAGGGCCTATTCTCTTCTTAATATATTTGTTAATTCGCTACCTTTTATTACCGGATTTAAATTCTCTTATGCGCCGGTGACACGGCCCTCCCAGTGATAGGAAAAGATTGGGATGAGGTTTTTGGTAAAGCGGACACCTGCCTATCTATTCTGTCAGATTGGATGGTACATAATCTCCCTACAGTAAATATAACAAAAACAAAATACTTAATAATTGGAAGTGAAGGTGATATAACATAATCTCAACAAGACCGTAGATTCCGAATCCATAGCTGCGCAGGAGGGTGCCGCTGTATTCCTGTTTGTTCGAACACAAATATTTAGGGGTCATTATACATGAAAAATTGTCATGGAGGGGCCATATACATATACTGTATCTAGTAGAGAAATTAAAGAAATGTACACACATGTTTTATAGCCTGCGATCAGTGCTACCCCTTTCTGACATGAAAGTGATATAATTAAGCTTGGTCCAATCCATAATTCAACATGGATTTATTGCGTGGGGTGGTACATACCTCACAACATTGAAACCTCTAACTATTTTACAGAAATGCATATCGAAAGTATGCCTACATAACAAAAAACTAAAGCATAAAAATAGCAATAGTCTATTTCCACGTGAACTAATAAACTGTAGACCGGTTTCGGTTGTTACACCATAGTCAGTACACAATCGAATACATAATGCCTACATAAGCCTAAAACATTTAGTTCGATGGAGACATTCAATGTAAGCAAGTCCTTCACTATCAGACAGGTGGTTGTAAATACCTGCTGCTATGCTATTTCAGACATTCGGAAATAATTTCTAATGAAATAGCACATGGATATCTAACAAGATTCCGCTTGGAAGGAAATGTTAAAAATTTACGGACCAGAACTACTCTATACACCAAGAACCCTCGCTACATAATGTATATAGTGCATAAATCTTTACCTATTGACTTGAAATCACCAGAGAAGTATAAATAATAATATAAAGTATAAATAAGTATAAATAAAGAGATACTTATAAAAAATTAGTATATTCTTGGTTAATTTTAATTTATTACAATGCTTTGGATCATTATTATAGCTACTGCCTACGTTTGAAAACTTACTTTGTTTTCTAAATTTATTTATTTTATTATATTGTTATTATTATTTATTTATTTTCTAATTTCTTATAATACCACAGGATGCTGTATTATATATAAGTAGGTAACAATAATATTGTGAAGAGCTGTATCGTGGATGAGAAATTAGCTTTTTATTTTTTGTTGTGCTCAGTTGTGACTCTGGTCGGCAGCACAGGCATGCCCATAGCGGCATTAATATAATGTGTTGACTGCCCTTTATAGATAATTGTAAGTTTGTATTTTCTACTCTCATAAAGCGCACTGTTTCTTTTTCTTTATTGTCAATAAAATCATTATCGATCTATCTAATGGTTTATTATTTTGTAGAGAACACCCTTCTGTTACAGATCACAGCTGTCTGTATAGATAACCCTTCTATATAATGTATGTACTGTTCTAAACATATTATGTAGATCGCAGATCCTCCGTAGGTTAGTACCCAATCCCGTACTCGTTACCAGGTAGGTACCTACCTAAATCACATGTTAAATGTTGTTAATAATGCTGCCGATGCCAAACAGTAGCAAACATGGCAAAAAGATACACAAATAATGAACGTCGGAAGGGAAATTTTTGATGTGGAGTGAAAAAATATTCAGTTGTGAGGGTTTCATTCTCGGGGAGCTGTAGCGTATCAGTTCGTTGGTTAAACCACTGAGCTATACCGTCCAGCTAGCAACAGACCAAAGTTAGCAATATTAACGGGTTAATTAAATACTTCCCCTTAACTAACTCCGGTGCCAAGGAAAGGTTTTTCACTTCGTAAGTTTTTATCATTCACCTCTTCAAAAACGTGCCGGTAACCGAACTGCCCCTCTCCCCTTTCTCCTCTCCCCTCCAGCTACCCATCGTTCCACCACTCTCCTTGGCTACCCCAGAGCGAAGGGGATGCATTCACCCGCCAAATCGCAATATTTCCGCAGACCCCTAACTAACTAGTGATGTGCGCTCTCAACACAGATTGATGGCTGCATACGCCCTGCTCTTTACGGCAAATTCTATAGCAAATTTTATGGCAACATCGTAGAATGCTCCGGATGGTCTAGAAAATTCAGAAAAGTCAAACTATTGAAAAACGCGAGAAAACCCACCCCTCAAAATACAATTTTCCGAGATAGGGATACTCTGGACATGCCAACCCCTATTTTGCACCCCTTAGAATTGAGTTACAGTAACGCCGAGCTTCGAGGACCAACTAGAGTCCAAACGGGGCCCATGCACCAAATCTGGTCAATTTTGGCTCATGCGAACTAAGGAAAAAGCGGCGTACGGCGGACGGACGGAATTTTTTTAACTCGATATTCGTATTCTACGTCCCTTGAAACGTAAACTGTCCAATTTTGAGGGGGGTTAAAAAAAATTTTCATGGTCGATTCCAAACGTATACCTACTGTTGAAAATAATAAACCAAAAACAAAAAGTGAAAGGGAAAGGGGTTTTCAATGGGGAAAGCATTTTTGTTACATATTGTTGCCCTCTTAGTGTACGATGAAAATTCATGTACAGTTTGTGATTGTGAACTAACGAGAACTTGCTATTAACAAAGTGTAAGAATATCACAATATCTCACTAATAGTTATAGTAAGTATCTATAACTCCGCATTTCCCCTGAATGGCCATAAAATGAAGAAGGGATAAACGCTGCAAATAATTTATTACACACTATTTTATTATCTACCTGTATAGATGCCCCTTCTGCGTTGATCACCTATCCCCCCCCCCCCCCCCCCCCCCCAACACCAAGGAAAGTCCTAAATCGAACACTGCAGCCCGCTGGGGAATAGCAGATTCATAAATATGCGGTGGGTTCTAGAATTCCATAATTAATTATTTATTGTTATTCGTGAAGCATAAAGTTTATTCAAGTTACGAAATTACCTATAAACGAAATCCAAAATGACCACCATTCTTCAAATGAAATAATATCACGGAATAGTCAACTCGATTTCATACACCCGTGCGTGATTATGATAAGGTGTTCCTTAGGAGTGATATCTGGGCTGGATTTATACTGTTTCATTCACAATCATGTTGACCTCTTGGTTGCGTATCGGTGCAAACGAACGGCTGGGCGTACAATGCTCCGGGTGGTCTCATAAAATGCTCAATCAATGATCAATTTTTCGAGATACAGTGTTCGGGAAATTTTAACCCAAAGTAAATATGTCCACCCGTGCATCCCATATAGAATTCCATATAGATGTCCATATAGAATTCTGTTCATTCTTCCCCTAACACCCGTTCCCACTTCTGTTTCTGAGTTTCTTTCAAAGCTGTTTGCTGGCGGCTAGCTTGAATTTCCTTTCACAACGTTCTAATTGAATCGGTAAAAGATTCATGTAAAACATGCAATTCCTTTGGCAAAAGGATTCATTCATCTGGTAAAAGATGGGACTATTCTTAGTACTATGCTTAGTAGTGAATCGGGAGGGGACGATGTTGAAATGGAGTCATAAACTTCGTCAAATGATGGAAGAGGGTGTTGTGAGTCTGCATAAACAGCGGACAATGAGATGAAGGTTATTTTTCATTTTTTACTCCCAAAGCCTCCCCTTCTCACCTCGGTTTCTAATGGCTCTGGCGTTGATGATGCCATTTTCTATGATAAAACAACTAAAGTGACCAGTACTTGAAGAGAGAAAAAAGTGAAATCATGCAGCATTGCTTAAGGACGCGAATTTTCAAAGAGATAGTTAGGGAAATTGAGAAGTTAAATTAATGATCATCTGCCAGAGCACTCATTACGGCCTAACTAGGCACTCGTTTAAACCAAGTGGCACATCATGCAGAAAAATTATGTCAAAAAATAATTGTTGGGTGTTTGAACCAAAAAACTGTGATTTTGATCACACGAAGCAGTATGAACGTGCTGAAACTACTAGCAGTCGATTCAGCGACCAAAAAACATTATTAACGACACTTCACATGCCTGCATAGAATATAATATATGCAATTTGTTGGGTATTGGACTATAATTTGGTAAATTTGGTATGCTGGCTGGGTGCGTCTAATCGGACTAGGACCAGTTGCAATCGATTCAGCGCCCCATAAACGTGATCGACAATACCCCAAATGCCTGTGTCGCTGAATCCTTTTTGTTTTGATTTTTTGGACCAAAAATGTGTAAATTTGGTCCCTTGCGCACGGTGCAGTCGGGCTGGGTAACGAACTCATCATTACTCTTGCGGAGACGGATTTTTCTGCGCAAGAACGATTTGTTTACCATGGAAATTAAGGGACTTGTCGTGCGGAATGACACACACACACACACACGCACACACACACACACACACACACACACACACACACACACACACACACACACACACACACACACACACACACACACACACACACACACACACACACACACACACACACACACACACACACACACACACACACACACACACACACACACACACACACACACACACACACACACACACACACACACACACACACACACACACGAAAAACTGAAACTCCGTTATTTAGATCTCCGATGCATTAAACGGATCTTTGAAATTTTGGAACGAGCTAAATAGCTACATTTTCGTAAAATGTTGCTAAAAAGGCATTTTAGTTCTGCTCGACAACATGTATCTAAATCTTTTGATTCGATAAATCATACACAGTTGTTGAGGCTTCAGGTTGCAGCGGAGTTCAGTTAGGCAAACATCAATGGTTCTAGAGTTATTTGGAAAGAAGACAACAGGTAGTTGCCATTGACGGAATAGATGGTACTGTAATAGAACAGGTAAATTCGGTCGGTCTGCAGCTCTCAGACTTGTGAATCGCAGTGCTTGGTACTAAAGAGAGTGCCTGAATTGAAATACCTAGGTTTAACATTAGATGAAACCTTGAAATGGACTCCGCATGTTACCAAAACTTAAAAACTGCTTCGAATGTACATTTTTATATTTTTGCTAGGCTACGGAAGTGTCTACAGGTAAAACGATTAAAATCTGTTTACCGAGCCCTCGTCCAATCATTGTTGGTATACTGTCTACCGGTGTGGAGTAGTGCCTACCAAACAAACCTGCAACCTGTAGTGCTCGTGCAGAAAAACATTATGAGAGCGTTGCTGGATAAAACTAGAAGAGAGCACTCTCAACCGCTGTTCGACCAACTAGAATTATTGAATATAGTATGCATTAATGAAAAAAAGCTAGTTTAAAGCAAGTATTAAAATGAAGCACATGCATACAGCCACATCACGATAAAAGCACCAGATTCAAAGATAACTTCAAATTAAAAATGCCACTTTGTAAAACAACATTTGCACAAAAGCATTATTTCTATACAGGGATAAATTATTTTAATAATTGCTTACCTTTAAATATGAAGCAAAAAGTTATAGAGAGAATCCTACAGTGCAAACTGAACTCTCTACCCCTATCACGGGCATTTGACCCATATTGGTAAGTATGTTATACTCACGCAGAACAATGAAAGTTTATTGATTATTGATTGTTTTATACATGTAGTATTATTGTAAATTTGAAAATGGAAATAAAGTAATTAAAAAAAAATTTGCAGTCATTCAGGATGGTACCCTTGCTCCCCTCCTGTTTTTGATATTCATAAATAGGATTAAAATAAATAGGACCATCAAAATATCGTACGTCATAAAGCTGTTCGCCAATGGCACGGTACTTTTTTATGAGTGAGATTCATGGGATGATTTTTTCTCTCTGCTAACCATGGTTTAAAGTTATTTCTTGATTTACTGACCGCAAAAACATATCTAAAACACTTGTTTTCTCTTAATCACCATGTAAAGCTGAACGCCAGCACTGTAAAATTATCGTGATGGGGGGATTATATTATAATTAGCCGTGCATGATTACAATAAGCTGTTCCCTAGCAATGATATCTCGGCTGGATGTATACCGTAAGATGCACACTCATGTTAAGGAAGCTTTCGGGATCAAACGAACGGCTGGACGTACAATTCTCCGGGTGGGCTTGGAAAAAAAAAAAAAAATCTATTCTTAGTTTCGAGCAACGGCGTTTTCAAAATTCCAACCCTTGTTTTTCACCCCTTGGATGACTGTCGGTAACGCCGAGCTTCGCGGTCCTACAGACCAAGCCGTCCATCAAGTACGGCAGACGGAAAGAATTGATTTTATTCCATTTTCGGATTCTACGTACCTAGAAAAGAAGACCATCAAATATTTTTTACTGCTCGATTCCATTATTAAAAATGCTGCAAAGTCCTTTTCACATGGGTTTATTATTCTATTGGACATACCTACAGAAACGTTGGCTGTTCATTTATTGTTTCTCAAGAACACGAAGTTTTTTTAAACAAATTATGTTTAATTATTGACAGTGACATTTTATTGTCTTGATTCACCTGTTGATACTACTTCTAGTGTTATTATACAAGTATAATATGGTGATTGCAGAAATTTCCCAGGTTTTTGACTCACGAAAAATGAATTTTGGGAGCTGAACCTTCGTTACAACCTCAACTCTTCACTCTTCGGTCAAAATGGACTTCATATATTATTCGGTCTCCTCCTCCTAAAAAACATGGAAAACGATACCTCACAAGCTCATGTTACTAAAGCACCAAAAACCCTATTTTTACGCCCATTTTTCATCCGTAACACCCTTGGGTATATTCCAATCGGGGTGCAAAGTTTCGGGACACAACTAGGGCCCAAATGGAGCTTGTGCGCGAAAGAACGAATTTTTTAGACCGAAAATGAATTAGGTATGGATGATACTGGTTGGGGGGGGGGGGGGGGGGCGGATGGACATTGCTTTTTTGGAATCTAAGCACCTTGAAACGTAAAAGAAAAACTTTTGAGGGTGTGTTATAAAAATTTTTTGCCGAGCGAATACATAGGTGTATTCCCAGAATCGTATTATGCGCACAATAGTAAACAAAAACGGAAACCATCAATTTTTTTGGGCGGGGGGGGGGGATGTATATATTTATTTTTATGCTCGATTTTAAAGGTTCATTATTGAAAATAATTAATCAACCAAAATGGTTAGGGAGAAAGCTGCGAGGTTCTGGAACTCTCCGCTCGGAGTGCTGGTGACGAACTTACAACCGCAGGCCCCACCCTTCTCCTGGCAGTTCCCGTATGATGTGCATTCCGATGTCGGAATTTGGCGGAATTTCGGAATTTTGTAAAATGGACAGTTCGTTTGGTGAGCTGTCGGCGCGTCCGAGCGTAGAGCACATTCATTCTCGTTACATCCCATTTCAATACCCGCGAAGGCGAACAAGGACCCATCTATCATAATCCTTCTCAGACTCCTTTGTGATTGTGTGCATTGAGGAGAAGGGCAAGGCGAGAGCGGGAGCTGAGGCGAGCGGGCCCTTAGAGGCAAGATTACACCTTTGTAAAGGGAATTTTTTTTTCTTCTTTCTTATTTTTCCCCCGTTTCACCGCGGGAACACGCAAGGCCTGCCGTGTAAGGGTGGATGGAGAATTTGTATACTACACGTAACAGACGGCACGCGAAGAGCGTTTGTGCTTTTTGATCGCAAGGGCAGTTTATTCACTTCAGGGTTGAATGCGGTCGTGCGGTCCCGGAGACCCTCGCGACGCGGAGGGGTCGCAAATGAGGCGACAATGAGTGTTTTCGACTTAACGAGCTATCCACGTTTCACTACGTTCGCTTCTAACGAGTCGTGTAATACAACTTCATCTTTTACATATTTGCGGGGGTTTGAGCGGCCGCTCGCCTTGTAAATTACCGCGGTACGTCCCTAACACTGGTCCTTTCTAAAGGGAAATTATGGTGGATCGATATCTGAACCTGTGAGGTACCAGATACGAAGGTGAGTTACGAAGGAGAGAGTGCCCTTACGTTAATCCTAAAAAATCACTTCCATGCTTAGCTTGAAGTTGTGTCGCTACAAAGTTTTGGTTTATTATTCTGTGGATAATACACCTATGTAATCGCTCAGCAAAAATTTTTTATATCACCCCCTCAACATTTTTTCTTTTACGTTTCAAGGTGCGTAGATTCCAAAAATGCAATGTCCGTCAGCCGTAAGCCGTATCTACTCTAATTTCGGTCTACAAAATTCGTTCTTTCGCACACAGGCTCAATTTGGGCCCTAGTTGTGTCCCGAAACTTTGCAGTCCGATCGGAATATACCCAGAGGTGTTACGGGTGAAAAATGAGTATAAAAATTACTTTTTGTGTTTTTTTTTTAAATTTGAGTAACATGAGCTGTTGAGGTATCGTTTTCCATGTTTTGTAGGACGAGAAGACCGAATATGAAGTCGATTTTGACCAGAGTGGAAAATTGAGGTTCTAACGAAGGTTAAGCGTCCGAAATTCATTTTTTATGAGTCAAAAACCTGGGAAATTGTCTGAAATCTCCATAAATTTGTATAGTAACACTAGAACTAGTATTAGCAGGTGAATCAAGACGATTAAATTGCATTATCAATTTCAAAGATAATCTGTGAAACAAAAAAAAGGTCGTGTTTTGGGGCCAAAATTGCTGGAAACCATCAGAAATAACTATTTGCATTATTGCTCATGAAATAAACACTAAATGAACAGCAACATCTCTGTATGTATGTCCAATAGAATAATAAACCCATGTGACAAGGACTTTGCAGCGTTTTGGTTTATTATTCTGTGAATAATACACCTATGTATTCGCTCAGCAAAAAATGTTTATAACACCCCCTCAAAATTTTTTCTTTTCCGTTTCAAGGTGCGTAGATTCAAAAAATGCAATGTCCGTCCGCCGTACGCCGTCCGCCGTACGCCGTCCGCCGTCCGCCGTCCGCCGTACGCCGTCCGCCGTATCACGTGTACAGGCTTCATTTTTGGTCTAAAAAATTCGTTCTTTCGCACACATGCTCCATTTGGGCCCTAGTTGTGTCCCGAAACTTTTCAGCCCGATCGGAATATACCCAGGGGTGTTATGAGTGAAAATGTGTGTAAAAATAGGTACTTTTTGCGTTTTAGCAACATGTTAGTAAAATGAGCTTTTGAGGTATCGTTTTTCATGTTTTTGGGGACGAGAAGACCGAATATGAAGTCGATTTTGACCAAAGACGCGGAAATTGAGGTTTTACCATTGGCTCAGCTCCCAAAATTGTTTTTTTTTAGTCAAAAACCTGGAAAACTGTCTGAAATCACCATCAATGTGTATACTAACATTAGAAAAAGTGTAAACAGCTGAATCAAGACCATTAAATCGCACTACCAATGATCAAATATGATCTGGGGGGGAAAAAAAAGTGTAGGTACCTATTTCATGTTTTGGGGGCCAAAATTGGTGGAAATCATCAGGAATAGCTAATTCAATCATTCACATGAAAGAAACAATAAATTTAACTGCCAACAAGAATCTCTAGAACTCCAATAGAATAATAAACCCATGTGACAAGGACTTTTGCAGCGTTTTTTGAAATCGACTCGGGTTTTGGTCAGCTTGACCTTAGAACTCTGAGCTTGTCTAAATTCATGTTGGTAATGGAAGTGTTGGGGGGGGGGGGGGGCTCGAAAAATTATCCTAATTTGTTGCCCAGACGTTGAATTATACTGTTTTTAGCCGTAAGCTTATTGCAGTGGGTCCCAAAAGTGTAGTAAGTAGGTACGTGAATAACTGCAGAACACTTTTTCAATTCCCTTGCTGTCTATGAGTGTCCTTCCGAACGAGTATTGGACCTTGGCCACGAGGCAGAAAATTTCATATCTAGTCTAAATAGATAGTAGCCTTTAGTATCCCAAAGGTGCGAAATTGTGAAAAACGTGAGTTTTTTGGTGGTCCAAAAACACTAAAAATATTTTAAAACTGCTTGAAAAAACCCCCAAAAAATAACGAAAAATAGATTTATATACATTTATTTAACCCTCATGCGTTGGCGCCAACTTGAGTCACACCGGCGTTCGCGCGGGCTGTCAGTTGACCGCCCACGTTTTTTTGTGGTTATCATGCTGTTTTCTGTATTTTTCGTGAATGATTCATTGAGATGAGAACAAAGGAACTCCGATGCAACTCGACAAACACCTTTTTGACCAAAATTCTTGATTTAAACAATTAATAGTTAGTCATCAACATAATATAATAGTCTACCTTGAAAAATACCTTTTTTCAACATTTATTGGCAAAAGTATAAAACTAGAAAACAGCCTAAGTATAACTGACACATGAAGAGCACACGAAGAAGTAAATTTATACCATTAGCCCCAAAAAAGTCCACTTGAAAAAATTTACCTACATAATTTGACACTTGAAACTACGATATGATCAACCTACGAGTAGGTGGCACAAAGAAAAGAAAAAAGACACTGTTGGCAAAAAGTTAGTCTTTGGCATTTAAAAAGTATGTAGCATGGTAAAATGTTGACAACGAAAGAATCATCATCCTCTTTCCATTTCCTCCAGCAGCCGACGTATCTTCTCGTCTGTTTATGTAGCCGGTCCCTGTACAAAAAAAGAATACCGATAATATTACTCTATTGCGAGAAGGGCAAAGCAGAAAAAATAGGCCAATGCAGTATCAAGTTTGTCTACTGTATTTCATACTTTTTATTTTCCTTGCCCCTTTGAACTCGGAGGCAAGGAAAGTATTATTACCATTGACAGCCCATTCAACCAATTTCAAAAAAAAAAAAACGCTGCAAATCCCTGCACAACGGTTTATTATTTTGTATAGAATACCCTTCTGTTACAGATCACAGCTCTCTGTATAGATAACCCTTCTATATAATATGATATGTACTATTCTATACATATTGTGTAGATCGCAGACCCTCCGTAGGTTAGTACCTAACCCCGTACTCGTTACTAGGTACCTACCTAAATCACGAGTTAAATGTTGCTAAAATAATTCTGCCGATTAGAAACAGTACCTAACAAAAAGAAACACACATAATGAAGTTCTGAAAAGAAATTGTTGATGAGGAGTGAAAAAAGTTGCATAAGTACCTACGTACTCCCTTCTACGTAGATGGTTATAATGAACCGTTGTGTAATAATTTACCGTTGAGTAATGATTTACCGTAGTAATAATTTACCCATCAATAATACTTCAACGTTTGTTCAAGTTTCACTACCTACCAACAAACTCCAAAAGAGCCATCATTTTTCAAATGAAATAATATCACAGAACAACCAACTCGACTAAATACTCCGCCAATATAATCAGGTGATCCCTAGCAATGATTTCATCTCCGCCAGCTTTCCTATTGTGGGCGCGTCTCTGGTTACGAGATTTGGTTTGAATTGTATACAATTTCATTCACACTGGAGTCGAAAATGCCTGTCGGTGCAAACTTCGGGGCCTTACTGTGAACGAACGGCTGGACGTACGACGCTCCGGATGGTCTTAAAAAACTCGCAAGTTCAAGAACTATTTAAAACCGTAAAAATATTCACGTAAAAAATGGTATAGGCGTTTTGAAAATTTCAACCCCTATTTTGAACCCCTTAGAGATGACTCACAGTAACGTCGAGCTTCGAGGACCAACTAGACAGCGAACGGAACCTATAACCCGAATTTCATCAATTTTCTTTCATGGTAACTAAGAAAAGTGGCCCGTACGGCGTACGGCGTACGGCGGACAGACAGAAATATTGGTTTATTATTTTCAATAATGAACCATTGGAATCGAGCATGAAAAAAAAAACGCTGCAAATCCCTGCACAACGGTTTATTATTTTGTATAGAATACCCTCCTGTTACAGATCACAGCTCTATTTATAGATAACCCTTCTATATATAATATGATATGTACTATTCTATTATATAGGTACATATTATGTAGATCGCAGACCCTCCGTAGGTTAGTACCTAACCCCGTACTCGTTACTAGGTACCTACCTAAATCACGAGTTAAATGTTGCTAAAATAATTCTGCCGATGACAAACAGTACCTAACAAAAAGAAACACACATAATGAAGTTCTGAAAAGAAATTGTTGATGAGGAGTGAAAAAAGTTGCAAAAGTACCTACCAACAAACTCCACCCCCTTCTACGTAGATGGTATAATGAACCGTTGTGTAATAATTTACCGTTGGGTAATGATTTACCGTAGTAATAATTTACCCATCAATAATACTTCAACGTTTGTTCAAGTTTCACTACCTACCAACAAACTCCAATAGAGCCATCATTTTTCAAATTAAATAATATCACAGAACAACCAACTCGACTTCATACTCCGCCAATATAATCAGGTGATCCCTACCAATGATTGGCCGTATTCACAAATTCCTATTGTGGGCGCGTCTCTGGTTACGAGATTTGGTTTGAATTGTATACAATTTCATTCACACTGGAGTCGAAAATGCCTGTCGGTGCAAACTTTGGGGCCTTACTGTGAACGAACGGCTGGACGTACGATGCTCCGGATGGTCTTAAAAAACTCGCAAGTTCAAGAACTATTTAAAACCGTAAAAATATTTACGTAAAAAAAATGGTATAGGCGTTTTGAAAATTTCAACCCCTATTTTGAACCCCTTAGAGATGACTCACAGTAACGTCGAGCTTCGAGGACCAACTAGACGCCGAACGGAACCTATAACCCGAATTTCATCAATTTTTTTTCATGGTAACTAAGAAAAGTGGCCCGTACGGCGTACGGCGTACGGCGTACGGTGTACGGCGTACGGCGGACAGACAGAAATATTTTTATTGCAGTTTTGGATTCTACATATCTTGAAACGTAAACCATCAAATTTTGAGGGGGGGTAAGAATTTTTTTTTTTCATGCTCGATTCCAATGGTTCATTATTGAAAATAATAAACCAAAATTCTAACCCCCCCTCAAAATTTGATGGTTTACGTTTCAAGGTATGTAGAATCCAAAACTGCAATAAAAATATTTCTGTCTGTCCGCCGTACGCCGTACGCCGTACGGGCCACTTTTCTTAGTTACCATGAAAGAAAATTGATGAAATTCGGGTTATGGGTCCCGTTCGGGGTCTAGTTGGTCCTCGAAGCTCGACGTTACTGTCAGTCATCTCTAAGGGGTTCAAAATAGGGGTTGAAATTTCCAGAACGCCTATACCTTTGTTTTACGTGAATTTTTTCACGGTTTTAAATAATTCTTGAACTTGCGAGTTGTTTAAGACCATCTGGAGCATCGTACGTCCAGCCGTTCGTTCACAGTAAGGCCCCGAAGTTTGCACCGACAGGCATTTTCGACTCCAGTGTGAATGAAATTGTATACTCTTGTCACCAGGGACGCGCTGGATTCAGTCAATCAATCAATTTATTCAATCAATTGATCGATCAATCAATCAAAATTTTCAATTGAAATTGGAATAGTTTGTAAATTATTGGATTACTTTATTGTTTGCAATTGGGGAATCATAGGCTTGTTTGTGTGTCTGTTGTTTTCAATTGCAATTGGCCACTGCTCACTTGAATTGGAATTCATTAATTTGAATTGGAATTCATTTCGAATTGTCTAATTGGCATGGTGCGCATTGGCATGGTCCGAAATGGTTCTGCAATTCTATTGGCCCAACGCTGTCTGCGATTCTCATCATAACATGTATAGACTAGTACATATTGTATTATACAGACGGGTTATCTATACAGAGATCTGTGATCTGTAACAGAAGGGTATTCTATACAAAATAATAAACCGTTGTGCAGGGATTTGCAGCGTTTTTATTGCAGTTTTGGATTCTACATACCTTGAAACGTAAACCATCAAATTTTGAGGGGGGGTAAGAATTTTTGTTTTCATGCTCGATTCCAATGGTTCATTATTGAAAATAATAAACCAAAAAATTGAGGTTGTACCAGATGTTCAGCTCCCAAAATTGATTTTTTATGAGTCAAAAACCTGGGAATCCGTCTGAAATACCATCAATTTGTATAATAACTCTGGAAAAAGTATCAGCAGGTGGGTAAAGACGATTAAATGGTACTATCAATGATCTAAGATAATTTGAAAAAAACTCGGCGCTCCGCGCCTCGCCAGGGGGCAAGCCCCCTGGACCCCCGGTTACCTCTATTTACATACTTCGGACGAAATTATAGAAACACAGAATGTGTTTTAGCTCACGCGTTTCACATAAACCCGTCTTCAATCTTCGGTTGAAGATTGGTTAACTTCCTCCCACTAATGTTTCGTCGTAACTGGTGGTGCCTTATACACAGCTTCTTATATAAAGCTTGCAATCGTGTTCACAATATAAATTATTGAGAATGATCACCTGTGTGTAAACAATTATTTAAATCACGCTCATACCGCAGCTTGTCGGCCACGCACTCCGCAGTGGTTAACGTAATATGGTTAGGTAAATCGAGAGCTTTCCAACGAGTGGTGAACGATTTTTGTACGATGATAACTGGCGAAGTTAAAGTTCCGTAGCAACGAATCGGTTGTGCGTGAAAATCATTAGAAATGTTGTCGTCCCAGATTTCGTTACGAAATTTCGTTACGAAATTCCGTTAGCTTTTTTGGCTAGTTAGTCCATGGCTAAAACACATTCTGGTTTGAAAATGAAAAAATAGTCTATTTCCACTAAGACACGAAAAAAAGTACTCACTATTTTACTCATTTTCACTCAATTTAAATTTTAGAGGAACTTCCAGAAGAGGGGAAGAGGGGGTTAATGCTGAAAACCCGCAAATCATCAGTAAACTGATGACGAGTATCTACACTGCATGCAGATACATCTGATCATGGATATGTCTGTTTTTAGCAGTAAGGGAGAAATAAAGTAATTTGCATAGAGTGATTGATGATTAAAGTCGTGAAAAAAAGTAAACTACACTGACAAAATATTATTTTTATTCATTCTAACGATATGCACTACATGTAGGGATTGATACATCAGTAATGCTGAGTAAAGTTGTGGTATGAAAAATATGAAATGTAATTCCTAGTTTGTATATACTCGATGTGGCGTGTGAAAAAAGCATCAATACGCGTGTTACTCCTTGTTGTTGAAATTTCTGGATCGTTATTCAGTTCAAGGTTGAATGTTTCCTTCATAAACTCAAGAAACTTCACACGTTCACCGCTCTTGAGATCAATATTCAAATCTCCACATAGAATTATTGGAATAAAATGGTATTCATTTTCTCTGACAAACTCAAATATGCCATCATATTCAGTTCTTGGCACCAAATTACGGCGTCATAGAGTGAATTGCATAGAAATTAGCTGTAGGAGCAACTCAGCTGATCTGGGGCCTGGGCAGTGTCAAGTTAAAGTCCTAAGGTGCCCACATACCAAATTACAGCTTCATAGAGTGAATTGCATAGAAATTAGCTGTAGGAGCAACTCAGCTGTTCCGGGGCCTGGGCAGTGTCAAGTTAAAGTCCTAAGGAGCCTACATACCAAATTACAGCTTCATAGAGTGAATAGCATAGAAATTAGCTGTAGGAGCAACTCAGCTGTTCCGGGGCCTGGGCAGTGTCAAGTTAAAGTCCTAAGGAGCCTACATACTAAATTACAGCTTCATAGCGTGAATAGCATAGAAATTAGCTTTAGGAGCCACTCAGCTGATCCTGGCCCTATGCTGCTTAAAGTGTAAGTCCTAAGGAGGCTTCCTACCAGATTACGGCTTCATACAGTGAATATCATAGAAATTAGCTTCAGGAGCCACTCAGCTGATCCCGGCCCTATGCTGCTTAAAGTGTAAGTCCTAAGGAGGCGACATGCCACATTTCAAGTCTCTACCACCACGGGAATTGCGCCAAAAACGTTCATAGTATTCAGTAACTTCAGTAAACTGTATAAATGAAACTGAGTAAGAAATGATAACAATCAAATGTGATAAGAGCGCTAGTGTCACGTATTTCCTAGTAACAGCGTCATTCGGTCGTGTTGGAAATCGTTTATAGAACCTATGCATTCATGTTTCTGCCAACGAAAATTTTCTTTATAGTTCAATCAAATTAGTTTAGGAATGTAGCCAGGTGCGTAAGGAGGGGGAAGTTTGTAGCTTGAGATGTGTACATTTTTCACATAAATCAAGAGCTTTCCAACGAGTGGCGAACGATTTCTGTGCGATGAAAATTGCGGAAGTTACATTTACATACCAACGGGTTGGTTGTACGTGAAAATCGACCGAAATAGAAACGTTGCATTTTTTTGTGTGTCGCAAAATTTTGCAAGACCCCAGGACTAAGACATATCCATGTCAAAAAGTTATTTGAAGACAAACATTTGACAAATTAGAGGGGGAAGAACAACAAAACTGATAAGATAAAATAAAAAATCACGCCCGTTTAAAGTCATAAACAATATCTGGAAGAACGGAAAATAAATAAACTAAAAATAGTGCAGAATGAAATATATATATATGTTACTTACATTGTACATACGTTGATTGATGAAAAAAAAGTTCTTCGGCGTACGCGAGGCTGTCACCTGACCGCCAATGTGATGGAAAACATTTCCCTCGGCGTTCGCACATTTGGAACTGTACTGAGTGGTATGACGGGGGTGGATCAATGTAACTTATGCCCGAATCGGCGGTCATTATGGTAACGAAAGAATACAAGCCACTCCCACCTCACCCAAAGCTCACTGATGAGCGCGCCATTCGAAGTTCTGAAAAGGCGGCGACTGGAAAACACAATGTAAATAATCGAATAGATTTTCACAAAAAAAAAAGGGTTAATTTCAAGTTTGCGCCGGCCCAAAAATAGCTGAAAATCACCAAAACCTCTTTAATTCCACTTCATCAAAAATGTGGTCATAAATATAATATATGGTCACGCTGCATGACTAGAAATTATTTTTCCAATGGGGTACGCGCGTGGGTGACACAAGCTGCTTATGTTATATTTAAACGAAAGTAGGTTCCATTCTAAGAATTTTGAGACCAACCGCACTCTCCTACGATGAAGATTTATTTTTCTATGGTTTTTCAAAGATTCCAGCACTTCCTACGTCATTGCAGCCCTCTCGCCTGGGCGGGACCCCCCCTGCCATCTGTGACGGAGGAGGTGCTGGAATCTTTGAAAAATCATAGAAAAACAACTAGTCATCATAGGAGAGCGCGGTTGGTCTCAAAATAATTCTTAGAGTGGAACCTACTTTCATTTTAAAAAATAAAATAAATACAGGAGCATAGCCCATGGTTTTCCAGTCAGAATCTGTTGGGGATTGCCCCTCCTACTTGATCTTGAAAATTTTCATCTTTCATCTCGAATCTAACTCATTTGTGTTTGTGTTGCAGGTAATAATTATGAGCTGGTGGGAAGTTATGTCGACTGGTCCAGTCAGAAAAGCTAGACACGCAAATACTCGTATAAACTTGTCATGTCCGGTACGTATGAAACCAACTAATGTAATTCCATTTCAGGCTCTGTTAAAAATCGTTATTCAGACATAAATTTATGTCTATAGTCTATCGATCTGCCCGTCTTCAGCCGATTCCTTATTGATAACTATGGCTGCCATAATTATTATTGCCGTCGATAGAACAAGCGAAGCAAATGTGTTAAAATGACATCCAGATGAAATAAAGACGCTAGGTTTCATTTGGGTTTATGATTTTCAATAATGAACCTTTGGAATTGCGTATGAAAAAAATCTTTTTAATCCCCCCTCTTCCCTCAAATGTTGGAGGCTTGCACGTAGAACCCGAAAATGGAATTAAAAAATTTTCTCTAAAAAATTAATGAAATTTGGTTTGTAGGCCCCATTGGGGTCTTGTTGGTCCGCGATGCTCGGCGTTAATGTCAGTCATCTATAGAGTCAGGATTTATATTCTATTTTCAGTGCCCATATATTCAATCTTTTATTCTTTTTTCAAGGCCAAAATATTATTTTTGAAAGTAAAATTTTCTTTTTATATTCTATTTTGAAATCACAGTGAAATAAGATTTTACGATTCTATTGAGGATTGGTATCATTTCTATGCAGTGCCACCAGAACCGTAGATGGAAAAACGTGCTTTCAGAAGGACTTTTAGACTTGACCTAACAAGCTTACATATTGCATAAAATTTGTCTGGAAACGAAAAAGCGCTCACTTGGCAGAAGATGGCTTTTCCGTCAATTGTGAAGGCTGTATCACCCCCTATCCACTTTTTATATAGTTCAGCTGCCATATCTGTTTCGCAGTACGTCCAGAGAAGATGGAATAAAGATGACTAGACGAGCAAGGAAACTTTTATAGATGATGAGCACTTTAAAAATTTCAGAAGTAGACTGAACTCTGAGAAGACAGTAGTAGTCGTATATGTCTTGCCAAGAATGTTCAGTTACAGGGATTAGCTACCTTCTTACCTCGATGGGTTTTTACAGTGAAAGGGAAATATGTCAACGCTCGTCTCCTAATTGCCACTTGTGACCTGAGAGGTCGTTGTACTTGTTACATTTTTTTGCTCCTTGAAAACAAACAAATATTGAAAATATTCCAAAAATGAGGGAAATATTCGAAAATATTCTTTTTGACCTCAAATATGTTAAAATATTCTAAATTAAATTGCGTTTACATTGTTGCAAACAGCTTACAACTTCAAACGGATTCCTATGAACGTATAGAGTCTCAGAATTAGATATGCAAAAGATATAAAGACGGACTCTAGTCATCTATATGGGGTGAAAAATAGGGGTTGAAATTTTCAGAACGCCATAGCTCGAAAACATTCAGTAGAAGGGTGTGGTTTTTTCTACGTTTTTAGCGAATTTTCGAAGAAAAGGAAGCTATTGTTCTGGGTCCAAAATTTTTAAAACTCGAATTTCCGAAAGGTTTTTATACCAAAATCCGTTTCAGACCATCCTGAATTCACTGCCGAAAGACACCAAAAATTATTATTAAATGTATATTTATATAAATATATATTTATATATTTATATATATGTATGTGTCATTCCAGACGATAACTCTAGAAAGAATTGAGATAAAAAGTTCAAATTTGCATGAAAAATCTGTCTTGGCAATCGACAGGCTAAGTTCGTAGATGGGCAGAATCGGGTCACTCTAAGGGGGAGTTTTAGGGGGGGAAAATTACCCATAAATTCCCAAAATGAAACAGTCTGACAAGTGACACCTCATTTTAAAGGTTTTTGTACGCTGAACACGATGGTGAAATCAGAAATGCGATATCTCATTCCGTTCTCAAACTGGAGCACTTTGAAGATGAAGGAACCGTGGTTATTTCTTGAGATGTTCTTCCTGGTTCGTCTGCTCTAATCTGATAACGGAATGGGATATCGCAATTCTGACTTTACCATCGTGTTCAGGGTTGGAAAATCTATAAACCGAGGTGTTACTCGGCAAAAAATTGAACAAAAAATTTGTTACGTAGGTATGCCCATATTTGATGCATACCGAATTAACCGAATAGCGTCATACTTGAATACCTATAATTACCCAATAAGTTTAAGATTGCCCATATTTGAATGGGATATCCCAAACATCACATTTTACATAAAATCAGTTATTTCTTCAAAAATTCGCTCTTATAGCCATGCTGCATGACTGTGGTTTTTTAAATTGAGCTCGAATTTGATAATTTTTTGAGATCACCGGTTGCACCGAAAAACTTCGTCAACACGATCGTGAATGAAAAGGGTGTACTTCCTGCCCAGATATTAGGTATTGCTGGAACGTCTGATTATAATAATCACGAATGGCTGAATGAAATCGACTTGGTTGTTTCTTGATGATGAACCATCACTTCCAACCACTCGATGAAGAGTGATGGTTATTTTGGATTTTGTTGATAGGTAGGTATAATTTTTTATCTTGAACAAACGTTATGCTTCATGAATACTTATTAACAAAAAATAATCGATGATATAATTGTTGAATCCACCGAATATTTGGAAGGCTCCCGTTTCGGCGAATGGCTTCAAAAGTGACAGCCCGTTTCGGCGAAAAGAGCGCCCATTTCGGCAACGGATAAGTCTGGGAACAGAGCCCGTTTCGGAAAAGGAAAGTGTGCAATAGTTACGAAAGGGGGGGGGGGGGGTCAGTCTAGACGTCTAGAATAATCCATGGGCGTTTGAAGGATTTCACGTTTGCGCATGCACACTACATACCGCTACTAAGCGAGGCATATCATACTTTTCCGAACTAATCTCAGGTCCGAGTGTTCCAGGTTGGATGTACTGGCAGTCTCCAACTCCTGCCTCATCATTTTGTTCGGTTTCTTACACGGATAGAGCTGGGCTTCTCTTTTTAGTAAACTACTCAACTTCTCCCTCTCATTAACTTGAGATGGCAGTGGATCGTGATTGTGAACACTGTCTATCCGGGAAACACTCGCGTCTATAACTATGGAAGCCTTACATTTTTTTTTTTTTAATTTTTTTTTTTTTAAACACCGGATAGTTACTAGCCCATCCTGAAGCATGTAACTACGCGTGAATTTGAATTAATTTATTATTATAGCAGGAACACCTTTCATATTTTTCATCAATCGCCACTTCCATCTCACAGAACGGTCTCGACCCAAACAACATAATAGTTACACAACGATGCTAAATGCGAAAGATGAACGAGGAACCAGGTGATATCAAACAAAATTCAGCGGCAGGAATTTGTACACAGACTTGTTGTCACTCGCCGAAAGAGGCTGTCTTTCTGCCAAACTCATTTTCCGAACGGGGTCCCCGTTTCAGGCACGACTCGTGGGCTATTCGCCGAAACGGGTTACGCCCGAATATTTGTGTCATTCCCCGGCCGGCTGCGGGAGCAATACGTTTCGACAAATGGGGAAGCAAATGCAATTCGTTTGGACAAATGAAAGCAACTGGTTTCGACACACCGCGCGCAATGCATTTCGACAAACAAAATTATGGGAAAAGGAAGTTTCGACAAATGCACTCACCTCTTTGGCCTTGAAGTTTGGCTGCGTCGATTTGGAGATGTGGTTAATTTTGATCGGTGACTGAGTTGTACCTGTGGGCCACTTGGGTGAAGTACTGCATGACATCTTCGTTGGTTTGTGAGAAAGTGCCCCAGCATGAATCCAAATAGTCAGTAGTTAGGCAGTTCGTTTGTCTCTCGTCGAAGGGGGTTGATAGCTTCTCGTTTGATGCTCCTTATTTTGAAATCGCTTTCTTGTTGGATTTCAGTTAGAACACTGACAACTTGGAATAAGTACATTAGGATGGGGCGACTAAAATTGCTTGCTGTAATCAGCGTGGTACGATTCAGCGCCATTCGTTGTTCGGATGTTGTTTTCGGTTGGGGGGAAAAGCCCAAATGCAAGGTGGAAAAGAGCACCCGTCCTCAGTGTGTGTTGACAGTACATGGTAACTAAACGCTTTGCATTCCATTGGAGCCTCATTCATCAGCGATGTGAATGCGTTGTAGACCAGCTCGTGTGGCAAAAAACTGAGTGCAGAAAATAATTTAAGCCACTTGCCAACTTCCGTCCGTTTTGTGTAAAGCTTGAGAAGACCCTTGTTTTGTTGTAGGCGCCTGAACCAAGCTTGGTATAAGTGGAAGTGGCATCCAACATGTCGGCAAGAAGGGAATAAATCACAAATAGCAAGACGGGCTGATTTCTCAAAGTCGACATGAACCTCTACAGTTTAAATCGAAATTTATATTTGTTAATCGGCAACATAACTCTTTTACTAGCATCCATATCGCAGTGTACCTACGTCTCTTTCGCTGGAAAATTCATCTTAGCCATTATTATTTAATAGTTAGTCATAATAAAAGCTGAGTCGCTACAACTGGCTGTTCCACCCATCAGTGTTTAAATGGATGATGAAGACTACGATAGCGCATCCGCAAAGTAGAATTTCAGTCCGATTTTGATTCATATGAGCCCTAAATGGGCTGAACTCATACTAACCTCCAAAACGCATCACGACCTTCCTTTCGCGTAGTTACGCTTGTTTCAAGTAGTTGCGGCTACACAGACAGACGGACAGACAACAAATGGCCGCTCCCAGTCTGCCGCAGATGTCATCTAATCACCAAGGCTTCCCGCTTCTTCCACGAAATCTCGATTTTCAAAATTCCGTCAAAATAAAGAGAGGTTTTCTTTCGATTCAATACTGCTAAGTACTTCCGCTGTGAACATCAAGATCTCAGTCAAAATGTAAATCACATCAATAACAAAATATGAAACTAAACCACAATGATTGCCAGTTGTGGATGGCTGGTGATTGTATGTAAGAAAAGTGTTCGTTAAATTTGGTGCACCTACCCCAACTCGCAAGATTCATCGCTCCATTTCGAATCCACAGTTTTGTTTGTCTTACTGATTTATATCCAGGTGGATACCGAATAGTTCGGTCTTTTCTCTCGCTCGAAGCAGTAATTCGAAACCATATTTTCTTTACTTCCTCCAAGTATGAGAGTGTGAGCAGCGCGTAAAGGTGGTCGAGCGTTTTTGCCGCGAAGCCCGGTCCGAGCGGGGGAAGGTCGTAAAGCAAAAACAAGGTCTAGTTAATTGCTTACGGGTCATTAACTCTAGTAACGATAAGGGGCGGGAGTGGAAGAAAAGGGATGGTTAGGTACTGGGTGTAATACAGTATATCCGCCCTGAAATGCACGTTCATCCGAAATAGATCGGGTGAGCCGGCCTAAATTGAGTAATAATGTTGGTTCGAGGATTCATGCAAAACATTCTGAAGATATCCGAGAAAAAAAAACTTGCTGATCGAGGGGAAAGGGGAATGATGAGTGAATGATGAATAACAAACTATCCGTTCAATTAAATGTCGTGACCTTAGCATTGTGGATGGCGGAGTATTTTTTATTGGCTCGATAAAACGTATTGTTGAAAAGAGAAAAAAAAAGTTAAAGAAACGCAGCATGGCTGTATGAGCGATTTTTCAAAGAAACGTTCGTGCTGTTGTATTAAAAGATGATAGTAAGAAATCATACCTACCCCTTTTCATACAATTATATAGTTTTTTCGGGTTTCAGCCTTTTTTCCGATTCTAATTCACCCACTCTTTTTTCAGAAAAATATTTGTATCATCCAATAGTCCCTCCGTCGCGAATCACCATTCCACACAACGTCAAGTGAATTAATATTGATTTTCGCCCTTAATAACAAATTTGACCCCCCAAAAATCCAAATTGGACCCCTATTGTGTAAGAAAAACAACTGAAATGGTATTTTTGTGTCTGGTTGTATGGTACGTTTCTGGAGTTTTATCAGCAAGGACTCTAAATGAGAGGAATGGAAAAGAATCAGACACTGGTCGAAAATAACTAGGCTAGATAATAATTTTTTTTTTGTTGCATTTAGGTATTTTATACGTAAATTTACAAATGATATTAACATTTTAGTCAAATTTTCAGTCGGTTTTCTTCTACTCTTTTTCAAGAGAACCCTTGTTATTTATAATAGTATCTAGATAATTTATGTATCATGTATACATATTACAATATTTTGTAAATTGGGCAACATTCTGACCCCCCCCCCCCCTAACTCCTTTCTTCATTATAACAATATCGACAGTCCTGACAAGTATTTTTGCATAATTAGAACAAACATCAAGTAAATTTGAAAAATAGTCATGAAAAGTGGATAATATAAATTGCAGACTGGATATTTATTGCAGCTTATGTTTACATCCGCCTCACGAAATTTTGACATTCACGAAGACTCGAAACTGATTCGATTGCACAAGGAACAAAAAATACAGGACGGAAATTTATACATTCACCATATCTCACACATATTTTAACATAGCTCTTACACACACACTCACAGATATTTTTCACGGATTCGGGTTTGTTTCAAAATGGTATGAAACGGGTTTGTACGTGGTTCTTTTTTTTCTCCAGAATGGTTCTTCGTTCACCCGCATTGATAATCAACAGGGGCACCCTATTTAGAAATCTAGCGTCCGAGAGGTGTCCCTAAAAACTGCTCGGTAATTTCATATCTGACGTTGTCGGTGGCTGTTCTCGAGTCGTTTATTGTTCCGATGAAGATGGGGTCGTTTTGATGGAAGCCTAATCGATATCCCTTCTAACCGGTGATAATCTCGCTGGCCTAGGAGGTGGAATCTCGAGGGTCCACTGTCACACTCTGTCACATGGTAACAGTGCGTGGTTTGCCAGTATGCGCTGAGTAATTCACCCTACTCCATCCACTCTTTGTGGGCTTTCCAGAAGGATAAGTCCAAAGGTTTCCCAGACGGATTCCTTTACTAACAACCTGTCCCTTTGATAATACATACCTCTATTGGCTTCCCCTCCACCATTCCCCCATTTAGAGTGTTAGTATAATTAAAATGTACTGACCCCATCAGAAGGCGATTGATGCCGTGTCCCAATTGACAAGTAGCAATAGCTTTTCCACCCTAACGATGGCGGTTTATCACCTACAGTTTGCCTAGATGAGCACAATTCACTGGACAACAACCTCTGACAACATTATCCGCCAATACTCGTATGTAGGAGCTTTCTCTACCAGTAAAGATTATTGAGGTAGTACCATTACGATGGAGGTTAGTCACCTTGAAGTTGTTCACTGTCCTTCTCTGAACCAGAACTTCATACTTCTTTTCATTCCCCCTTTTCCCTTCTCATACTTCTGCACCCCAGAAGTATGTCATGTGGGGAGGAGTGGGACGGTGGCTGTTCTCGAGTCGTTTGTTTTTCCAGTGGAGAAGGGGTCGTTTGGTGGAAGCCTAATCGATATCCCTACTTAGCCGGTGATAGTCTCGCGGGGAGGAAGCGATAAACCTTGCGGCTATTCGCGAACCTGGTGACACATCATCGTCGTGTAATCTCACAAGTAGGGGCAAGAAGGCTGAGAGCAACGGTTAGTGCAGGGAGCCGATAAGATCGAGAAATGCAAATAATACAACCTCTTAATGATTATGTTGGGGAATAACCTCTCATTAACATAATTATTCGCCGAGGAGTGGACGTACCGATGTATAGCCCAGGGGGCTGCTATGAAATATGAGGTGCGTGGAGTTGTAAATAATATAGCGTGCATATAGAGTTGCATTTTTCCTTCACATCATCAAATAATAATTATTGCCTTTGCTAACAAGGAATTTAATTGTCGTATGATTATACTACCGTATTATTCTCCCGAAATTAGGCGCAAACAACCAGAGCATTTACCATTCACATGCAGCAATTTTACATTGGCTCGTCTTTTCTCAGTTAATTGCATATATTATTACTACAGATCATTACACGAACGATGCCTAATATTAATACGGTACCTCTTTCGTATCTTAACACGAGCATCAATCAGACAGCAAAACTTGAGCATAACTTTCACAGAGAACTGACCGGTGAAATCGAGTTTCCTGTTCAGAAATACTTAAGTAGGTTCATTCCGTGTCCATATAAAGCAGGTTCGGACATTGGTTAGTTAGGGGTTACTGACAGAGGTCGAGGATTCAGGTATTTAATGTTCAGTATAGATTTTGACGTAAAACTGCAATCCGTGTACCTATGGTGAATTTAAGTGAGGTTAAAATTCACCATGAGAGTGGAGATGAATTTGGTTAGGTATAAATTGGTGTGTGAAAATAATAATGTTTGTATGTGTGTGAATTGAATGATGTGTGAATTTAATAATGTTGTGCGGTTAAGGGCGTACCTCCACCGAGCGTGTTGTGTTTGAATTATGAATGAAATAATGTTGTGCGGTTAAGGGCGTACCTCCACCGAGCGTGTAGTGTTTGAATTTTGAATTGTGAGAATTTGATGTGGTGAGGTTAAGGGCGGACCTCCACCGAGCGTGTAGTGTTGGAAATGTTATTTTGAGATTTTAGGTTGTGCAGTTAAGGGCGGACCTCCACCGGGCGTGTAGTGTGTGAATTTGATGAGTGAGAATTTGATGTTGTGCGGTTAAGGGCGGACCTCCACCGAGCGTGTAGTGTAATTCTCCATTTCTGGTTAAGGGCGGACCTCCACCAGGTTATGGAGAATTTGGAGAGTGAGTGTATTTAATTGTGTTGCGGTTAAGGGCGGACCTCCACCGAGCGTGTAGTGAGTGAATTTGACAATGTGAGTGAATTTACGAATATTGGCTGAATTTGCGAGAGAGGCGAGGTGAGGGTAGGAAGAGAGAGAGCATGTTCAAGTGGAAGACGTAGAATGAAGAAATCGTGACGGAAGTAGTAGTTTTATACCCTCCCCCCACCAGCTTCTGGTTAGAGGAGCTAGTGGGAGCCCAGGTTGACCGTCCGCTTCCTCGCCTCGGTTGCCCCACTCTACTAGTTTTATTTAGCCGGAACTAATGTTGGCTTCTTATGATTAGCGAGTAACTTAATTCTACAGGAGTTCACGACACCGTGGTTGGATTGCCAAGCTATGGGATGAATTAGAATAAATGGATTCATTCATTGATTTCTTCGTTTACGACTTTCTTTCTAAACACCCGTTTCAAAGAATAAAAACGGAGTTATTGAATTGTTTCCTATTTCCACTAATACACGAAAAATACACTGTTGTACCGGTTTCGGTGATTGAGCTGTAGTAAGGGTGTAATTTCGTTTGTTAGTGGAAATAGACAATCATTCAACAACTCCGTTTTTGGTTTATTATTTACAATAATGAACCTTTGGAATGAGCACGAAAAAACATTTTAACCCTTTTTAAAATTTGGTGGTTTACGTTTCAAGGTATGTAGAATGCGAAAATGCAGTAAAAACGTTACAAATTATTACACAAAAGTTTATTATTTACCTGCCCCTTCTGCGTAGATCACTGTTTTCTGAACCAACTGAACTTCATACAGCCTTCCAAGATTATAATCAGGTGCGCCCTAGCGATGATATCTGGGCAGGATTTGTACCGTTTGATTCATGATCGTGTTGACGAAGCTTTTCGGTGCAAACGAACGTCTGGTCGTACAATGCTCCGGGTCTCAAAAAAATGATTTGTTCGAGGTAAATTTAAAAACGTTAAAAAACCACAACCTTCTATTGAATGTGTTGGAGCTAAAGCGTTCTGAAAATTTCAACCCCCAATTTTTCACCCCTTAGAGATGATTGACGTAACGCCGAGCTTCGCGGATTTCATTAATTTCGGATCATGGGAACTGGCAGCTGTACAGGTAAATAATAAACCGTTGTGTAACAATTTGCAGTGTTGTATTCGTTGAAATGGGTTTCCGCCATTTCATCGCGATTCAGTTCGAATCTCGCATTTTTGCATATGCGATTTACCTGAATTCCGGCCCGATCCGCTCGTCACTCGACAGTTCGCCGCATTTCGATCATTCTTTCGTGCGTAGTTTTGTGGGCGTTTCAAAGATATGCACAGATGCACACAGAACATTGATCTTTACTGATGGGCAGGTAACATGGTTTGGAAGGCTCCAGATTCAATTTTTTTCAATATTTCGTCGTTGCTTCAATCTACAATGCTGTTGTTTGACATGAGGATTCTAAGGTAAAACTGGGTAAAACTGTTAGGCTGTGTGCTGCGACACCCATCTGAGTTATTTTTGAAGTTAATTCTTGACTTCTATTCGATCTGCGATACTGTATAGTTACCCGTATCTACAAGGTTGGCCCAACTATGAAAGAAACTTCGGATACAGCAAACCTCGTAGTCTCACACACACTCCATGAGTGCCGATGGTGCCCATTCTAACGTTATAACACGCTGTTGATGATTCGCCGTATTGCTGGTTGATATTGCTGCTTAGAATTAATTATGTGGCTGATTGGTTTTTGAAACGCTTTGCTGCGTGGTTCTCATGTTTGCCTCTCACAACCGCTATAGTTATGAATTATCATAGTGCCTGAACATTTTCTTCAACTTGATCACATAAAAAATAACAACAGCCGTTAGTCTCCTTTGGTCGTTGCATTAGCATTGAAAATTCTTGGGTAAAGTCCATGACCCAGTACATGCCCGCACCCTCGCTGGGTAACAAAGGTTATGTTTATCATTGTTCACTCTCTAACAGAAGTTGCCCTCCCTTTCCTTTATTAATGGAGTTAGTTGGAACTGTATAATATGCGCAATGGGAGCTGAGGCGCTACGGGCGCCCCAATGGCAGTGCGGGAACTTCTGCAAGTCGAGAGAGAAGTAGTAGTATTTCAAGTTCCAAGACGAGCCGGATATCGACTTTGCATCTGAAACCATTTGTCAAGGACTCGAGAGTGAAGCCACATCGTTTGTTTAAGCCACCTTCCCTTTCCATCTGCATCATTTAATCCGCCACTGCCAGATATACTTTTTTTCTCTCGTAATTCACCACCTTCGTCTGACTCGAACTACGAAGGAGATTAATAGTACGAGAGGGACATCGTAGATATGTTGCGGGATTTCAGCGACTTCATGATAGTAGTGTAATGTGAGTGATTCCACTGTTGTCATGTAAAAGGAATTTATTAACGTTCATTAATTTCCTCTCAGCAGTGGTGTCACGTGTACAAACGACTCAAATTCGATGTAATCACATGTTATGAACCTGAGAATATTATGTGCATGCTGGTTGGCATTACTCAATAATCCTAGTGAGAGTAGGTATTACTCACATTACTCAGTAATGTTTAAAACAAAATATTTTATTTTTAATTTCAGTTATGCAATAACATGGCTTTATAGTTGTGACAGTGATTTACCATGTACCAAGTACCGTGGAACGTTTATGAGGATGAATGTCCAGCAACATTCCCTCTAATGTAATATCGTAATAAATCATCAAAAATAGTATAATAAGTAGATTAAATGTTTAACTTACCATATATGTAACAGTATATAAGAGTAATTATATAATTTCTAGACGTATACTTCTAGACTATAATAATATGATTACAACAAATGCTGCAAATTATTACACAACCATTTATTATTTACCTGTATAGACCCTTCTGGTTAGATCTTTGTTTTCTTTAGTCAGTGCCTACCCTCGAGCTCCCCCCACGATAGCCCTAAATCGAGTACTGGAGCCTCCCCGGGAATTAAAGGTTCATAAAAATGCGCAGGATTAAATAATTCAGTAATTATTGTTGTTACTCATGAAGCGTAACGTTTGTTCAAGTTACAAAAGTACCTATCAAAAATCCAACAGTCATCATTTTTCAAATGGAATAATATCACAGAACAACCAACTCGACTTCATACAGCCGTGATTATAATCAGGTGCTCCCTAGCAATATCTTGGCCGGATTTATACCGTTTGATTTACGATCGTGTTGACGAAGCTTTTCGGTGCACAAGAACGGCTGGTCGTACAATACTCCAAGTGGTCTCAAAAAATTCTTTAGTTCAAGATCAATTTAAAAACGCCGCAAAGTCCTTATCACATGGGTTTAGTATTCTATTAGACGTACCTACAGAAATGCTGGACATACACCTTTTATTGTTTCTTTCATGTGTAGTGATTGAACTAGCTATTTTTTAATGGTTTCCACCAATGTTGGCCCCCAGAAACACGATTTAGGCTCATATTTCGGCAAATTATCATTGATCATTGATAGTTCCATTTGTCTTTAGTAACCTGTTGATACTAAAAGTGTTATTACATATACAATTTATGGTGATTTCAGACAATTTCCCAGGATTTTGACACAATAAAAAATGAATTTTGGGATCTGAACCTTCGTTACAACCTCAGTTTTTCACTCTGGTTAAAATCGACTTCATATTCGGTCTCCTCCTCCTAAAAAACATGAAACGATACCTCACAAGATCATGTTCCTAAAACACAAAAAAATCATTTTTACCCCCATTTCTCACCCATAACACCCCTGGGTATATTCCGAGCGGGCTGCAAAGTTCCTGAACACAACTAGGGCCCAAGTGGAGCCTGTGTGCGAAAGAACAATTTTTTTAGACCGAAATTAGAGTGCATATGGGCGATACGCCGGACGGACATTGCATTTTTGGAATCTACACACCTTGAAACGTAAAAGAAAAAAATGTTGAGGGGGTGTTATAAAAGTTTTTTGCTGAGCGAATACATAGGTGTATCATTCGCAGAATATTAAACCAAAACGTTAAAAAAACCATACCCTTCTGTTAAAAGTTTTCGAGCTACGTCGTTTTGAAAATTTCAACCCTTATTTTTCATCCCTTAGAGATTACTGACAGTAATGCCGAGCTTCGCGGACCAACTGTTCATGGTAACTAAGAAAAGTGCTATGCACGGCGGACGGACAGCCATTTTTCAATTGCATTTTCGGATTCTAAACCATCAAATTTTGAGCGGGGTGGGGGTGGGGGTCAACTTTTTTTCCATGCTCGATTCCAAAGGATTATTATTAAATAATAAACCAAAAAGTGGCTAGATGTGTTAGTTTATGCACCATTAGCCCAACAGATCCGCAGTTCTTTTTTCCTTTGAGGCGTCTTGTTCTTCCATGCCGTACTATCCCATGATGTTAGTGCTTCAGATGCAGATGATCGGTGCGAAATTATGGTGTTATTCATATTTTTTGCCGTTGTATTACGGCAAAAAGTACTATTGAACTGGCGCTAGTTTCTCCCTACCTATTAGATAACTGTCTTCTGCCTTTTCGTCCCATTTCGTCTGCATTTTCTACTTGGCAAGTCAGTCTGCTCGCTTGTCCAAGTAGGGTTTCACCAGCCGATCATGGTTTTTTTGTTTTCAAATAACGAATTGCCCTGCTAATATTTGGTTTTCTCATAGCATTACAGTGTTTATTTATTTATTTATTTATAATAATACGGGCAAGCCCAATACAAATGTACAAAATATAATATAATGATAATTAGAGAGAAAAAAAACAGGTAAAATGTCCGCATATGACTGTGTATTTACCCGATACTGCTAACGTCTGTCATTATTCCGTAGAAATAGAACTCCCCTCCTAACAGCCTCAGGAGATTGAAAAAATAAATCTATGTCAGTTCCCTCCTTATCAGCCATCTCCTCATTCCCCAGCTCGTCAGCAGTTTCTGCTTGTCAAGTCAGTCAGCCCATTCGGTGGTATTCACGGCCCAATCACGGTATTCCACAGCCCCGTTGGGCGTTGCGTACAACAAATCCCGAGTCTTAAGGAGTCTATCCCTGTCTATAATAGTACCATATTCCATGGATTGAGGTCTCGTTGGAGTGGTTCACAGCTTGTCCCGGTCACCTCAGTTATACACCAGTCCTATTAGCATTTAAATAACAAAGGCTAACCTTCTTGGGCGCCATGTGAAATTTCTTGAATAAACCTGCATTTGATCATCAGTGTTAAAAAAGTAGAAAATCTACTTGCAGACGGAGGTGAGTCATATTATTTTATTGATTTCGCTACAATTCGGTAGGCCTACTTCTGATCATCGGATGCATTTTTGATAATTCGACGTGTAAAACACTCCGATCAAGTTGGATTTTATTTCAAGTGGGGCGCCAGCGCATGTTATGCCGGGTTGAACATCCCTATCCATTAACTCACTATTAATAATGCAGTTTCAACTAACATCAAGCTAAAAGGTTTATTCAGCTGAAATCATATGAAGAAAATGATACAGATAATGCAACTGGATACTGAACTTGTGGGTCTGAGTAGTAAGTCTTGCCTCGGATCCCTGTAATAGCTCGACTGATGTGATGGTATGCTGATGTTCTCGTGACTTCTTCATAAAATGTCTCTAGTACTCGATTCTCTATCGCTTCTAGCTGATTGCTGTAGCTTATCCTCAAAACAACCTCATTTTCGCCGTTGCCCACGATCCTCCTTCTCAGCCTCGAATTATCGGATGGGAGCGTTGGTGCTGAGTGCAGTGCATTACATTTTCCTAGCTTGTGTGAAGTTGTTGATCATTCTGTAACTAAATGTGTTCCACTGACAGCAAATGAATAAAAATTCAATAGATTTGGATTTGGAAGATATGGATTTCGATAAATTGGAGATGATTCTGAGGAGCCAAATTTATATCAAACTTCTGGTTCTGATTTCACAATATAGAATCATCATGAGTCATATAAAACTCGGCTGCATAAAAACTGTACTCTGCTGTAAATTTGCGTCTTGAACTGACCGTAAAGATGTCTTGAAACTGAGAGCATAGGAAATTGCTCTACACCCTCTGAGTCGGTTATAATAAATGAACGGCCAAACATTTAGTACAGCTGTGAATTTCTACGTGCCACCAATGTCTGCCCGGCGAGCAGAATTCCCGATTGGGGCTGGCCTGCGCGGAGGAACCTTGAGCTAACCTCCGCTTGAAGTGGTGAATCCGCGCTCCACTAATCAATAACTAAAATCATCTTCCTGATCAGTAATAGTTTACAGTAAAACATAGCAAAAGGAAATTAATGAAAGTGCATCCAAATATATTTGGTTTTGGAAATTCAATTTAAATGTGGTTGGGACTGCAAGCAGCGGAAAGAGACGTCAGTCTTCTTCTGCAGAAAGAATACGAAAAAGCTAATAAGACGTCTGGCCCTCGATTTATACATTATTCTTCTACTCGTCTACATCAGATACATACATACTCGTATACATAACTCGCCTTTAGGCTTTAGCTATTTTCCTATGTTTTGCGACTGTGATGTTTCATTGTGAAATTCCAGTTTATGGTCATAAGTGTTCCACTGCAAAATTTTGTTCATTGAACTCACAATGTTGGCATCCCACTGCTATCATTTCACTCCGACAATGATTAGAGGCTCACGTGTGTTCCAACATCAACTCGCTTTTATAATCAAGTTTCCGCTTTCGTAGATTTGATTGGGTTTCGAAATTATGTATAATTTATGTGTTAGTTTTAATTCATTTACCTGTTTGCGTGGTTTAGAGAATGTTATTGGAAAACTGACAGGAGCAATACATTTCTATGATTTTAAAATTAACTTTACTTCGTTTCGATCAGCGGAAATGGCGTTTGTATCGATGAAACCCCTTTCGGATCGTACCACCTCTTGATTTAGCGAGTTATTTTACAACCCTCTGATAACGCCGTGAGATGTGACCCAGTTGCAGGTGAAAACTGTTCCGCCGATTGGTCTTAGATGGAGGCCAAAACTTGAGGTGGGTGACTGAAGCAGCTGCAGTTGAGTACTGGAGCGTGATAACCGCGGGTAGATCTTGAGAGCGTGTTCAACGTATGAGATCGATCGATATCTCAGTCGAGTTGCCCTCAATTCTCATGGACGTGGAACGATAATAATTTGAGTCCAGTCCAAGATATCAATGTTACCAAGTTATTTCTTCAAGGAATCCATGTTTCCATCTCATCCATATTTATCACAAGGAGCTGTAGTTTCTCTGGAAGATTCCGTTTTACACCGTTCATTTAGCTGATTAAATGGTGTCATGAGCGCAAGGTAGTTGGTTTGGGTTAAGGTGTAGGAGAGAGGAGGATGTGCCCCTTAGGAGACTTTTGGGAATGATACCACCCCGCGGTTTTCACCACAGTGAGTGTTGGAGGATAGTTACCACCCCGCGGTTTTCACCACGGTGAGCGATAGTGGACGTGCCAGTACCCCACGGTTTTCACCACAGCGAGTACTAGATCTTTTGAGGGAGCATTCCCGGCGGTTTTCAGGACAGCGAGTGTGCGAAGGAGAGGATCGAGAGAGGAGGCGCAAGGTAAGAGAGAGAAGTCGCAAGTATGAGTCAGATCGATAGAATGATGAGCTGGGCGACCCGGGCACTTTATAAAGGTGCCTCCACCTCGTCCCACGTCTACCAAAGACCGTTGATGGCCGTTGGGAGTTGATGGAGGGGGACCCTTCCCGGGCTTCCACCGAGACCTCGCCCAGCTCGTCTTTGTCCTTATACTATTTGTCGTGAGTCCCTCCAGGAACCACTCCAACTTGAGTTAAGTTCTCGCCAATTATTTGACCGCTTAAGTATAGTTCCTGTAAATAAACGGTACGAGTGGGGAGACAAGCCGCAGGATCCAGAGTGCACATCCTGGAGCCCCTCCATCAACCCCTAGCAGGGGGTTGGAAGGAGAAGGCTCCCCTTGCCTATAAAAACTCGGATCCTGCGCCTTTGCCTTTTTAACCATTCGACGCTTCCTCTAGCCGCTGGCTACTCTCTCTTCTCGTACCCTGCTCTCAATCCAATCCAAAAAGATCCTAGATGACGGTGGTGGTCAGCCCATAACCGCCTAGGCAAATTCTCCCAAAAGATTCCAGATGACGGTGGTGATTCGCTCATAACCGCCTGGGCATTCCCTCACACCACCGTGATGAATATACGCCAATTTTAAATTCATCACACTATTTATTGGTTAAATCTTAACATATTCACATTGGAGTTAAATAGGGGCACCAGGACAAATGGAATGTCTAGCGCCCTGGAATCCCAGTGTGCGTCAGACATTGAGTAAAAAACATAGATCGCTCTTGTTTATGCTTTCAGCGTTGTTGAAGTTGCCTCTGCAACCACTATCGCATGGCGAACGAGCGTGGCATGGAAGTGGTATTGTTCCAGCGGTTTATTCGAGTGAAATCCGTTGTGGGGGGGGGGGGGGGGGGGGGGGGGGGGGGGGGGGGGGGGCTCGGAGAAGGTTCAGTGAAAAGTAGTGTGTTTGGGTGAATGAAAGGCGACGCGCTTGAGAGAATCAACATACCTATACCTGAATAATCACTAACGAAATCGACATTGGGAGGGGAACTCGACGTTATCTTCATTAGGTGCCACAGTAGCAAGTTAGTTGCCGTAGACCAGACATTCGATTACCTGCTGCCTGTTCAGTGGATGTCATAGTAGACGCGCAATATTAAAGTCGGCGCTGGGAGTTACCACGCTGACTATGACATACGGTTTTATTCTCCCCACCCTGGAAGCACAACGGAAGCACGGGAGAATGTGCTGGAGTCAAGAGTTTTGAGGTCAGACCAGGACAAAGAGCACGCTTCAACCCATATTTTGCTTGACTGACTCATAAGTGGGGACAGTGCTTGAAATTCCTGGATGAGTCATCCTTGTCTATTCAGCAAACGGGTAGTGGTGCAGCTGAGAATGACTGACAAGAAAAAAAAAGAAAGTATATTGCTTGTGGGCACCAAAACCGGCGTCGACTCCGGCGGAACTTGCCCAGTCAGCAATTCCGGAGAGCGAGACACGGTCACCCACTTATTAACTAGCTGTCCAGTTTTCAAGAGGGATATATTGAAGTAATAGGAGACGGGTTCATCTCGGACTCAAGGCTCTCGTACGTCCTAGAAGGATCGACAGACGTGTGCTCTAGGTTGATAGCTATGGATCACTGTTGACGGCTTCTTTAACTGAGAATATTTGCAAGGTACCTTGTTAGGATGATGAATAATAAATAAGAGAGTTAAGATAAATAAATAAATTTGTAATTGTAGTGAACCTGTAACGCCGAATGAAATTTATTAATTGTATTATAGTGTGCAGCTACCTAGTATTAAGCACCCATTAGACACCAGTTGCAATATTTTCTTTGGCTGTATATATATACATATATTATGTACCTACCAGATTAATTTTCACAAGCGACTTTGTAAAATTTGTGTGTCTGTACCAACGCCTTGTAATACCTACGTGGTTTATACAATAGATTTATATATTGATTGACTGATATTCTCTCCACCCCACTTGCCGCACTTGCCGAAATTCAAGCAGAGGCTAAGTAGGTACATTTTTGAAAAAAAAAAAAAAACCGGAAGCATACAAAAAGGTATGCTATTAAAAGTTTTAGTCAATCGACTTTTGGCAAAAAAAAGTAGGTATTTCTGATGTTTGCAGGGCGGGCTAACGCATCGGTTTCGCACAGCTTTGGGAGGAGCATGAAAAAGACAGGAACATACTGAAATATTTCCGTGGCGTTGAGGGGAGAAAAGAAAAGAAAAAAAAAGGAACACCGGCTTATTGTTTACCTGTAAGTATAGATGCCCCTTCTGCTTAGATCACTGTTTTCTGTGGTAAATGCCTACCCACGTGCCCCCCCCCCCCCCCCCCCCCCCCGAAAGCCCTTTATCGAATACTGGAGCCGGCCGCGCAATTGCAGTTTAATAAAAAATATGGAGCGGGTTCAAGAACATTCTGTTAATTATTTATTTATTTGTTGTTATTCATGAAGCATATTTCCCCTTAATGCATTGTGATACAAGTTTCCTCTTCTCCATACGAATTATTGCAAACTGAAACCGGAACGGATTGCGTTTAGACCACTTTTAACCCGAACAGGGCTTTTATTCTGTCCTACGTTGCTTCCCAACAGCTTTTACAACAATATTGCTTTGAGTTCAGTGAACGCAACTTGGAGGAAATGTAAAGCTAATTTGGTATAAAACTGTAATTGATCACTGCATTAACCATGAACGCCGGTTAATTTTCAACAAAACGGGATATGAATGCACAAACAGGGACGAAATCAATACCAACCCGAATAAAATCAACTCATTTTTGCCCACTTTACTAACTGTATCGCGACAGAACCTCAGAATGCTTCAGATATTTTGATAAATCTGTATACATGCTTAGGTACCCGCCGACTAAGGTTTATAAAACTCTTAGGTACCTACATGTTCTAGTTTTCTGTCGCGCTCGGCTCCTTATTTCAGTTATATTTAACCTAAATCGCCCCGATATTTGGGGCCCCAATGATCCAGCCAAAGACAAGGGTCTCAGCGTCGATCAGGCTAAGACTGTGTAGATGCACCGGAAATCGCAGAACAGGGCCAACGATCATCTCACGTACTCATTCCAGAGGATAGATTCCTTCAAGTACCTCCGCTCAAAGATGAGCGCAACGAATGACAGCGAAATGGAAATACGCACCTGAATCACTGCAAATCGTTGCTACTTTGCTCTCGCCAGGTACATGAAATCCAAATCACTTTGAATGGCTACTAAAATTACTCTCTACGAAACAATCGTGCGTCCTGTGGCCTCGTACGTCATTTGGCAATGCATATTATACACAATATACACAATACATATTCAGTGTAAGACATGGAATATACCCCGCAGCCATAGGGCAAGCAAGAAGAGGGGGTTGGGGAGAGTTGCTTATCCTATTTCTTATTCTATTATGTTATTCTATCTTAGTTAATACTGTTATGGATCTATGAGTGAGAAGTATCCTCGCAAGGATAAAGGAAGGACAAAGTAACTATGTACATTATGTGTTTAAATGAAAATAATTGAACTTCAACTTGAACTTAATTATATAGATCATAAATATGTAACATCTTAATTCACATAGATGCTAGGGAGGACATTTTTCTAATTTTCTAGTCCGAGGGAAATAAGACAGGAGTCCTTTTTTTCCCCCTTCTTTCTTTAAATAAACAGAAAGAGTAAAATCTGAGGGTGATCCCATCTCATCAGGCAATGAGGGGATCAAGAATGGGGTAATATAATATATGTCTTGAAGTAGTCCGCAGACGGGTTTTCGGGGTGGGCACTGCTTGGGAAATGAAGCGAAATCGGTAGGGAGGATTCCTCGAGAGGTTGAGCAATATTCAGGATGTGAATGTATTTATAACCAACACCATCATTAACTTCGATCGTCATGTTTTACACTGTGCTACTCATGATTTGCTTCAAATAATATATTATGATCCGAGTACATCATGCAAAGATTCATTATACTTGCCACCGAAAGTTCTTATTGATGCCAGCTCGTCAACTGGCTGTAGTTTCGGGTTTCTGAATATCTTGTAGCTGTTGTTATCCAGTTCATCATCCCATGGGCAGTTGTTCTTAGAGCAGTGAATCAACTTCCACAATAATAAGAAAACGAATAAGAACGGGATGATGAGGAAAAGGCAGAGAATGACGAGATCCCCGCACACGCAGATGGCCAGCAGCGTCCGCCGCGGTTTCATCGTTATGCGAATCCTGTGAGGGGTGGGAGCTGATTCTGGCTGTACATCTTGTTTCTGCTCATCATAACTTGCGGTACTTGCGGATGCCGGCATTATCCCCGCCTTTACTCGCCTATTTTACGTTTCGCTTTATCTGCCGATTTTGAGAAATGTGTAACTGACACCTACCGATACCTCCGAGAGGTGTCCGTCGTCACTAGGCAGGGGCAGTTGGATATTAGCGCACATCGCGACGTGTAATGTTGCACTCAAGTTGTATACGTCGACGGTACACCCGCAAAAGCTCGTGAGTTCCTACAGGAGGACAGTCATACGCCCATGTAACGTGATACCACTTCTCGAGGTTGTTACAATCACACAAAGAGAAGAAACTATGTTCGAAAAAGGAGTCAGTCAAAATCCTCACTTTTCAGTAGAAAGCTCCAAACTTCCTTTTGCATTAAAATTGCACCTACGAAATTTTTCGAGTATTGGTCACTGTCTAAAACATGACTGTGATGAATGTGCGTACATCCACCACGAGCGGTGTGAGGGAGGATGTGCCCGGAATTTGGTTATGAGCGAATCACCACCATGATCCGGGATCTTTTCGGATGTGTCCGTTGGTTATGGGCGGACCACCACCATTCACGGATTCGTTTAGGGTCGTTGCCTGGTTTGGTTATGGGTGGACCACCACCATGCCCAGGATCTTTTTGGAGTGTGCTCGGTTTGGTTATGGGTGGACCACCACCATGCCCGAGATCTTTTAGGAAGCTTGTCCGTTGGTTATGGGCGTACCACCACCGTTCACGGATTCTTTTGGGTGTAGGAGAGAGAGACGAGGTAAGGAGGAGAGAGAGTAGTCAGCGACTAGAGGAGAGCGTAGAATGAGGAAAAAGGTGCAGGAGGCGAGTTTTTATATGCTTGGGAGCTGTCTCCCTCCATCCTCTAGCTAGTATTAGAGGATGGTGGGGACCTCCAGGCTGGCCCTCGGTTCTCTTGCGCCTTCTGTCCCCACTTCTTGGTTTATTTGGCGAGATCTTATTTCTATGTACAAGAGTTTTGGTTCCGGAGGATACCACGACAATGACCTAAACTGCATCGTTAGCTGGAAGGATAGGAAGAGTTGATGGAAAGCACAATGAATTACACACTGCTTAGTTTACATGTGTATATATATAGTGAATGGCCAAACGACTGAACATTTTGATGCGGTTTTTTCCGGCATGTTCTTGAAATACCGGCAGGTAAAATGAGCTAAATTAGTTGCCCTCCCCGATCACCTGAGTGAGCTCAGAGACTAATTATTTTCTTTCTCTTTCACCGTGCAACGCGCGGGTACTCCAGCTAGTTATTTACATGAAACTCGGGTAAAACACTCTAACGTAACATCAAACCTGCTGCATGCGCAAATTAAATAAAAAAATGTCAACGAAATCGGGTCGAGAAAATACTTGTCAGTTCATCATTTGGTCCCTAATTATATATGGTAATGAGATGGTGGTGGTGTGGAAGGGAGGTGACGAGGAGACAGAGGAAGTGTAAGGTTGCTCGTCATTCTTGCCTTCTAGAAAGGGCACAACTAATCCCATTATTTTTTCAAAAAATATTCTAAGAGGCCAACAACAACTTTCAAAACAAGATAGGGTCATAATGTACTACAGTAAAGTGAAACTAGAAGCTAAATTAACAATCCTATTATACATGGAATTCTATAATAGAATTTTACATAGTATTATTATCCTGTTATATAATTCGCCAGTTGTGTGTGTGTGTGTGCGCGCGCGTGCGCATGTCTCTGTGTGTGTGTGATTGCGAGTGATCGGTCTCACAGTTTTCGTTGTTTTTCAAGGAACATGAATATGAAACAGGTTCGTATCTATGAGAAGTTCGTTAAACTCCCGTTTAACAAACGAATTTTTCGTGGTTTCAGGAAGAAAAATATTAAATCCCGCTCTAGAGCCGTTGTATTTAGTCTATAGGTTTTCCTGCCAGTTCTATACTAAATTATGAATATTTATTATACCTAGGTCAACTCAATAGAAAATTATGAAGAAGTTTGAAGATCCAAGGTAGTTTTGTGTGTTGCAAGTTGCTGTCATATTGTGTGTTCAAGTCTTTGCCTTTCAGTTGTTGGTATGTCAGTGCGTCACTCTGTTTGTTTGTTACATTTGTGAGCAAGCCGTTTAAATTTCGTGCCCGATGTGGTGTGTAGTATTCTGCTAATGATTCCGTCCGTTTTTCATCTCTTAGGACATGTAATTATAGAAGGATTAATCGTTAGCCCTTTATATGGCAGCGCAGACAAACAACCTTTCACCTTCCTTCACTTCCTTTGTCTCCCGGCCGCTCGCCCACCTTTCACTTCCCATCATCTTCACTTCCTCTCATGACCATATAACTGGACGAACTGACGATGTGACTTGAATATTCTCTCGACGGACTGATGATGATGTCGTTACATCGAAAGCGCTCGCTTGCAGTAGTCGACTTGCTAGTGACGACGGACTCCTCAGGACTGTATCTCAGTAATTTACTTCTACCACTGGCGGAACTAACCCCTTTGAAATAATATTGAGAAGAGTTCGTTCACTAAACTATTGATCGGCATTATCAATATTCATAGTAGCTTATTGATGTCATCAAGTTACTTTGGTAACTCTCCGGGCGTCATTATTTTAGTAGGGTAGGTTACGTGGCATTCGAATAAATAAGACCGATTACACCAAGACGTTGAATATGGCCCATCGAACTCTCACAGTATGGAGGTGGGTGCTATGAATGGTAGAGATCTGAAGACAGGAGGCAATGTCGATAAATCCCACACCAAGCGCGAATAATTGGTAGGTACCCATAAATGCCAGAGCCGCAGTAGCAGTTGTAGTAATTGTAACATTATTAGTCCTCAGTGATCAGATTGGCTCATAAAGGATTCGGTGTACATTTCAACCTGCCCAACTGCATTTCTCAAACCAACTGTCCTTACACACAGAGCTATATTTTATGTCCTATTACTCATCCTCAAATGATCACCATATTTAGTGAGAAATAACCTTTATTCTTCACATACGTACAAAAAAAAAGTTTAAAGTTGATTCTTTCAGTAAATTACGTGTACTGGCTTTCATTGCCGTTTTTATCTAAGTCGCGGCTATTGGATTTACTGATCCTTGCGAATAATTATAGTCCACTGATATAGTCAGAATGCAAAACCAGCTGAAACCCTCCAAGGAAAAATAGCGACATAAGTTGTAGTCTTGGCGTTGCATCCCATCGACGAACTACACAGCAAAGTTAGAGTCTTACAATATCCTTTGAAGTACGTGCCAATAGAGCCCAAATTCCTACATTTAGCGCACATAGGTACCTACTTCTGTGTTTGTTATACATGCCTATCATACATCCTAGCATACCTACTTACTTAATAATTATGTTTCGTCATACTTATCGGAGAGGCCGCATTGTTATGTAGACTCAGCCATTCGTACACAATAAGGCTTGGAGTTTGAGCCGACAAAATATGATAAATTTGGACATGAATAGCTCATTCTAATCATGCAAGGCTTTATGAAGTCGATTTTTTTGACATACTGTCTGAATCCAAGAAATATTTGGACATACTTCCGGAGTCCAAGAGAATTAAGTATGTTATAAATCAATAGATTCTTCTCGATAGAGACTGACGAAATGCCTTGGTACCTACAAGTGTTCGGTAACGATTTGTAGTATTGCATGTTGAGCCTCGAGAACATTCTCCGACAATCCTTTAGAAAGTAATACAGAATACTTGGGCTGAATGTCATATTATATTTATACAGTTTTCATGGTGCCCAGTAGTTCTACCACCTTTCGTTTGAAGTCACGCTAGATTGTGATGTTCCGCTGTAAAACTACGTTCTTGCTTCACGATAATCCATTAGCCCAAGCTGCTCCCTGTTGTGGGTGGGGGCATTCCGGTTTATTGCTGTATTAATAAAAAAAATACAGCAAGCCTGCGGTTCTGGTAACTTTGGTTGAACCAAATTTAGTCCGCCCCTGCTCAAAATGCGGTTGCTATCGTTCTTTTATAAAGCGGATCCCTCCCCTGTAAAAACGAATTAGTGGAAATCGCGTTGGACTCAAATAACTCATCTTGCTTCTGTTCGGCAAAAGTAAAGAGTGTTCTTACAATATGATTTAATGCTGGGAGTTGGTGCTCATTAACTGACGGCTGTTTCGAAAGCTTGAAGGTCCAAAGTTGCCGCAGAGCCAGTTTGATGGCGGAAATAAATCCCAAGTAAACCCCTCTCAGTTCAGGAAGAGGAATGCGAAACTCTTTGTAAGTTGATGAGACGCTCTCTCCGTTCTTATCATGGTAATTATGTTCAGGACTCTCCGAAAAAGGCCGATTTTTTTGTCGGAGGACTGCTCTACCTTCTTTGAGAATTCCCTCTTCAGATGTGCAATCTCCTGTTTTAATTTATTGCTCAGTTCATGTCTGGCCAACGTAAAGCGGGTCAGCCCAGTCGCGTTTTGGTATAGTGGAATTCAATATCGGTAGTTGAATCTATATTGCTGTATTAACATGCTGAATGGCCCTGTTTTGCATAGAATTTGAACATAATGAGTGGTGCAAAATAAATACTGACGTTCATTTCACATGTGTTTTTGGTTTACTTGTTTTCAATAATGAACCTTTGGAATCGGCCATGAAACAATTTTCTTTAACCCCCCCCAAATTGTTTTACATGTTTTACGTTTCAAAGGACTTAGAATACCAATATCGAATACAAATATTTCCGTCCTTACGCCGTCCGCGGCTTTTTCCTTGGTTCTCATGAACCAAAATTCACGAAATTCGGTATATGGGGTCCCGTTCGGGCTCTAGTTGGTCCTCTAAGCTCGACGTTACTGTGACTCTTCTCTGAGAGGTGAAAAATAGGGGTTGAAATGCCCAGAGTATCTCTACTTTGGATAATTTTATTTTGAGATGGGGATTTTTTCGCATTTTTAAATAGTTTGCTTTTTTCTGAATTTTTGAGACCATCCGGAGCATTCTAGGTTGTTGCCGTAAAATTTGCTGTACAATTTGCCGTAAAGAGCAGGTTGTGTGCTGGCATCAAGCTGATTTGAGAGCGCAGATCACTTGTTTCTCGGCCAGGTTGTCGCTATAGCGCAGTGGTATACTTGACGGTCTGTAACGCCAAAGTTCCCGAGATCGAAACCCTACCCGGACCGAATATTTCTTCACCCCTCATCCACAATTTCCCTTCAGAACTTCATTTTTGTTTCTTTTTGCCATTTTAGCGATTGTTTCTCACTGACAGAATTATTTTAGCAACATTTTTAACACGCTATTATTTAGCCAGTAACGAGTACGGGGTTTGGTACTAAGGTACGGAGGGTCCGTGATCTATATAGAAGAGTTATCTTTCTATAAAGAGAGCTGTTATCTTAACAGGAGGGTGTTCTATTCAGAGATGTGTGATCTGTAACAGAAGGGTGTTCTATGCAAAATAATAAACCGTCGTGTAGGGATTTGCAGCGTTTTTTACATGAAGTACAGTATGTGGAGTTGATGGAGTATTTTCCGAAGTAGGTAGGCGTAAATATGAAGTACCTACTTGAATTATAGAACCAAATTATGTTTTTGAAAAAAATATTGTAGGAATGAATAACTACCTACACACCTTGTAAAAATATTAGGAAATAACATGTGAATCTTGACCCGGTTCCTCCTAAAACCCCCAAAACCTCTTTCATTCAAAAATACATCTTTGTGGTGATTCAGTCATTCAGGATCGTGGCATGCTCTCCTTACAGAAGTAATTAAGTTTACGACGCCGTTCAGCCTCAAACTTTGTCCATTACCCTAATGGTCTGGTGAAATCAATAAGCAGTGATATACCCTCGCGTGATACACCGCACTGCTCTACCCGGCTCCCTGGCAATGAATCTCCTTTCCGACGTTTCACAGAAAGTTAGGGGTAGTTTCGGTGGTCGAATGATGATTATTATGACTGACTTACCATCGCCTGCTCAGAGCAAATAATCCCTTTGGGACGTTATGAGCTATCAATTAGCTGCAACGGTCGAATTATCGAAATGTGTACGCACGTTGCACCACAAGATATTTATTGGCTTTTCTTTCCTCTCAAATTAAATGGACCTGACCATCTTTTGGAGGCTCATCAATATCTTGAGTGTAGTTTGCTCTTCTCTAAAATGTATAACCACATAATTATTGTTGTTTATTATTTTCAATAATGAACCTTTGGAATCGAGCATTAAAAAAAAAAAATTAACCCCCCCCTCCCTCAAATGTTGATGGTTTACGTTTCAAGGTACGTAGGTTTATTATACTGTCTACGCAGAAGGGGCATCTACACAGCATTTTCGGATTCTACATACCTTGAAACGGAAACCATCAAATTTTGAGGGGGGGGGGGGGGGTTAAACATTTTTTTAAATGCTCGATCCCAAATGTTCATTATTGAAAATAACAAACCAAAACTCGATTTCATGAAGCCATGCGTGGTTATAATCAGCTGTTCCCCAGCAATGATATCTGGGCTGGATGTACTCTTATCAATACCGTTCACACTCCCGCTGACGAAGCTTTTCGATTCAAACTTCGGGGCCCTACTGTACGAATCAATTAAAAACTACCATAAAAATCTTTTCCTTCTATTGAAAGTTATCGAGGTACGGCGTTTTGTAAATTTCATCTCCTATATTTTATTCCTTAGAGATGGGTGACAGTAACAACGAGCTTCGCGGGACCAAATAGACCTCAGACGCCAACTAGGCTACAAACCGAATTTCATTAATTTTGGTTCATGGTAACGAAGCAAAGTACCAAGTAGGGTGTGCGGTAGACTGACTGAAATTTTTGTTATTTCATTTTCGGATTCTTCGTAGGTACCTAGAAACGCAAACTATCACATTTCTAGGTGGTTGAAATGTTTTTCATGGTCGATTCCAAAGGTTCATTATTGAAAACAATAAACCGAAATGGAACAGGTAAGAGGATTTTTTTTATTTTTTATTTTATAGAACGGCTTACGCCAATTACAGAGAAAGAGCAAAATGTTGCTAGTAATAGTTCGTTTACAAGTAAAAAGAACAAGTAACAAGTAGGTTACAGTATAAATGTGGAAGTGAGAACAGAAAAAAATATATATAGACATGAGTGCGATAAATGATACACCAATTAGAGTCAAACACCTCGAAGGTACTCAGACAACTGGCGCTTGAGCCCATGGAGAGAACCAGTAAAGAAGTCAAAGTTCGATGAGTCCAGGAATGCGTTGACAAGGCGAGGGATGCGGTACATTGGGCGGTGCATTTGGTAATTGAATGCAGCGAAGGGCACTTTAAATAAAGGAATCCGTCGGGCGGCGTAACTAGGCACATTAAGGCCGACCTCGGCCAACAGCTTTGGACACTGCAAACCACCAGTGACTAGTTTGTGGTAAAAAATCACATCAGTGACCAAGCGACGGTGCACCAACCTTGGTAAGTTGAATCTACCAGCCAGGGCTTCAAGATCCACCTGATCAGCCGGAATCCGTATTCTGTACGCAAGGTAACGGAGAAACCTACGCTGAACTTTTTCCAGACGGTCTATATACTCCCTATAGAATGGTGACCACACAGGGCTAGCATATTCCATTACTGGGCGCACCAACGACTTATACAGCGTGACGATGGCTTCTGGAGATGTAAAATCTCGTGTGCACCTCTTAACAAAGCCCAGCACTTTCAGAGCCTTTGACGTTACCGCATCAACATGATCATTGAATGTAAGCATGGGATCAAAAAGAACAACAAGATCACGGGTTACTTCCAGACGCTTCAGGGGAGACCCTTCAAGGGAGTATGAAAACACCGTTACTTCATGGGATCTTGAGTACGTTGACACAGTGCATTTGGCTGGATTCAAAGAAAGACTGTTGATGGAGCACCAATCGAGAATGGAGTCAAGACACTGCTGAAGAAGATGGCAATCATTGGAGGAAGAAACACGGGTAAAAACTTTGATGTCATCCGCAAATATAAGGATCCTGGTATTCGATGGCAATGTTAGGATACTGACGCCATTGATAAGGAGCAGGAACAGAAGTGGGCCAATGTGGGACCCCTGCGGAATACCTGAGGATGCATAGTACGGTGAAGAAAGCGTACTCTTCAATCTTACTCTCAGGCTCCTGTCAGTCAGATAACTTCCAATCCAGGCCAGCAGCGCGCCATGAACGCCCAAGGAGTACAGGAGAGAGAGGATGTGACGATGGGAGACCCGATCAAATGCCTTGGCAAAATCGACTGATATTACATCAACTTGTGTATTGGACTGAAACGAAGAGAACACAAAATCCGTGAATTCCAGCAAGTTGGTGACTGTTGATCTACCCTTCGTAAAGCCATGTTGCTCTGGCACAATATAACTGGAAAATAAGGGCGTCATACGTCCAACAACAATCCTCTCGAACAACTTGGGCATTGTGGAGATTGTGCAAATGGCCCTGTAGTTATCCACCAGAGACCTCTTCCCAGACTTGTGGATCGGTGTGATATACGATTCTTTCCATCTCATAGGGAAACACCCTGATGTAAGCGACTTATTAAATAAAAGAGTCAAGGGGCGCACAAGAGAGAGGCAACACTTTCGCAAAAGACAAGGCGGGACACCGTCTGGACCAACACCCTTCGCTGGATCCAAGGCCTCAAGCTCACGGAGAACGTCCTCAGCTGTGACCTCCAGGGAACCAATAGAAGTCACATCACACGACGGGTAAAGTGGAACAGATGTGGCTGGAGCATCATATACGCTTGAGAAGAAGGAGGCAAAGAGCTCAGCAGATTCCTGAGGTGTTTTTCCCCGCGTGCCATTGAAAAACATGCAATCGGGAAGGGAGTTGACGCCATCCCTATAATTCACAAAGTTCCAGAACTCTTTAAGGTTAGTTTGCAACAGAGACTGCACAGAATCCACAAATGCAGAATAGTCACGTTCGGACAGTAAATTGCATTGCTGACAGAGAGCAGAAAAGGTGAGGTAATCTTCCCATATGCCTGATAACTTAGATCTTGCGTGCGCCAATCTCTTCAATTTTGTCAAATTGATCAACTCAACCGAAAACCATTTCGCGAATGACCTGTTGATGATTTTTGTTTGGGGGACGAATTGTTTTAAAGCAGAGAACAAAACACCATAGAATGCCTCAATCGCCTGCTCCAAGGGGAGTCCCTCGAGAACACTCCAATCCTGCTTAGACAAGAAAACATTTATCGCTTCATAATTTCAATTGTGGTGATTGTGGATTGTGGTGATAGAAAGATGGAGGTGTGGCTCGGATAGGTGAGATTGAAATGGGAAGGTTGATGTTTTGGTAGCTAGCTTTTGAAAGGTTACCACCTGTGGCGAAGCCAGGAAGGTTACAACCACTAGAAATGCTAGGGGATGTGCCCAGACGGATCCACCAGGTCGGTTATCACCAGACCGGTTCCACCACTCCTAGTTCTTTTATGTGTGAAAGGTAAGGAGGTATGAGGAGAGAGAGAGAGTGAGAGAGAGAGAGAGGTCACTGCATTGAGGTTTGTGCGTAGAATGCCGAGCTGCAGCTGGGTGACAAGAGCTGGTTTTATAGGAGCTCTTCCACCCTCCTCCTGTCCTCCACGGTCGTTATGAACCATTGGTAGACCGATGGAGGGTAGAGAGACCTACCCTACTTTAGTCACGTAGGCCCTCTGTTCGTTCGGTTTATTGGCAGTCTTAATACATGCATGGAATGGTATTCCAGGAGGATATCACGACAAGGGTTATTATGGGGTGGGAGAACATGACTGGGGGGAGGATTATCGAAGAGGTGGAAGAAAAAATGGCAAATTGGTATGTATAAATGAAATGGATGGGTATACATTACAATATCCTATGACTATAATAATAATAATAATAATAATATGCTGCATAATAAAATAATTTATAAGAAAAGCGAGTGGTTTATACCTATTGTGGTGCCCCTAAGGAGCAGTCTTCGGTTTCATGAAAATATCATTGTAAAAACAAGGCAACCGTCGGAACATATCATTCTGATTCTGATGGCGTTCGTATCGTGCAATGAGTTGTGGCTTAATAATTCACTGTTACACGCGACCGATCTGTTTTAGATCAGCCCTCCTAAAGTGTACGCATAACTAAACCTCAAAACCTGACGTGGAGCTCATGCCAGAATGTCAGACAGGGCGCGTGTTTTGTGTATCAACAAGTGGCTGAGGCAATGTTTTGTTTCATGGGATCACGTAAGGAGTTGGGTATTATACTGAGGTAACTGACATTCATATCAAGTTAGTTTATCGTCTGTCGTGGAAACTTCAGCGTGAATTGTATTAGTACCCTTTTTGTCTCGCGATGTTACATTGCGCTCGCATAATAACCCACATCCCTCAACCAGGTAGTTCAGCCGAGAACAATCCGTTAGATCACATCTGTTACAGCTGATTGTATATGGGTTTATTTGGAGATATAGAATACTATACATTTGTTTATAATAAAATTGATAACTTTGGTATTAACCTCAAAATGTGCCCAAGTTACCTACTTATTTATTGTTTTGTTTGTTTTATTTTCAATTATAGCGCGGTTCTGCGAAGTACGACTAGCGCCAAAATCGCAAAACGTTTTGATCGGTTCTTAATGAAATTTCAAGCTGCATCGGACGAGGTCGTTAAGTATGGAAAAGTAGGGCTTTCATCGGTAAAACTACGAATCTAAATGTTCTTTTTGATTTCTGACAATTAACAGTTGTAGAGATGTAGGGTTTTGCGAAACTGCTCCACTACTATAAACCTTTGGAATCGAGTACGAAAAAAGAAAAGAAAAACCTCCACCAAGATGGTTTCCGTTTCAAGGTATGTAGAAAACGGAAATGGAATAAAACATTTCTGTCCATCTGCCGTACGCCGCACATCGAACTTTTCATAGTTACCACGCGCATGCTCAAACGCCAAATCCGTGGTAATCAGTTTTGTTTTCATAACCAAGGCTCGATTTTGCTCAAACTTGGTGGGGAGTTGGGGTTTAGCTTTTAGATGGTTCCCTGTGGATGGTTACATATCGATTACAGACCGATCGCACCATGAGTACGGACACTGCGGATGCGCTAACGCAAATCCGTGGTATGAATAACGCAGTGTCCCACGAATAATAAATAACCCTGTAAATTAAATATGATCTAATTCGGTGGGAAGTTAGGGTGTAGCTTCTTGGTGGTCCCCTGTTAATTTAAAACGCTCGGATCATTGGCTATCGATTGTCCATCATGATGTTTAAATGTGCAGTTTGTTTCCTTTTTGACAATAAACAGTATTATTATAATATAGAAGTGTAGTAATAAAAGTGGAACGTGGACAGGTAGTGCCTAATGTGGCCCAATTCTACAGAAAATTGATATTATCTGTCATTTCCAAATAAAACCTTCTTTTTATTTAATTAAATATAAAACCTTCTTTTTTGAAAATTTGCAACCATAATACCGACCAAAAAAAAAATGGCCATAAAACCGTCATAATAGGACTTCTCACTATTGGAGCTTTTTCTTGAACATTTGCGACCATAAAACCGTCATAATAGGACTTCTCACTATTGGACCATTTGCGGTCCATAAAACCATGGAAAATTTGCGACCATAAAACCGACCAAAAAAAAGACCATAAAACCGTCATAATAGGACTTCTCACTATTGGAGCTTTTTCTTGAACATTTGCGACCATAAAACCGACCAAAAAAAATGACCATAAAACCGTCATAATAGGACTTCTCACTATTGGAGCCTTCGAATTAGGAGAAAACGCTCTAGAACATGAATTTTAAAGGAAAAAAGTCGTGTATATTTAAACATCATTTATAAATATCATGTCATCTCCTCGTGTACCTTGTTTGTACTCTTCATTGATCACAGCCCCGTTCGATCTATTCGAATTCACAAGACCGGCCTTTTATTTCGTAAAGCTGTGCAGATGGTGGGCGTCGAGGCTTCAATAAGCCTTGTCATTTGAAAAACTTGAGCTTCAGCAATAACAGTTCCAGTCTCCCGCCACACGGTTTCACGTTGAACCCTTCGGCAAGGGATTCAGCGAGGGGCTTGTGTAGCATTGAATGCGTAGCCGCTGCCTCAGGATCCTTCTTTATGACTACGGTGTCGTCTTCGAGCAATCTTCCCTCAGCTTAGATGTTCCGTCTTTTCACCGGTCGTTCCGAGAAAAGTCCCGAGAAAATGTTGCGGTACAATAAAATCGATTCGTGCGAATATTCTAAACAGGCGGCTTGTAACTGTTTGTTGAGCTTCCGTGGGTGGTGGGGGGGGGGGGGGGGGGGGGCTCAAGGTAAACCACAGGCTTTCGGTTACGGTTATAATTGTGCGTCTCGTGACGTTGCGATACTTCAGATATTTGTATCGAATGCGAAAACAATCGAATCCTGCGTATGTGTGCATGTGCCCAACTGAGGATTTGGAACACTTATACATTCATTTGACTCTGCCTCCTAGAATTTAACCCCGCCCCCCGCCATGAACTCTCACAATTTTTTTGGCACTAATCGATAGCGTATAGATCCAAAATCAGCGCAAACTGGTGACAAAACGCGTGTCAAAGGTTTTCAAAGGAAGTATATTAAAATGCCTCATATTATTTACAAATTTTACTGAATTTTTCCACGTTGAATCCGGAGGTGGAGCCACTTTTTCCATTCGCTTCTTCCAACCTAGATAACTTGAAGTCAGTGTGGCATGTAAGTCACATCGGTAGCATGGGGAACACAAAAACGCTGCAAACCCTCAAATGGGACCTACAGACCAAATTTCATTAATTTTGGTTCATGGTTACTAAGGAAAGAGCGAAGTACGCTTACTGGGGGGGGGGGGGGGTAAATTATTTTATTATTTTTTTTATGCTTGATTGTAAAAGTTTATTATGGGAAACAATGAACCAAAATCGCCACTTGTTATGACATTAATGTTAATAAGAACAACCATTCATATCAGCTCTCCTCGTAAATGTCCTGTCACATTCTAAACTTTCGTTGTGCTCTCTGCCATCATGTTTGAATAACTATTAACGATTTCCAATCGGACGGTTCTTAGAACGAATTGTTGTAGTATTCATGTTGTGGAAGAGCGAATAGCATATTCGACTCATTTCAAAATTAATTACAAACCGTTATCGTTTATGATCACTAACCACAGCCCGTAACAAAGAAAGGTAGTGTGTTGTATTCCACGTCATTCTACGCCCCTTCGTATTTGAGTTGAACTCGAACTTCATTTTTTTATCAATCACAGGTGGCAGTTATGTGTTGAGAATTGTGCAGGAGTACATAAATGTCCCACATCAGTTATATAATAGTTGACTTCGTTAAGTGTCTTTTCGTGAGAATTCTTATAAGGTTCTCAACGTTTCAGATGAATTTTATGAATCATCGGATTTTTTGAACGCATAGCATTGATATATTCCAACCTACATACCTATCAGTTTATAAGACCCTGCGTAATTTGTACGTTTACGTAATCTCTTACGTACGCTGCACATACTCTGTAATATCGATCCAATATTCACCATGATGCGACATTGCCGCAATGTTGTTTTTAACGGAAACACATCAGTTCTTTATCATTTAAGATTAGTGGATCGTATAAGTTATTATTTATTAGTTCATGCTTAGGCTCCCTAAGGGGTACTTTCTGTGGCACCTTGCCAACCATCCGATTTCATGATAGCGATTTGGCGTGAACTGAAAATTGAAGGGTTCCTTTGTGGTCATTATGTTTTATCGCTGAATGAAATGTGATCAGTGTTCGATGAAATCGCGTACTTATTGAGGATTAATGAACGTCCAGCTCTTTTGGGAGATCCGTAATGGATAAATAGCCAACACGAGAACCGCAATCAAATTGTGGAGACCGTCCAAATAATACCATTTTGAAATGGGCCATACAAATTCCAGCCAAAGCGCCCGGAATCTATGGCTGGGATTTCTATGGCCCATTTCATACTGGTCAAATGCTCTAAATTCTTCCACGATGGTTCGTGGTTTTTGGTCTGGGTCACTGTTCTATACTACGGTAAGTACATATATTACCTACACATACACAGGTAGTTTATATGTACTGTCTTCTTATACTAAAGAATGGTATCAGATAGTTGGGGGTTTGTCCCCAGTTGATACCGAGGAAAATCCGGTCTGTAATAATAGATTCATTTATTCAGTTTGAAGATTCATTTGCGCTGGTGAAAAAGTTTGTCTGATCAGAACTGTAAAGAAATCTGTACTTCATGATTTGGGAGTTACCAAAATTTATTTGTTATGAATCAAAAACCTGGGGAATTGTCTGAAATCACCATAAATTTGTATAATAACACTAGAAGTAGTATCAACAGGTGAATCAAGACAATTGAATGGCACAATAAATGATCAAAGATAATTTTGTAAAAAAAAAAAAAGTTTTGAGAAACAATAAATGAACAGCCAACATTTCTGTAGGTAGTCCAGTAGAATAATAAACCCATGTGACGAGGACTTGGCAGGATTTTTGTTCGTTTTTGTTTTCAAATGTTCATGATTGAAATGCAGGGGTAAGAAACAAGGTTCGCACCCTAATCCCCAACCGAGCCCCAACCTTCCAACAGGACCAATGCCGGGTTTCTGAGCTGCTAACTCTAATATTATAACAGAAACTGTAAAATAAATAAAATGCCTTCAAGGCATAGCGGACGTGATCCGTTGCCGTCTCGGGAGGATCAGAATTCCCAACATTTCGCTGGAGGCTGCCTCACCGCCCTGGCTTGTGGCGAGGGGACCGCAGTCTCGCCAGGACATCCCAATAGAAAATGTACTGTGAGAATGAATCGCTCTGATAATCAACCGGCGATTACAAATCTGTAGAACGCCCGATCGATGGCAGGCAAAGTATTTTCGTCCACATCATAAAATGTACAAACAAGGCTGTCGCTATCATTGGATTAACGACAACCGTTATCGGCATCAAAGGGCAGACGTAAGGTGAACTCCTGAATTTTTACCCTGCGCATTCGAACACGAATGCGGCTCTTTGATATCAGCTCCCTTTCTTCGAACGCGTTTTCGGTTAAGTGAATCCGAGATATTGCTCAAAAGGAAATAGGTGAACGATTCACGAAACGTATTCATCCTTCGGGGGAGAAATACTCGGTAAAATGGAAACGGGGGGGGGGGGGGGGGGAGGCAAAAAACCGCGGCTTTTGGCTGGTTCTGTGCTTCAAACGATCACGATAATGATCAAATCCAAAGTCGAGCGACGCAGATGAGAGTGCGGGGGCCGTAATCATGCATAATGTAGGTTGTTACCGAACTGGTTGGTGATTTCTAGGGTTTCCTCCTCCGAGCTCGCTAATTTACTAAGGCGAGCCTCGTGAAAGTTCTCCTATCTGGGAGCGAAGCGATGGGGAAGCGAACCTCTTCCCTTTATATAACCCAATCGTCAGAAATTTCCCTTCGCGCCGCCTTCTTCAATTACCTGCCCATCTCGGATCCGGATGGCGTGAGGATGAAATTTTACGGCGCAGATTCATCGTGCTAACGAGGAGCAGGCTGGAACAATGGGGCGGCCGAGTTTGCTATTGTCACCTATCCTAGATAAACGCCTTTTCCCGTCCAGAGACACCCGCCAGGGGGAAATTGTGTTTGAACATCTTCCGCGACGACGGAATCACCTTTTCCAGGTGAGTAAATGAAAAAGCTGAAGGCGAAGGTTAACCTTCAACAATCTACTGCAAATGATCTGATCCAGAAGATCTAATGGCAAACAAAAAATATGATTTTTTTTAAATTTTAAATTTTTTTTAAATATTTCCATATTCGAATAACTAACAAAAAATATAATTACATCTTCTACAAAGATTATTTGTGTTGTGAAAAAGCACGGAGATTGTAAGTACTTATTATCTTCTGGAAATTACTCTCTCTGAAAGGAGACCCGTGCACAGAGAGAGGAGTCGCAACAAGAAATCACTAACAAGATACAACACTAGGTACATAGTTACACGCCGATACGGCTAAAGTGGTGAACAAAATTTAGTATGCTTTGCAAGCAATGAATGGAGATGAGATCAAAATAGTATTCAGTTACTTGCAACTAAGTACTTAATAAAATAAAAATGAAATAAATATAAATATAAACATTATGTACCTTGAGACGAGAAGTAACATTAAATCGGTCTTACATAATATATATTCCAAATCAACTTCAAACGTAAAATTATATTCCAAATAATTTGTAACGTGACGCAAAACGCAAGAAAAGTTAAGAGGATACTTGTAAAAACCGAACTTGACTCGTAGGAAACGGAAATTTGGACTGTCGCTCTCCAAACACATGCATTTGATAAATTAAGGAAATAAAATCAGGAATTAAAACCCAAAAATAACTGTGGCATCCGCTAAATAACGCTCCACCAATACGCCAAGGACACCGGTCAGTCCTCTTTCCATTCATTCTCCATTCATCTCGCTGTACAGATTAGAATAGCTGAATCGTCATCACGAGCGTAGTTCCTACACAGATCGTTTCAATTCGAAAGAACCAAACGCTGCACATTATTACACAACGGTTTATTATTTTGCCTGTATAGACACGCCTTCTGCGTAGATTACTGTTTTCTGTGGTCAGCACCTACTCCTTTGCTCCCCCCCAGGAAAGCCCTAAACCGAGTACTGGAGCCGGCCCAGGAATTACACTTAAAGTGCGCGGGATTAAATTAATGATTCAATCACTAATTATTTGTTGTTAATCATGAATTTATTATAACGTGTGTTCAAGTTTCCTTGTGTATATTGAACAAACCAACATCATTCTTCCAGTGAAATAATATCACAGAACAACCACCTCGACTTCTTACAGCCATCCCTGATTATAATCAGGTGCTCCCTAGCGATGATGTCTGGGCCGAATTTATACAGTTTCACTCACGATCATGTTGACGAAGCTTTTCGGTGCATGCGAACGGCTGGCCGTACAGTGCTTCGGGTGATCTCAAAGAATTCTTCAGTTCAAGATCAATTTAAAAACGTAACCATTTCCTTCTTTTGAAAGTTTTCAAGGTACGGCGTTCGGGAAATTTCAACGCTATTTTTCACCCCTTAGAGAAGACAGTAACGCCGATGTTTTCGGACCAGCTAGGCCCCAAATGGGACTTACAAACCAAGTTTAATTAATTTTGGTCTATTTGGTAGATATTTAAGGTATAGAGTCTGGACGGGTCACGGATAAGTTAGACTGATACAGAACGTAGAACGTATCGTATAGAACTTATTATATAGAGCTTATTATATAGGAGATGCAAACTCGAGACTTTGGAAAAGCGACGTTGCACATCTGACTTGGTGTTGCTCTTCAAAATTTTGAACAACCAAATCGATTGTCCCCCATTACTCTCCAAAATCCAGCTCGCCGCCTCTCGCACCAGCACACGTTCTTCGGTCCTCTTCGCCGTCCCTTTTTCCCTGACCAACTACGACAGAAATCGACCGCTCCATCGACTAGTCCGCACAGCAAACCTCTTTCTTTCTTCAAATCCTCAGTTCGACTTCTTCCATTCCCCCCTTTCTACTCTAAAGACTTTGCTTTCTTCTTCCTCTCTCTCTTTTCAATAGTTTCAACCTTTCTGTATTTTTTTCCCTCCTCTGTTTTCCCTTGTACTGTTTCTCTTCTATTGTAACGTAGACCTCTTCACCCCTCTGCTAGAATGACATTAATATGCAAAATGTAATTGGGCTTGCCCGTATAAATAAATAAATAAATAAATAAATAAATAAACATGGAACGAAAGACTTCCTAAAACTTTTGAAGTGTGTATTATACATTTTTTGTTGAATAAAAAATAAATAAAATTAAAAACGCTGCAAATCCCAGCACAACGGTTTATTATTTTGTATAGAATACCCTTCTGTTACAGATCACAGCTCTATGTATAGATAACCCGTCTATATAATATGATATGTACTATTCTATACATATTATGTAGACCGCAGACCCTCCGTAGGTTAGTACCTAATCCCGTACTCGTTACTAGGTACCTACCTAAATCACGAGTTAAATGTTGCTAAAATAATTCTGCCGATGACAAACAGTACCTAACAAAAAGAAACACACATAATGAAGTTCTGAAAAGAAATTGTTGATGAGGAGTGAAAAAAGTTGCAAAAGTACCTACCAACAAACTCCAGCCCCTTCTACGTAGATGGTATAATGAACCGTTGTGTAATAATTTACCGTTGAGTAATGATTTACCGTAGTAATAATTTACCCATCAATAATACTTCAACGTTTGTTCAAGTTTCACTACCTACCAACAAACTCCAAAAGAGCCATCATTTTTCAAATTAAATAATATCACAGAACAACCAACTCGACTTCATACTCCGCCAATATAATCAGGTGATCCCTAGCAATGATTTTATCTCCGCCAAATTTCCTATTGTGGGCGCGTCTCTGGTTACGAGATTTGGTTTGAATCTTTGAATTGTATACAATTTCATTCACACTGGAGTCGAAAATGCCTGTCGGTGCAAACTTCGGGGCCTTACTGTGAACGAACGGCTGGACGTACGATGCTCCGGATGGTCTTAAAAAACTCGCAAGTTCAAGAACTATTTAAAACCGTAAAAATATTTACGTAAAAAAATGGTATAGGCGTTTTGAAAATTTCATCCCCTATTTTGAACCCCTTAGAGATGACTGACAGTAACGTCGAGCTTCGAGGACCAACTAGACGCCGAACGGAACCTATAACCCGAATTTCATCAATTTCTTTTCATGGTAACTAAGAAAAGTGGCCAGTTCGGCCTACGGCGGACAGACAGAAATATTTTGGTTTATTATTTTCAATAATGAACCATTGGAATCGAGCATGAAAAAAAAAATTCTTACCCCCCCTCAAAATTTGATGGTTTACGTTTCAAGGTATGTAGAATCCAAAACTGCAATAAAAATATTTCTGTCTGTCCGCCGTACGCCGTACGGGCCACTTTTCTTAGTTACCATGAAAGAAAATTGATGAAATTCGGGTTATAGGTTCCGTTCGGCGTCTAGTTGGTCCTCGAAGCTCGACGTTACTGTGAGTCATCTCTAAGGGGTTCAAAATAGGGGATGAAATTTTCAAAACGCCTATACCATTTTTTTACGTAAATATTTTTACGGTTTTAAATAGTTCTTGAACTTGCGAGTTTTTTAAGACCATCCGGAGCATCGTACGTCCAGCCGTTCGTTCACAGTAAGGCCCCGAAGTTTGAACCGACAGGCATTTTCGACTCCAGTGTGAATGAAATTGTATACAATTCAAAGATTCAAACCAAATCTCGTAACCAGAGACGCGCCCACAATAGGAAATTTGGCGGAGATGAAATCATTGGTAGGGATCACCTGATTATATTGGCGGAGTATGAAGTCGAGTTGGTTGTTCTGTGATATTATTTAATTTGAAAAATGATGGCACTTTTGGAGTTTGTTGGTAGGTAGTGAAACTTGAACAAACGTTGAAGTATTATTGATGGGTAAATTATTACTACGGTAAATCATTACTCAACGGTAAATTATTACACAACGGTTCATTATACCATCTACGTAGAAGGGGCAGGAGTTTGTTGGTAGGTACGTTTGCAACTTTTTTCACTCCTCATCAACAATTTCTTTTCAGAACTTCATTATGTGTGTTTCTTTTTGTTAGGTACTGTTTGTCATCGGCAGAATTATTTTAGCAACATTTAACTCGTGATTTAGGTAGGTACCTAGTAACGTGTACGGGGTTAGGTACTAACCTACGGAGGGTCTGCGATCTACATTATATGTATAGAATAGTACATATCATAAATTATATAGACGGGTTATCTATACATAGAGCTGTGATCTGTAACGGAAGGGTATTCTATACAAAATAATAAACCGTTGTGCAGGGATTTGCAGCGTTTTTATTGCAGTTTTGGATTCTACATACCTTGAAACGTAAACCATCAAATTTTGAGGGGGGGTAAGAATTTTATTTTTTCATGCTCGATTCCAATGGTTCATTATTGAAAATAATAAACCAAAAAAAGGTTCATGGTAACTAAGATAATTTAGGCTCATAAACCGCTATAGCTTATAGTGTAGAACTTAGAACTTATTACTTATATAGAGCTTAGAACGTATTATGTAGAGCTTCTAAAACTCTTGAAGTTTGTATACATTTTTTTGTTGAATAAAATAAATAAAATTAAAAAATGGTTCATGGTAAATAAGAGTTAAGTGCTAAGTACGGCGGAGGATAGGCATTTTTTATTCAGTTTTCGGATTCTACGTATCTTGAAACGGAAACCGTCAGATTTTGTGGGGGGATTTTTATTTTTCCCCGTGCTCGATTCCAAAGGTTCATTATTGAAAATAGTAAACGAGAATGGAAGCACCAGCTGCCGAAGTAAGAACTCGTGATGAATAGCATTTGGAAGCGAGTGATTAGAGAGTAAAAGTTCGCGTTCATTAGAAGTTCCAGCCAAGTGAAAGACCTGATAGTGTTCCTAGTTATGTTTCCCTTCGGAGATACTGCCTAGCTGTACGCTTGAGCTCGAATAGTCAGCTCCCTCTATCGGCATAAGACACCTTCTGCTGGCATCCGATTGCAGACAACTTGGCGACAACATGGGGGCAAAATCCTCCTTGCTCTTCTCTCTTTTCGTTAAAACACTCACATCATCATAAATTCGGCATTTTTGTTCACCATCTTCGGTGGTCTTTGTCTCTATACACATCATTGTTTCTGTTTCCCCACTCTGTGTCTATGGCTCCCCATGTTACATTTTCCCTTTGCCTCAAAGTCTCAAAGAGAAAGAAGTAGCCTCTGGACTCACTTAACTGATCAGAGTGGTTGCATGTCTTTTCACCTGGCCATTTCAAAGAAGCCCTTTCAGTGTCGTAGGTTGAATAGGAGAGAAATCAGTCACAGGGCTCATTGAGTTTAATGGTAGGTCAATGCGGTAGGTTGTAGGAGTACATGCACAACCTTAGAGCTACTAGGTAGAGAAAAGCGTTTGTGCGCTACTTTCCTAATTAATTTCGTGCTTTTTTCGAGCAAGGTAGTCATCGCAAAAGGATGTTTTCAATGCTTTAATACTTCAGATACCTAATTTTCACTTTTAAATCGTTAAATCTTAATTTATGATCTAACTAATTTACAAAAGAAGAATCCTATGTTGATGTTGGAAACCCATCAACAATAACGGTAAATGCCGTGGTGGTTTACTCCGTCGTCATTACGCACCAGCGTACCGCACAGACACAGAAACCTAACGATCTCTGATAAAAATTATTGTGGTGTTTTAAAATTTTGTCTAAAATGAAGTTGATTTGATCTTATTATACATTATTCATTATGTACCATTTGGTTGAGCTTGGATAGGTTGGGGAGAATAGGGAAATGCCAACAGCCTAAGGGAAACTCGCTCTGACATTTGCTTATTATTATATACTTACTGCCGGTTTCTTGGTCTTCCTCTAGGTCGTCTTCCTGCTACTTTCCCCTCAATGACCAAGAAAATCCTACCTGGAAGACATATACCACCTAATGGGATGCACCTCTTACCATCAGCTGAAGAGGGCTGCAATGGATAGGGACGAATGGCTACACCGACAAGGCGCTGCCTTTAGAAGATGATGATGATGACTGCCGGTTTTTTGTTTCACTTAATAGATAAATAGGGACCTAAGCTTGTAGGTAGTTGTAGCCATTTTCAGTGTAAGAGGTAATTTTAACAGTACCTACTGTGATACGAAAAGCCTGAACCCTTAAAAGTTGCACCACCACCTTGGGATAATAGCGCCTATCAAATTTCCCTTCAAAACCTGGGTGAATATTGTAACACCTATAATTACTGTGTTTGTACCTACGCCAACCTAGGTACAAAAGATGAAAGATTTTTTTTTAAATAGATGATCGGCCATTAAAAACTGTTTGAAAAAATAAACATTAACGATGTTTAAATAACATCGAAATGGGAACTAGAAACACTTAAATATAATTGTAAAGCTGCCAACTGTTAGAAATAATAAGGAACAATATGGGGAACAAAAATTATAAATTGATTTTCAATGTTTTCAGTAATTATATTAAGGTTCCATTTAAAGCAAAAAGTATTCTTCTGTTCTTCTATTAATTTGTGATTTAATGTTTTCATTTATTATACGTACTACGAGTATTTAGATTAAGTCTCATCATTAGATAATCATCACTATTGTAATTGGGCTTCCGCCCGCGCTGTTGAAAACTAATTAGATAAATAAACAAATGCAACGCAAATGATCACACAACGGTTTATTGTTTACCTCTATAGATGCGCTTCTGCGCATGTTCTGTGTATGCTTTCTGTGGTCACTATCCACCCTCGTGCCTCCAGGAAATCCCTAAATCGAGTACTGGAGCCAACCGGGGAATTAAAGTTTCATAGCTGATATGCGTTGGTTTCAAGAATTCAGTAAATAATTGTTTGCCGTTATCCCTGAAGCATAATGGGACGCCCAACTTGTTCAACTTACAAAAGTAGGTACCTACCAACAAAACCCAAAATAACCGTCATTCTTCAAATCAAATAATATCACGGAACAACCAACTGGATTTAATGCAGCCGTGCGTGATCAGGTGTTTTCTAGCAATCGTATCTGGGCTGGATTTATACCGTTTCATTCACGGTAATGTTGACGAAGCTTTTCGGTCCGAAATTCAGGGCCCTACTGTGGGCGAACGACTGGACGGTCAAGGCTCCGGGTGGCGTCAAAAAATTCCTCAGCTCGAAACCAATTTAAAAACATAAACAAATTCGACATACCAGGGCCGTGGATATTTCAACCCCTATTTTTCGCACCTTAGAGATTACAGTAACGCCGAGTTTCGCGGACCAACAAGACCCAAAATGAGACCAAATGGTGCGTACCTACATATTTTACTGTTTTTATCACATATAAATTCTGGCCCTAATTATCATAAATATAACACGTTATTAATTAAGAAGGAGGTCGAGCGTGCATGTTCGTCGCGGAACGTTGTTAAAGACTGGATGTTGCATCTGCAAAGAGAAATTGAACGAGCAGGGTACGAAATTGGTTGTCCATGTTCCATTCTATTGTAATAGCAGACGATAATGGGACGCCCAACTCAACACGTCGCCATATTTTATTGCGGAAACGTGAGATATTTGTATTGTAATCCGAACCGGTGCTCGCGGTGGGCTGCGGTGTGCTATTACTGAAACGTCTCCTACATAAATACTCCAGTTAGCAGTTATATTGGAGAGGTGTTTTTAAATAAATGGAGCGCTGGCCGCATAGTCGAGAGATAGAAACGGCGTTGTTCCTTCCTTCTAGTCCCTGGTGACTGAATTTCAACCTTAGAGAGATATCATCACTTGTAAAAAGAAGGTACCTGTACGAGTGGGTAAGGTGCGGTGTCGAGGTGAACCTATCGTCTAGCTGGATGATTAAATAGTTGCGCAGGATACTAGTAAATTGAGATGTTAGATCGCATAAAAAATATGCCAATGTCGTTAAACGTTAATTTGATTATTTATCAATTGTGTTGAGGGGGGGGGGGGAGAAGATATTGTTTTCCTCATATAAAAAATGCCATATTCATGTTCCTTTTTATCCGGATTTCTTGAAGATATCTTGATGCAGTTTTCTGGGGATGTTACACTTGCAACTTTCTGTCATAGACCCTACCGCCAAGGGAGAAATTGTCTGTGGCCCAAAAAAGTTTCAAAATGCTAGTTAACTGAATATTAACTTCAGAATTTTAGTTACCCAACTTCCCTGACGAATACTTAAAATTTCGGTGACAGTATCCATAGTTACCTACTGTACTCCTGGTAAAAATTACAGTCTAATCTATCAGTACTACGGACTGATAAAACATGTTGAATAAGAACATGACTGTTGAAAAATGTGATTTTTGGGGAGAAGTAAATTTCGAAAATCTAACCCGCCTGTTTATCCACTTGTTTCGGTTTGCTATTCTGTGACTTCCATGTATTGTATCCTCCTATTCACCGGACATTTCAATGGTTTCAAGCAAGTTATAACCTCACTTTTCGTGTATAACCTCGCTTTTGGTTTAATATTTTCAATAATGTGGGTCTCAATTTGGGGTCTACTTGGTCCGCAAAGCTCGGCGTTACTGTTAGTCATTTCCAGGGAACCGTTATCTTGAATTATTTCACGGTTTCAAATTGGTGTCGAACTTGGGAATTTTTTGAGGCCACCGAAGCATTGTACGTCCAGCCGTTGTTCACAGTAATGCCCTGAAGTTTGCACCGAGAAGCTTCATCAACATGATCGTGAATGAAAGGGTATGCATCCCAACTCCTACATCATTGTTAGGGGATTATAATCACACATGGCAGTAAGAAATCGAGTTCGTTGTTCCGTGATATCATTTGAAGAAAGATGGTGATTTCGGATTTTGTTGATAGGTACTTTTGTAACTTGAAAACACTTTATCCATCATGAATAACGAAAAACAATTAATAATAGAGTTCTTGAACCCACCGCATATTTGTTAAACTGTAATTCCTCGGCCGGCTCCAGTACTCGATTTAGGGCTTTCCTGGGGGGAACTCGAGGGTATTGACCACAGAAAGCCGTGATCCAAGCAGGAGGGGAATCTATACAGGTAACTAATAACCTGAGAGTCTGCGGATGCTGCTTGCCAGTTTCTCCACCTTCGTGGCCAGCGTCTCGATGACCACCAAGATGGTTGTGTAATAATTAGCAGCATTTTTTTCAAACGTTAATTTGATGGATGCGGTTATATTATTATTCAGCGAATCATGACCGGACCAGGTAAGCATGACCAACGCCGGTGGAGGCAGAACAGAGGGACCTGCTGTGTAGAAAGAGCATGCATGTTCAGATTCGGCCCCAAATGTGAGAAGACAATTGGAATGGGCTATGTCCTAGTAACAATCGCAACCAAGACATGCACACAGCAGGTTGCGCATGCGCAGGCCAATGTTAAGTTCGGATTTTGATGAGAATCTGAGGACCTGCAGGCACTTACAGTCCTACGAGTCTTAGCTCGTTTGGATTGTTCGCTCGATAAGATGTGGCTGTTACAAGGAATCGAGTGCAGACAGGCCGACACTGAGAGCCAGACGGATCCCCCGCTGTCTGAAACACAAATTTCGAGTAGAAATTTTGGAAATCTCGGAGGTCGTCGTCCTCTCCAAAAATGCTCATGCAGCTGCGGAAGCCTGCGTTGTACTCGATCTCTCGCGTTCATTTTCAGCTGCCGCTCGCAATACAGATAAATGCAATTCGAATTCCCTTATGAAACAGAGGTAATTCGCCCCATGGACTCAGCCTGAGTCATCCGCTTCGGAGTGTTGGCTTGATTATAATTGGATGATTATCCCATGATCATGTTGGTATTGATCGAGCCCATGAAGCAGTCTGTTATTGCCTAATCAAGGGCTTGCTCGACGAATACCTTCGATGCCCATTGTTGATTTGGTAATGACTCCACATGGAACTGTTGTTTGCCCAAGAGACGGGGGACCTGATAATCAGATTAGCACGGTGTCTAAATAAACGACGTCATACTCCGGACCGCTCATGGATCGTTTTTGTCAGCACATCATAATCATCATAATATTATGAACTTATTATGTATAACATATTATATCTAACTATATATTTGAAAAAAGTGGTGGATTTAATACTTCAGTCATTAATTATGTTGTATTAATTCATTCATGAAGCATAACTTTCGTTCGAGATACAAAAGTAAAGACCAATCAAAAATATCCGAAAGAGATTCTTACTCTTATATGAAATAGTATCACAGAACAACTACTCGATTTCATGTAGCCATGCGTGATTATAATCAGGTGCTCCCTAGCAATGATATCTGGGCTGGATATATACAAATCAACGTTTCTCCGCATTCAGACTTGTAACAGTGTGGCTGTCCTTGAGTAGTTTATTGGTCCGGTGGAGACGGTGTCGCTGGGCGGAAGCCTAATCGATATCCCTTCTTAACCAGTGATAATCTCGCTGGTCTAAGAGGGGGACTCTCGAGGGTCCACCACCACTGTCACACTCTGTCACAAACGTCATTTTCTCCCCCAGTTACACTGTAAACTTTTCTTTTTTTTTGGCTAAAACTGTTGGAAAGCTGAGACTTTAAGGAATTTTTGTCCTAGTAGTGCACGCCAAAAACATTGTACTTGGGAGCGGGAAAACGGATGGAAAGAAACAAGCTTTTGAAAATGCTTGCAATTTGCACTTTGGCCTAACTTTTTATTTGTTGTCCAAATAATAAACTTTGTTTGGCATCAGGGAGATGGAAAATTTAACGCTCTTGCCGACGATATCCTCAATTTCTATTTTACACTGTACCCAAAGGGAGTCGTGGCCGTTTTAGTGAGAAAGGTCGGAAAAGTGGCAACAATTTTAAATTGTCAAAAAGTCTGAAAAACAAGCGTATAAACAAAACAAACAAAAATCTAGGAATTACTTCTTGTCGGAAATGGGCTGTAGAATCTATCCTGAAAGTATCGTGAGCCCGAGTCGGGACACCACGTGTATACCTATACATGAGAAAATGAAAATCTATAATTTAGATCTCCGAAGCATGAAACGGATTTTGGAGGGGTTTCCCGTTCACGGGGAGCATCTCTGAAGTTTTGGAACGAGCCAAATTGCTACATGTTCTTTGAAAATTCGCTTAAAAACAATTTACAAGGGCTGGATAGGGATGCATCATATGTATGCAGTTATGACTTAAATACCCCCAATCCCCCGATTTCGCACCCGCATCCGCATCGTGGATGGATGTACGAAAAACCTAGGGTTTTGAACCATTGCTCAGTACGCTTGGTTGGCGTACTTGTGTGGATGCGAGAACAGGGAAACTTGAATTAAAATAGAAAATACATCTATACGTTGTTTAATCAGTAACTTTACAATTTTACATATTTACATAATTATCTATACACGGGTCTGTCATAACTTATCAATATTGTACATTAAACTTATCCAACAGTTTGGGGAAACAGCGGATTCGGGTGTCTATTAACTCCTTCAACATAGGAGCAGATTTCCATTGATGTCTACCCTGAAATGTCTTGTTGGTAGGAAATACCCAAGGCAGATTTAACGGTGCTATTACTGGTGTTTTGGTTTATTATTTTCAATAATGAACCATTGGAATCGAGCATGAAAAAAAAAAATTCTTACCCCCCCCTCAAAATTTGATGGTTTACGTTTCAAGGTATGTAGAATCCAAAAATGCAATAAAAAACGCTGCAAATCCCTGCACAACGGTTTATTATTTTGTATAGAATACCCTTCTGTTACAGATCACAGCTCTATGTATCGATAACCCGTCTATGTAATATAATATGTACTATTCTATGCTTAATTATGTAGATCGCAGACCCTCCGTAGAGTTACTAGGTACCTACCTAAATCACGAGTTAAATGTTGCTAAAATAATTCTGCCGATGACAAACAGTACCTAACAAAAAGAAACACACATAATGAAGTTCTGAAAAGAAATTGTTGTTGAGGAGTGAAAAAAGTAGCAAAAGTACCTACCAACAAACTCCAGCCCCTTCTACGTAGATGGTGAACCTTTGTGTAATAATTTACCGTTGAGTAATGATTTACCGTAGTAATAATTTACCCATCAATAATACTTCAACGTTTGTTCAAGTTTCACTACCTACCAACAAACTCCAAAAGAGCCATCATTTTTCAAATGAAATAATATCACAGAACAACCAACTCGACTTCATACTCCGCCAATATAATCAGGTGATCCCTACCAATGATTGGCAGTATTCACAAATTCCTATTGTGGGCGCGTCTCTGGTTACGAGATTTGGTTTGAATTGTATACAATTTCATTCACACTGGAGTCGAAAATGCCTGTCGGTGCAAACTTCGGGGCCTTACTGTGAACGAACGGCTGGACGTACGATGCTCCGGATGGTCTTAAAAAACTCGCAAGTTCAAGAACTATTTAAAACCGTAAAAATATTTACGTAAAAAAATGGTATAGGCGTTTTGAAAATTTCAACCCCTATTTTGAACCCCTTAGAGATGACTCACAGTAACGTCGAGCTTCGAGGACCAACTAGACGCCGAACGGAACCTATAACCCGAATTTCATCAATTTTTTTTCATGGTAACTAAGAAAAGTGGCCCGTACGGCGTACGGCGTACGGCGTACGGCGGACAGACAGAAATATTTTTATTGCAGTTTTGGATTCTACATACCTTGAAACGTAAACCATCAAATTTTGAGGGGGGGTAAGAATTTTTTTTTTCATGCTCGATTCCAATGGTTCATTATTGAAAATAATAAACCAATATTTCTGTCTGTCCGCCGTACGCCGTACGCCGTACGGGCCACTTTTCTTAGTTACCATGAAAGAAAATTGATGAAATTCGAGTTATAGGTTCCGTTCGCTGTCTAGTTGGTCCTCGAAGCTCGACGTTACTGTGAGTCATCTCTAAGGGGTTCAAAATAGGGGTTGAAATTTTCAAAACGCCTATACCATTTTTTTACGTGAATATTTTTACGGTTTTAAATAGTTCTTGAACTTGCGAGTTTTTTAAGACCATCCGGAGCATCGTACGTCCAGCCGTTCGTTCACAGTAAGGCCCCGAAGTTTGCACCGACAGGCATTTTCGACTCCAGTGTGAATGAAATTGTATACAATTCAAACCAAATCTCGTAACCAGAGACGCGCCCACAATAGGAAATTTGGCGGAGATGAAATCATTGCTAGGGATCACCTGATTATATTGGCGGAGTATGAAGTCGAGTTGGTTGTTCTGTGATATTATTTCATTTGAAAAATGATGGCTCTTTTGGAGTTTGTTGGTAGGTAGTGAAACTTGAACAAACGTTGAAGTATTATTGATGGGTAAATTATTACTACGGTAAATCATTACTCAACGGTAAATTATTACACAACGGTTCATTATACCATTTACGTAGAAGGGGCTGGAGTTTGTTGGTAGGTACTTTTGCAACTTTTTTCACTCCTCATCAACAATTTCTTTTCAGAACTTCATTATGTGTGTTTCTTTTTGTTAGGTACTGTTTGTCATCGGCAGAATTATTTTAGCATCATTTAACTCGTGATTTAGGTAGGTACCTAGTAACGAGTACGGGGTTAGGTACTAACCTACGGAGGGTCTGCGATCTACATAATATGCATAGAATAGTACATATTTATTATATTATGTAGACGGGTTATCTATACATAGAGCTGTGATCTGTAACAGAAGGGTATTCTATACAAAATAATAAACCGTTGTGCAGGGATTTGCAGCGTTTTTATATATAAGGACGTCGCCCTGAAATTATCTTTGGTGGGTCCCAAATAATATTTTTATAGTAGGTATCAAATACAGCATTTTCACAATTCGGTTCGTTTCGTTCTAAAACTCGTCTATGAACACAATCTTGTAGTGGGACATTTGAATTCTTATTGAAATTTGCGGTAGAGCCTACATTTAAAAAAACGCTGCGAAGTCCTTGTCACTTGGGTTTATTACTATATTGGACATACCTACAGAAATGCTGGAAATACATTTATTGTTTTGTAATGTGTTCGAATCCTGGTTCAACCCCCTCAGAATGGATGGCGAGTGATTTGAGGTAACCAGAAACAGGAGTTCGAATATTACCTGATAGTTTTGTAGGCGGGCAGTTGGCCCTGCTACGGCTTTGCACAGTACCGTGGCAGGTTTAGGCGTCTCGGAGTTGAACAACTGAAAGGCTATAAATTGTGACTCTACGTGTAGATGGGCAATGGTTAAATTCAAAGAGCAAAACTGTCTGAAGGAACAAGTACAAAGAATTTATTAGGAAAACCTACTTTTACAATTGGGGCCGCGGGGTCGGAAGCTGTAGCACAAGAATGGATAATTACGTTAATGTTCGCGGTTAGACGGGATTCTATACAAAACAAAGGGGCAAAAATATATGTGAAAAAGGTGTTTCGAAAAGTGTTGAAATATTGTTACGATTGTGTGAGGCACCAGAGTCGTAGTCTTCGATGGGTCTAGGAGTGGGTTCTAAAGCTGGGTCCAAGGGTTCAATGAAAGAGTTTTTGGGGCTAAATTCAATAAGATCAGGCTCAAATTGAGAGAAGTCTCCAGGGGCTCTGTAACAGAACAGGAAACGTCCTGGATTACCTCGGCAAAGGCTTGGATGATAGAAGAAGGCCTGAGGGGCGCTGTTACGCGACAGGGTCGCTAAGTTCCTAGTTTTGAAAGTGAGGGTTCTAGGTCTTACCTCCAATTCCTTCCTGGCTCGTCTGGGAATCAAGGCTTCGGGGCTCGTCTTGGGCTTGCGATTCGTCTGGCCTGCAACAGGTAGGAGGATTACGGCAGTACCTCGCGTCGACGGCAAAAGGTCTTGTCTGGTGCGCCCTGGCCGTGGTTGGTAATACGGAAAAGTCTCCCGTCCCTCTTCTCGAGCGTCGTTAGAAAGAATTTACAAAGGGGAGTCAATTTGAAAGTTCCAAGTCACACAAACGAAATACGGGGTCGGCAAATAAAAATGGCTAAGGTCTCACTGGCTCTACTCTACTCTTCACTTCTCTATCTCTCTCTAGTCGCTGGTACGTCGCAGGTCTTGTCTCTGGGGAGTCTCCGGTTATGAGTGATGGCGGCGGGAGCGGGGGTATTTATACACTCCCCTCCTCAGTTGCGCCTGGGAGAGGCGCAGAAGGCCTCCTCCCTCTCGGGACCACCGCCCGAGTCAAAATCGAGGGGACCGCCCGAATCAGTGGCCTCCCTCGCAGAACGTCAATTGAATCAAATTCGATTTGATTACATCATCCCTCCCTTAAAGAAGCCGTTGTCCTCAACGGCGCATGACACCTTTCCTGGGGCGGCTGCTGAAGAAACCAGGACCTGACTGACTTTTCGAGCGTAGAACTGATCCTTGGATCATCAGATCTCCAATTGCCAGGGAACCACTGAATTGACTTAAATATTCAATTAACAAATAAAACGTGCCGACACTCAAATGAACAACCTTTTACAAAATAAACTTACACAACTCACTACTTATGTACTGAACAAACAAAGAGAATTAAACAACCTTCACCTAATTGAACTGACGTGACTTTCGAACAACTTATTAAAGGATTATTAACAGAACATGAACAGAATACGAATGGACAACACAGAAAATGAACATAACTAACTAACGGAGGAATACAGCTTTAAGGACTAAGAAATAAGAACAACTATACAATACAGGGGACATTAACAATAAAAATTAGACGCAGGTCACACGTTACTCCGGGGCTGGAGTCGCTGAGTTGTCCGGCAGGGTGGCCTCGGGGGCGCTCAAGTCGGTACCAGATGTGTCTCTGGGTGAGGTATTCCGGGCATTCGAGTCGGCCGCTCGGGCCCAGGCGTTGATCTCTCTGTCGGCCCTGCAGGCATTCACTTCCTCCACCAGTCGAGCCACAGTGTCTTCCAGGATGTCAAGCCTCTGCCTCAGCGCATAGGGTTGCGCCCCGGGTACCATTCGTTGGTCGAAGCCGGTCGCTGGCATGTTTCCAGAGTTTGGCTCAGGATGAGTCGTCTCGCGATCGGTTGGTCGCCTTTCTTCCCTGTTGCTGAGTTGCCGGTTTACGCTGGCTACCTGGGGTCCCATGACGGCGGACTCAATTGGGATGGCTGAGCTCCTTTCTCGGTAACCGGTAGTCGGAGCAGTCGCACGGGGCATAAAACCGAACGTTCCGGTGGTCAGGTCGAAACTTCGCAGGTGGTGACTGATCAAGGACGACGACTCTTGAGTGCCAAGGGTGGAGGCGTGAGGATTCGTCATTACGATCCGGGGAGTCAAGCTACCTAAGGAGAAAAGACCTTCAAGACCCCATCTTTCAAACCTACCACTCAACCAACACCTATTCCCCCTGACGCTTCCACAATCATACCACCAGCCAGAGAGCACTCCAGACGGTTCCTGTGTTGGGATCAGGGATCCCATTCCTAATTCCTCTGAAAAGATGATCTCTAGCCTACCTGGTGTCTCATAAAATGTGTAAATGATATCTTTCCTATTACTCCTAACCACTCGGCGTTGTGCGAGGATTACATGGCCTAGTCATAGCTTATAACTAATCGCTTTGCGGGAGCGGAGGTTGTATGGAGTTACGGGCGAGCGTAGTGCGGGAGGGGTCTCTACAAGGGGGTCACTAACTACCGGGGCCGCCTCCCTTATGCCATCCGGGTTCACCACAGGGGTTTCTGTACCAGGTTCGTTTTCGGGGTTCGTTTCGGGTACGAGTTTCACGACGGGGTTCCCTGTGTTCCCGGCGGTTCCTCCCTGAGGGTCAATCTCGGCCGATCCTGGGGCGGCGTCGGGTTCCGCTGTCCTGGTCTGGGGGCTCGGCAGGGTGTCCTCGTCAAGGTCGTCCTTCGGGATCGTGGTCACCGATGATCTTCCGTCCGGGATGATTCGTGGGGCCTCCATCATCTCGATGTCATCGGGGCCGGGTGTTGACTGAGCTCGACTAGGGATAGCCTTGTACATGCTGGAAGTCTCGGCGTCAACGTCGTACGGGTGGGCGACCTTTAGCCTGTTAATGTGGGTCGTCACTTCCTTGCCGGTGGGATCGTGAACGGCGTAGGTTACCTCCGAAAGTTTCTTCGTAATTCGGAGAGGTCCCACCCAAGGACACCAATATTTCCGAACAACGTTCGCCGGGGGCACCATCTGGCGTAAGTACACCGCCTGGCCGACGACAAGAGTTCTGGGGATGCGTCTTTTATTCGCAATTGCCGTGCGGGTGGCCCATGCCTTCTGCATAGTGGTATAAGCGGCCCTTCGGGCTATCTGCAGGTTCCTTTCCCATTCCCCGATGCATAGATGTCTTGGTGGGCTGAGAGCGTCCATTTCGGGCAGGCTAATCTCTCGCCCATATAATAACCGATTTGGGGTGTAGCCCGTGCTGCGGTGCGGGAGATTGTGATAGGCGGCCAGTGCGAGCGGGAGGACGTCCTCCCAATGTCGGTGTGTGGCTTGGCAGATTCTGGCAATAATCCCTGTTAGCGTGCGGTGAAACCGCTCTACGGCGCCATTCCCTTGAGGGTGGTATGCGGTCGTATAGACCTTGGTCATTCCCCATCTTTGGCAGAGCTCTTTGGTTAGTGCAGCGGTGAAGGCGGTCCCGCGGTCAGAGAGCAATCGCTCTGGTACTCCGTGTTTAGTGACAAATTTGTATACTAGAGTATCGGCGGCCACCCGGGCCGTAGTGTCGTTCACCACATAGGCCTCGGCGTACTTGGTGAAGTGATCGATGACCGTCAGTAAATGGACGGGGCCTCGTTTCCCTCTGATAGGTCCTACGTGATCGACTCCCACCATTTCCATGGGTCTGGTCGGAAAATAGGGACGCTGCACCGGGGCAGTCAGGTTTCGGGGAGTGTTTCGCCTTTGGCATACCTCGCAGCATTGCACGAAAGCGCGCACGTCAGCTGTCAGTTTCGGCCAGATCCCATACCGTCGAACGAGCTGTTCGGTGGCGGCCTGACCGGGGTGTCCCGCCCACTGGCTCTCATGACAGGTCTTTATGATCCACTGCCTCAGGGTGGAGGGTATCCAGGGGATGGGGCTCCCATCAGGATTGGTGGTCATCAGGCAGAGGACCCCGTCTACGTCTCTCGCGGACGTGCCACCCTTTTCTCGCATGGTGCGTACCCAGGGGTCCAATTCCTGGGCCGCCTTAAGGAGGGGCCAATCCAGACGGACCTCCATAGCGGCGACCGTCGGGCGGCTCAACCCGTCTGCATGTCCCATGGCCTTCCCGCTGCGATGCACGGCGTCAAAGTCGTAAGAAGTCAGGCGGAGCACCCATCTCCCAATTCGGGACGTTGGGTCTCTCAAACGTAAGGCGGCAGTTAGTGCGGCGTGGTCCGTCTCTAACCGAAAGCGTCGTCCCAGCAGATAGCCCTGATAATGGTTACATCCCCATGTTGCTGCTAGGAGCTCACGCTCGGTGGCAGAGTAATTACGCTCGGCTTTGTTGAGGGTTCGGCTCGCGTAGGCGACGGGTCGTTCCAGACCGTCCACAAGCTGCGAGAGGACGGCTCCGAGGGCAACTCCGGAGGCGTCGGTGGCCAATATGAATGTCTGCTCAAAGTCGGGTAGAGCTAGTACGGGAGCCGTGAGGAGAGCGTTCTTTAATTGTTCGAAGGAGCGTTCTTGGGCGGGGCCCCACTCGAACTTCTGCTCTTTCTTAAGGAGTTCATTTAGGGGACCACTCATGTCGGAGAATCGCTGCATAAACCGGCGGTAATACCCTACCAGTCCCAAGAAGGATCGAACGCCGGTTACCGTCGTGGGTCGTGGGAAGTTCCGGACAGCCTCGAGCTTTTTCGGGTCCGTTTTGACGCCATCCCGGCCCACCAAATGTCCCAAGTACTCCACCTCGGGGCGGGCGAAACTACACTTTCGTAGGTTCACCTTTAGATTGACTCTATGCAAGCGGTCAAATACGTCTCTAAGGTGGTTGAGATGGGCTCGGAAGGTAGGGCTGAAAATGACAATGTCGTCAAGATACACACAACAGATCTTGTTGATCAGCCCCATGAGCAGGTTGTTCATCGCCCTTTGGAAGGTAGCGGGCGCATTTCGTAAGCCGAAGGGCATCTTTAGGTACTCCCAATGCCCTCCCAGTGTGCTGAACGCCGTCTTTTCACGGGACTCGCTGCTCATGCGGATTTGGTGATAGCCCGATGTCAAGTCTAAGGTAGAGAAGTAGGTACACCCCCCCAGGTAGGACAAGGTTTCCTGTATGTTTGGGAGCGGGTATACGTCAGCCTTGGTGACCTTATTTAGTTCACGGAAGTCCGTGCAAAAGCGGTAGCTTACCGCGCCGGGGGTCGTCTGCTTCTTTTTCACCAGCACAATGGGCGCAGACCAAGGGCTTTCGGACGGTTGGATTACACCGGAAGTCAGTAAGTCCTCCAATTGTTGTTCCACGATGGGTCGCAGTGCTATGGGGACCAGATATTGACGCCGGTGGATTGGGGCTTGGGTGCCGGTGTCGAGTCGATGGGTGACGGGGAGGCTGCATCCTCCAGCGTCCGGGGGTTCATACAGGTTACGGTATTCGCCTAGTACCGCCAATAGTGTTGATCGTTCGGTCGCACCTAGATGCTGAACCTGTTCGTTCAACAGAGAGGGGATTTCATTGGGCAGGGTCCAGTCTTCCAGGGGCAGCGCGCCGTCCTCGGATTGAACGCTGCCGATAACCATGACAGTGCGCACCGGTTCTCTTCCATCGGGTGGTGCTTCGCATGTGGTCAGGTTCATTGGGACCCGTGTCAGTAAATCGAGGCCCATGAGGTTCAAGCCCCGTCTCGTTGCAGGGAGTACGTGAAACTCGTGAACGAAATCGTAGTCGCCCACGCGCACTCGTAGGGCCTGCGTTCCCTGGAATGGGATGGACTCGCCGCCTGCGCCGCGGGCCTGGATCACGGTTGGTCGAATAATGCTTCCTGGTATGGGTCGACTGAGCAGGGACACTTGTGCTCCCGTGTCCACCACCATTGTCACCGGCGTTTCATTTAACAACACCGGGACAGTGATTGCCGACCCGCAGCTCTTCACCGTGACGGGTGCGATCCACGGGCTCTGAGCCATTAGTTGTTGCAACTCCTCAGGTTCCACGGAGGCAGAAGGTCGGGAGGCGGGTGGTTGACTCAGTGGGCTGGACCCTTTTTCCGGGGCCATCTGTTCTGGGGGCGGTCGATTTGGGGTCATCTCAGGGATATGGGTCCATATTGGGAGTGGGCCTCCTTTTGTTTCGGTCACACTCTGGACCCGCGTGGGGCCGCTCGTGTTCCTGGTTGGGTTCGTCATTGGGGGCGAACTCTGGTTTTCCCTTCTCCAGCCGGACCCAAAGGGTTGTCTGGGTGCTGTGGCCGGTGGGGTCCTTTTTAGGTGCCCCTGTAGGATCAGGCACCCGCGCTCTGAGTGATTTCGTGCACCGCAATACTCACAACCCGTGAATCTCTCAGCGCTCGTCCGGTCAGGACAATCCGCCGCGAAATGGGAAAATCCGCCGCAGAACCGGCATTTCACAGATGTCGGCGATATGGGTCGGGGCAAATAACTTGGGGTGAACTCGCGAGCCGGGGGCGCATAAGCTGGGTCTCTTTTTGCGGGGCGGAGAGAATACAGGTATTGTCCTTTTGTGGGGCTCACTCGGAGCCGTTCTGGGCAGTCACGGGCAAAATGACCGTGCAGGCCGCACCCGTAGCAACCGCCAATGTTTCGGGGATCCCGCGGTGGTCCGCGGGTGTACACCGCACCCACATTCCAGGGTTCATCAGACCCAGCCCCAGGCGACAAGGTTTCATACAAGTCCAGTGTCCTTGTGACCGTGTCGTCGAAGGATGCGGGACAGTTGCTAGCGATCGCCGTTCGGAGGTGCCCCTCCAATCCGCGGACAAACGCGCGTTTTGCCTTGTCGTCAATGGACGGGTGTCTCGCGTCCGTTTCCCAATCTGGATGCGTGGCTCTGACCAGGCGTCCCGCTAAGCGGCGAACTCGGTCAGCGTACTGTATAAGAGACTCTGTTTCCTCTTTTCGGCATTCGGCCAGTCGCTGCGAGAGTAGTTCGGTGCTTTCTCGGCCAAGCCAGCGTAAGAGGCCCTCTTTGGTCACACTGTAAGGGGCCGGGGCTTGTCTCCAGTTGGGGTGGCTCACGAGGCAGTTGAACGCAACTCCCTTGAGTTTAATACGGAGGAGTGCTGCCCTTTCGACTTCGGACATCTCCGGGGTTGAGTCTTCCAAGAGCTCGAAGTAGTCGGAAAGGGGTAAGGCTTCGGGGTCTGATGGGTCCCAGGCCGCCAAGGAATCGATCATGGTTCGGGTTAGTCTTTGTGGTTTTCGTTCTTGGGCCTTTAGTTCCGTCAGGATTCTACGGTGGGAATCCACCATAATCCTACCTAGTGAGAGCACCGATCTCTCCACAGGTGTCAATTCCGGGTCTCCTACCCTCACGCCGCTGTCCCCGAATTCGGAGGTAGCCATCTTACTTGGGTCTAACAATTTTTCGTCCCCCAAGAGAGCACGCGAGAGAATATATGGCACTAGTAGATGATAATAAACACGAAATTACGCAAGGAAATACTTAAATAATAATAGAACGGGACGAAAACCGTGGAATAATAAGCAACACAAGTAACAACTATACCTACAAAAAAATGGGTTCAACTACTAATACGGAACAAAAATACGAAAAATTCACGAAAATAACGGCACTAACGAAACTAATATCAATAACAAATACGAAATATTAAAACGAACGTATGCGTAAATTGGGTTCAAAAGAAAACGTGAAAAAACACCCGTAAATTTTACGAAATAGTGACACAAAAACAGAATAATCAGGATAATACACAGAAATTTTACGAAAATAACGACAAGAGAATAACAAAAACAGCAAAAGGGATCTTATATCTAGCGTCGAATACTAAGGTTGGGGTCGGTGGCGTTAAGGACGCAGGTAGAGGACCCAGCAATGGGGACAGGTCGTTGGTCGTAACGGTAACTTCCAGCGGTTATTACTGGAATAATCCGACGTTGGGTCCTAAGAAGTGGGTACAACGGTGGGTGCAGGTAGCTCACCGTTGGGGCCTTTCGCTCGACGGAGTACAGAATGGCGGTTGTTGTGGGTTCGAGTTGAACGTACTAAGTTGTCGGTGAAAAAGGTTAAACTCCACGACTTTGACCTATGAGGGACCTTTCTGCTCGGCCTGTCCTAACTGGCACTTGTAACGGTTTCTTGCCGTTGTTTTGGGTGCACGGTGGGTCCAACCGAGTAAAAATGGGTACAATTCGACAAAAATGGGTCCACTTAGTGGGTTCTGCTCGATCTTGACTGGGTTTACTACTCAGAAATTTCCCACTAATACCTATTTTACCACGTTAATCCTGTCACAACGCACATTTACCCCTAATTGAATATTATGAGACACGTTTACACAAAAATAATGAAAAAAAAAATGGAAATCGAAAAATATAAATGCTTAATGCAACAAGACAAAATATAAAAATATAAAAATCGTAATAAATGCAGCAAACACAGAATCAATATATATACAAGTATGTACACCTAATACTTCTCTGAGCCTGAGAATTAATTTACTTTTGGGGTGCTAGGGGACTTGGGCAATTTTGAGGGACTCTGGTTGCCTTTCTGTGTCCTAGCCGTGTGCCTACCTACTGGGTTCGGATTTCTAAGAGTGCAAGAAATCCCCAGTTCTGACACCAAATTTGTAATGTGTTCGAATCCTGGTTCAACCCCCTCAGAATGGATGGCGAGTGATTTGAGGTAACCAGAAACAGGAGTTCGAATATTACCTGATAGTTTTGTAGGCGGGCAGTTGGCCCTGCTACGGCTTTGCACAGTACCGTGGCAGGTTTAGGCGTCTCGGAGTTGAACAACTGAAAGGCTATAAATTGTGACTCTACGTGTAGATGGGCAATGGTTAAATTCAAAGAGCAAAACTGTCTGAAGGAACAAGTACAAAGAATTTATTAGGAAAACCTACTTTTACAATTGGGGCCGCGGGGTCGGAAGCTGTAGCACAAGAATGGATAATTACGTTAATGTTCGCGGTTAGACGGGATTCTATACAAAACAAAGGGGCAAAAATATATGTGAAAAAGGTGTTTCGAAAAGTGTTGAAATATTGTTACGATTGTGTGAGGCACCAGAGTCGTAGTCTTCGATGGGTCTAGGAGTGGGTTCTAAAGCTGGGTCCAAGGGTTCAATGAAAGAGTTTTTGGGGCTAAATTCAATAAGATCAGGCTCAAATTGAGAGAAGTCTCCAGGGGCTCTGTAACAGAACAGGAAACGTCCTGGATTACCTCGGCAAAGGCTTGGATGATAGAAGAAGGCCTGAGGGGCGCTGTTACGCGACAGGGTCGCTAAGTTCCTAGTTTTGAAAGTGAGGGTTCTAGGTCTTACCTCCAATTCCTTCCTGGCTCGTCTGGGAATCAAGGCTTCGGGGCTCGTCTTGGGCTTGCGATTCGTCTGGCCTGCAACAGGTAGGAGGATTACGGCAGTACCTCGCGTCGACGGCAAAAGGTCTTGTCTGGTGCGCCCTGGCCGTGGTTGGTAATACGGAAAAGTCTCCCGTCCCTCTTCTCGAGCGTCGTTAGAAAGAATTTACAAAGGGGAGTCAATTTGAAAGTTCCAAGTCACACAAACGAAATACGGGGTCGGCAAATAAAAATGGCTAAGGTCTCACTGGCTCTACTCTACTCTTCACTTCTCTATCTCTCTCTAGTCGCTGGTACGTCGCAGGTCTTGTCTCTGGGGAGTCTCCGGTTATGAGTGATGGCGGCGGGAGCGGGGGTATTTATACACTCCCCTCCTCAGTTGCGCCTGGGAGAGGCGCAGAAGGCCTCCTCCCTCTCGGGACCACCGCCCGAGTCAAAATCGAGGGGACCGCCCGAATCAGTGGCCTCCCTCGCAGAACGTCAATTGAATCAAATTCGATTTGATTACAGTTTCTTACATGTACAATAATTGAAATAGTTATTTTTGATGGTTTCCACCAAGTTTGGCCCTCCAAAAACACGAATTAGGGTTTTTGACAAATTATCTTTGATCATTGATAGTATTCAACTATTGATACTAATTCCAGTGTTATTATACAAGTTTACGGTGATTTCAGACAATTTCGCAGGTTTTTGACTCATAAAAAATGAATTTCGGGAGCTGAACCTTCGTTACAACCCCAACTCTTCACTATTTCTTCAAAATGAATTTCATATTCGATCTTCACGCCCTAAACAAAAACAAAAAACAAAAAAAACGGTATTACAAGGCGGAGAACGAAGCGAGTGCGAATGCGTAATTGCGGTATTACAGTTACCGCCGGTACCCGTGGGTGGGACACGTGGATGGGACACGTGGGCGAAGGCGCGAAGGGTCCCCCCCAACCCCACCACCCTTCGCAATCTGTGTGACGGATGGGAAACGGCGACCTTCGGAGCCCTTCGCGCCCTCGCATCCGAAGGTTCGCCTGAATCTTCCCGCCGCCGGCGCCGCCGCGTCTCAACCGATAACTCAGTTGATTGATCGCCTTTGCTCCTGTGCGTAATTAATTAGTCCTCGGGCGCACGAGTGACGTCTTCTCCCTTCAGTTTTCGAAATTCGGCCTTTCACTCTCAACCTCGAGCCGTTCGAAGCAGAAATCGCCAACTTGCCGATCCAAAATGACGGTAAACCGTCAAATTCAGGTCGTCCGCCCCATGAATTTACAAATTTCGAGCATTTTCAAGTCGAAATCCTAAACCAAATTCGTCCATTTATTAGCGTCTGAAATACAACATTTGAAAATTTGAACCAAATTTAAACATTGTTTGGTTTCCTCCTCGCCAAACGTTTCTGTGACTCAACTGGCTGCGTATTGTATAAAATTCCATCTTCCCTCTACTCAGTTCGCGGAATTTATTGCAACATTGAGGAAATTTCAACTCGAAATACCAAACAGTTTTTGTTACTTTTGTGCATTCTACTGATTTTTCGGCAAATTTTGACACATTCATACGGAACCCAGTCTTCTCCCTTCAGATTTTCCTGAGGAAATCGTCCGTACGCATCCTCCTGATTTTGGCGAAACAGTTGGCCTCAACACGCGACCTCTGCAGTTCGACAATTTCGGTTTCTCGAAAAGGGTTGTAGTGAATGCATTGGTGACGCGCATTCACCACTAGGGGCGTTAAGGTAGGTCGTGCCCGGTTTGGTTATAGTGTGAGAATTACCACCATGCACAGGGTCTTTTTGGGTGTGTGCCTGGTTTGGCTATAGCGCAAGGCTACCACCATGCCCAGGATCTTTTTGGGTGTATGCCTGGTTTGGTTATAGCGCGAGACTACCACCATGCCCAGGATCTTTTTGGGTGTGTGCCTGGTTTGGTTATAGCGCAAGGCTACCACCATGCCCAGGATCTTTTTGGGTGTGTGCCCGGTTTGGTTATAGCGCGAGACTACCACCATGCCCAGGATCTTTTTGGGTGTGTGCCTGGTTTGGTTATAGCGCAAGACTACCACCATGCCCAGGATCTTTTTGGGTGTATGCCTGGTTTGGTTATAGCGCAAGGCTACCACCATGCCCAGGATCTTTTTGGGTGTGTGCCTGGTTTGGTTATAGCGCAAGGCTACCACCATGCCCAGGATCTTTTAGGAGGCGTTGCCTGGTTTGGTTATAGCGCTAGACTACCACCATGCCCAGGATCTTTTAGGTAAGGAGAACGAGAGGAGGAGTGAGGAGAGAGAGAATAGTCAGCGACTAGAGGAGAGCGTAGAATGGTTGGAAAGGCGAAGGAGGCGAGTTAGTATATCCCTTAGGGCTATCTCCATCCTCCAACTGTTGGAGGATGGTGGAGATCCCCACTAGGTTCCTCGGCTCTCCTGCGTCTTCCGTCCCCACTTCTGTGTTTATTGGCGAGATCTTAATTTTACGGGGAGTTGTTCTGGGAGGACACTACGACAAGAGTTAAATTCATTTGTTCAAGGGGTTAAAACGTTGATAGATTGTAGATTTGGGATAAATACCGGTAAATTCCTCAGCTGACTTCTCCCTTGAATCAAATTGGCTCGTGCAGGCAAATAAAGACGATATGCAGAGTTTCAGCGTTAAGGTCGTACCACTGGCCAGAGTCGATCCTAAAACTAATTTGCAACAAAAGTTGTCCCATCGTCATTTATTTTTACTCCACTAAAAAAACCGAGTTTTTTCACTTTTAAGATTTTTTTCGTGTTTTCAACCATATGTCACTAAAATGACCATAATTCCGTTATTTTACAAGGTAAATTCAATTTTGAGGATACTGTTGGAAAGACTGTTAAATTTCCTGTCACCCTAATGCCTAATGAAGAATTTTCAATTGAATTCAACAGGTGAAAATGATCTTCAAGCGATAAGTTTGTAATATTTTGGAAATCTTCAGTTTTAACAAACTTCTGTAAACCTGAATAATTCTGCATGTTATTTTTGTACTGTAGCACTGCAAGTGTCCTTAGAATCTCAGTTTTTCAAAGGTGTTACTCGTTCATTTTTATAAGGTTTGATTTGAGGAGAAAATCGTGTTTGAATGCAAAAAAAAAAAAAACGTGAAATTTTCGTCTAAATCAATTTTTATGATTTGGAGGGAACTCTGGGTCGGTGTTTACTTAATTTTTTACGCTGAATCGAATGGTGGCGCTCCTGAGCGTTGGTAAAACCTGGGGCAATGGTTAGACCTCGAATTTTCTGGGAAAAAACCACATTTTTCGCAGTAAATGCATTTTTCTCGTCCAGGATAGTTGCAAAGTAAATTGACCATACCGTTGGAAAGCTGGGATTTTACGGCAACGTTTAGGGTTACAGTACCGAAATAACATGCAGACTAATTGTTTGGTTTACACATTCAACTTTCACGCCTGCGGAAGGCTTGAAGAGTTTTAAAAAAACAGGTTTTACCAAGTCGGGGAGGCTCGGGAGTGCCACCACTCGATTCAGCTTAATAAATTACGTAAATACCGACCCGTAGCTCCCTCCAACTCTCCAAGTCATAAAAATCCATTTTGACGGAAATTTCAGTATTTTTTGCACTCAAGCACGATTTTCTCCTTTAATAAGAAATTGTAAAAATAGAAAGGATTAATACCTACCTACCGTTGGAAAGCTAAGTCGTAGAGGCAACTTTTAGGGTTACAGTACACAAATAACATGCTGAAATTTTCGGGCTTACAAACGTTTGAATAAATGAGATTTACAAGGTCTCACAAATTGGACGCTTGAGGCTCATTTTTCACCTGTTGAATTCACTTGAAAATTCCACTTCGCTCTTTCCAAAGCTATCCTCAAATTTGAGTTTGCCTAGTAAAATGAGGGAGTTATAGTCATTTTAGTGACCCAAGGTCGAAAACACGTAAAAATTTTAAAAGTGAAAAAACCCGGTTTTCTAGTTGGGTGAAAAACTTTGTCAATTATTACGCAACGGTTTATTATTGGTCTGTATAGATGCCCCTTCTGCGTAGATCACTGTTTCCTGTGGTCAATACCTGCCCTCGAGCTCCCCCCAGGAAAACCCTAAATCGAGTAGGTACTTGAGCAGGCCCGGGAATTACTGTTACATGAAAATGCGCGAGATGCAATAATTCCATCGATAATTATTATTTGTTATTCAAGTTACTAAACTGCATCCTATCAATAAAATCCAAAATAACCATCATTCTGCAAAAAATTAAATAATACCCCTAGCAATGATATCTGGGCCGGATTTGTACCATTTCATTCACGATCATGTTGACGATGCTTTTCGGTGCAAACGAACGGCTGGTCGTGCAATGCTCCGGGTGGTCTAAAAAAAATTCTTTAGTTCGATATCCATTTAAAAACGTTAAAAATAATACCATACCCTTCTGTTGAATGTTTTCGAGCTACGGCGTTCGAAAACTGTCGGCCCCTATTAGAGATGACTGAGAGTAACGCCGAGCTTCGCGGATCAACTAGACCCCAAAAATGGGACCTACAAAACAAATTTCATTAATTTTGGATCAAGTTAGCTAAGGAAAGTGCGAAGTACGCGTATGGCGGACGGACAGAAATTTTTGGTTTAACATTTTCAATAATGAACTTTCGGAATCGAGCTCGGAGAAAAAAATTAACCCCCCTCAAAATTTGATTTCCATTTCAAAGTGCGTATAATTCGAAAATGGAATAAAAGTTTCTGTTCGTCCGCCGTACTTTGCATATTCCTTAGTTAGGGAAAGGGTACGGCATAGTTGAGTTACAAGAGTATGGTTGACAGGTACTTCTGTAACTTGAACAAACGTCATGCTACATGAAAATGGAGCACTTTTATTAAATTGCTGTAATTCCCGGGTTGGCTCCAGTACTCGATTTAGGGCTTTCTTGTGTGGAGCTCGAGGGTAGGTATTGACCACAGAAAACAGTGATGCATGGAGAAGGGGCATCTATACAGGCCAATAATAAACCGTTGTGTGATAATTTGCAGCGTTTTTATTCCGTTTTCTGATTCTACATACCTTGAACTGGTAATTGTCAAATTTTGATGGTGGTGGGGGGGGGGTCAAAAAATTTTGATGCTCGAATCAAAAGGTTTGTTGTTGAAATAATAATCAAAAATGTTATAGGACAACTTTTGTTGCAAATTAGTTTTAAAATCGATCCCTGGCCGGTGATGTGCGACCTTAACGTTGACATCCTGCATACTCATTTTCTCGGTAGGAAACTGCTCCAATTTTTTCCAGAATGAATCGCAAGTGTTAGAGCTCCTGGTTAACTGAATCAAATTAAGTGCAACTTTCCCCTGTTCCAAATCGAGCTGAATTCACAGCTTTTCGCGGCTCGTCCAGCAGCGGATCAGCAGCAGTGCCGCAGCAGATGTCTGACTCGTGACATCTCCCGCTCCTATTGGAGCGCGTTTGAGGAGGAGGAGGACGTTGAGTCGGAGAACGGGAGGCGCTGCGCCGCCGGATGAGAACTCGTATGCAGGACACGTCCGCTGCGCCTTATTCCACCGCCTTCTGGAGCGCCCTCAATTTTTCGTCCTCAGGTGATCATCAGGCGCTCATACGTGAACCGCCGCCGGTGCTTTCGTCGTTTATTCCACACCGCAATTTGATAGTCTCCATTCGCAACTCGACTCCACCTAAGCACCCATCCTCCTCCTTCATCTCCTCCTCCACCTCCTCTTCCTCCTCCACCTCTTCACCTTCCTCCTCTTCCTACTCCTCATTCATCTCCTCATCCTCCTCTTTCTCTTCTTCCTCCTCGTCTTCTCTTCCTCTTCCTACTCCTCCTTCATCTCCTTCACTTCCTCTTCATCCCCTCATCCTCATTCTCTACTTCCTCCTCGTCTTCCTCTTCCTCCTCCTCCTCCTCCTCCTCTTCTTCCTCCTTCTCCTCTTCTTATTTATCTTCTTACTCCTCTTCCTCCTCCTCCTTCATATCCTCATCCTCCTCTCCCTCTTCCTTCTCCTTATCCACCTCCTCTTCCTCCTCCTTCATCTCCTCATCCTCCCCTTTCTCTTCTTCCTCCTCGTCTTCCTCTTCTTCCTGTTCCTCCTCCTCCTCTTCTTACTCCTCTTTCTCCTGCTCTTCCTCCTCCTCCTCTTCACCTTCATCCTCCTCTTCTTACTCCTCTTCCTACTCCTCCTTCATCTCCTCATCCTCCTCTTTCTCTTCTTCCTCCTCGTCTTCTCTTCCTCTTCCTACTTCTCCTTCACTTCCTCTTCATCCCCACATCCTCCTTCTCTACTTCCTCCTCGTCTTCCTCTTCCTCCACCTCCTCTTCTTCCTCATCCTCCTTTACTTACATTTCTTCTTACTCCTCTTCCTCCTCCTCCTTCATATCCTCATCCTCCTCTCTCTCTTCCTTCTCCTTATCCACCTCCTCCTCCTACTCCTCCTCATCCTCCTCTTTCTCTTCTTCCTCCTCGTCTTCCTCTTCCTCCTCCTCCTCTTCTTACTCCTCCTCCTCTTCTTCCCCCTCCCCTTTTCCCTCCTCCTCCTCCATCTCCTCATCTATCTCCTTCTCCCCTTTTTCCTCCTCTTCCTCCTTCTCTTCTTCCTCTTCCTCTTCCTACTCCTCCTTCATCTCCTCATCCTCCTCTTCCTCCTCCTTCTCGTCTTCCTCCTCCTCCTGGTCATCCTTCTCCATCTCCTCATCTTCCTCCTCCTCCTCCTATTCCTCCTCCTCCTCTTCCCCTTCCTCCTCCTCCACTTTTTCCTCCTCATCTTCCACCCCTTCCTCCTCCTCTTCACCTTCCTCCTCTTTACCTTCCCCCTCCTCTTCTTCCTCGTCCTCCTGTTCCTCCTCCTCTTCTTCCTCCTCCTCCTCCTCCTCCTCCTCCTTCATATCCTCATCCTCCTCTCCCTCTTCTTTCTCCTTCTCCACCTCCTCTTCTTCGTCATCCCTCCGCCCCCCCTCCCCCCCCACCGTCATGTCCATTCTCCGCCTTTCTAAGAATCAATGATTGAATGCATAACATTACACTATATTTACTATATTTACAATGATTCACAATACAAGTGGCACAAACACACATTATTACGCTTTGGTCACATGACCATCAGTGGTAGTTCCGCCTTCAAGTAGCATCTTGTACAGAAATAGGAGTTAAAAGGCTGCAAATTCCTTGTCACATGGGTTTATTATTCTATTGGACATACGTATAGAAATATTGGCTGTTCATATATTCTTTCTTTCATGCGCAATAATTGAAATAGCTTTTTTTGATGGATTCCACCAATTTTGGTCTCCAAAAAAAAAACGCGAATTAAGCTCCTATTTTTGACAAATTATCGTTGATAACTGATAGAGCCATTTGATTGTCTTGATTCACCTTTTAATACTATTTCTAATGTTATTATACAAATGTATGGTGAGTTCAGACAACTTCCCACGTTTTTGGTTTATTATTTTCAATAATGAACCATTGGAATCGAGCATGAAAAAAAAAATTCTTACCCCCCCCTCAAAATTTGATGGTTTACGTTTCAAGATATGTTGAATCCAAAACTGCAATAAAAATATTTCTGTCTGTCCGCCGTACGCCGTACGCCGTACGCCGTACGGGCCACTTTTCTTAGTTACCATGAAAAATAATTGATGAAATTCGGGTTATAGGTTCCGTTCGGCGTCTAGTTGGTCCTCGAAGCTCGACGTTACTGTGAGTCATCTCTAAGGGGTTCAAAATAGGGGTTGAAATTTTCAAAACGCCTATACCATTTTTTTACGTAAATATTTTTACGGTTTTAAATAGTTCTTGAACTTGCGAGTTTTTTAAGACCATCCGGAGCATCGTACGTCCAGCCGTTCGTTCACAGTAAGGCCCCGAAGTTTGCACCGACAGGCATTTTCGACTCCAGTGTGAATGAAATTGTATACAATCCAAACCAAATCTCGTAACCAGAGACGCGCCCACAATAGGAATTTGTGAATACGGCCAATCATTGGTAGGGATCACCTGATTATATTGGCGGAGTATGAAGTCGAGTTGGTTGTTCTGTGATATTATTTAATTTGAAAAATGATGGCTCTTTTGGAGTTTGTTGGTAGGTAGTGAAACTTGAACAAACGTTGAAGTATTATTGATGGGTAAATTATTACTACGGTAAATCATTACTCAACGGTAAATTATTACAGAACGGTAAATTATACCATCTACGTAGAAGGGGCTGGAGTTTGTTGGTAGGTACTTTTGCAACTTTTTTCACTCCTCATCAACAATTTCTTTTCAGAACTTCATTATGTGTGTTTCTTTTTGTTAGGTACTGTTTGTCATCGGCAGAATTATTTTAGCAACATTTAACTCGTGATTTAGGTAGGTACCTTGTAACGAGTACGGGGTTAGGTACTAACCTACGGAGTGTCTGCGATCTACATAATATGCATATAATAGAATAGTACATATCATATTATATAGACGGGTTATCTATACATAGAGCTGTGATCTGTAACAGAAGGGTATTCTATACAAAATAATAAACCGTTGTGCAGGGATTTGCAGCGTTTTAACTCATAAAAATGAATTTTGGGAGCTCAACCTTCGTCACAACCTCAATTCTTCAGTCTTCGGTCAAAAATCGACTTACTGTTCGGTCTTCTCGCCCTAAAAAACATGGAAAGCGATACATCACAAGCTCATGTTCACCAAAACCTCAAAAATCCCTCGAAATCTTTATTTTTAAACCCATTGTTCTCCCTTAACACCCCTGGGTGTATTCCGATCGGGCTGCAGAGCTGCGGAGCGCAGCAAGCGCCCACCTGGAGCCTGTTTGCTAAAGAACAAAATTTTAGTTAGAATTTCAGGTAAATTTAAGTCTGAAACTTTGTTAGAACCTCATTTATTCGCTCGTTGATCAAAATCGACTTCATATTCGGTCTCCTCGCCCTAAACAGTACCTACCTCTCAAGGTCATGTTGCTAAAACACCGAAAAACTCTATTTTTACACCATTTTTCACCCGTAACACCCTTGAGTATATTCCGATTGGGCTGCACATTTTTCGGGCGCAACTAGGTCCCAAATCTTCAGTTCTCTTCCAGCTCTCGTCGGAGAAACAACGCGAGTTCGAAACAGTGTTCGGAAAAAAAAGTGCAATTCCGCCTTTCGCAATAGCGGCTACGGTGGGAGTTTTCGTGACGAGGTCGGTCGAAAATGGAGGAATCAGCAATTCGTGAGGTGGATACAAGTGAATTCGCCTGCTTGATCGTCGACGAGGTAAACCGCAATGAGGGAGAACTTATTAAATTCTGTCTCAACAAGGACAATAAAATCGGGAAAAGTGAGACTACCACAATAACAGCATATTATGTGAAGCGGATAGTGAAGAGAGTTCATGACCTGGCATTGGAATTAACTAAAACTCATGGCTCTTATGTAGAGGCGAAAAGAGTGAGAAAGGAATTATGTGAGTCTCTGGAAGCAAACACTCTCTCGATACTTGAGATAATTTCTAAAAATGAGACCGCAGACCAAGGCAACGGACCAACCTCATATGCGCAAATTCTCAAATCTAAAGCAATGAAAAAACCCCTGCAAACGGACAACAGCGTGGTAATTTACCCAACGGACAAAGCGTCTAAAAAAAATCCGGAAGAAATTAAACAAGATCTGAAGGCAGTTTTCAATCCGGTTGATGAGGGTGTTAAAATTAGTGCAGTGCGAAATTTGGGAAAAAAAGGGCTACTAATTCGAGCTGCAGGAAAAGAAGATCTTAATGCAATTATGGCAAATAATACTGACTGAACTGTGAAATCGGACTGACGATCTCACGCCCAATGAAAAGGTTACCACGACTGGCACTTTTTGGAGTTCCCTCGGAAATGACAGAAGAGGAAATAAGAGAAAGCCTCATTAAACTGAACAATATGGAGGAAGGTGAAATAAAGGATCAAATGAAATTTGGTTTCAAATTTGGGAGAAAAGGCGGCCTAACCATGAATCAAACTATAGAAGTATCCCCAGAGCTTCGTAAGAAGCTTCTCAAGTTGCAAAAAGTCTATTTAGGCTGGAGTAGTTGCAGAATAGAGGACTTTATTCGAATTTCGCGCTGCTATCGATGCAACGGTTTAAACCATGTTCAGAAAACATGTATGGCGCAAACACCAGCATGCGCCCATTGTTCAGGAGCCCACGACACTTCTACCTGTGAAAAGAAAGACCAACCGACCTGCGTTAACTGCAAAAAGTTCAATATAGCGCACGATCACGCTGCTAATGATGTAAACTGCCCAAGCTACATAAATGCACTTCAGGGTCTCGTAAATCGCACTGATTATGGAAATTGAAACCACGGATCATGAAGAGCACTTTCTCTCGCCAGGAAATAGTCCTGTGCAATGTAGTGATATGGCTTCCGTCAGTCAGTTTTTTAGTAAAGATAGTTTCTCTATATGGACCCTAAATATCCGAAGCATGAAAGCAAACATGGATCAATTTTTTTGTTACCTTGAACAAATTGAGAACAAACCAAAGCTGATCGTCCTGACAGAAATATGGTTCGACCAACATTTCGATTACGCAGCGGTCTTCGCGATCCCGGAATACGACCTTCTCATCAGCACATCGACCTTGAACAAGGCCTGCGGAGTTGCCGTCTACGTTGCGAAAACAATCCACATTGAAAGCCACAAAGAACTAAGGATCAGAGGGTGTTCAACGATAAGTATTAAATTCAAAATCAACTCACAGGACTATTATATTATTGCTCTATATCGCTCACATATCGGTGAAATTGCAGAATTTGTAGAAGTTTCACAATCGTGAAAAACTGCATAGAGCTGAGCTCCACATATGTTGGACCGAAAAACCATAAACAGCGCAAACTAAAACCATGGATTACCACTGCCCTAGTGAACTCAATAAACAAAAGGGATAAAATGGGTAAAAAACTGCAACGGAACCCTAATGATCAAAATCTAAGAAATATATACACCAACTATCGTAACAAACTTAAATCTCTTCTCTGTCACGCAAAAAATTATTACTTCAGATCACAACTTGTCGCATCTAACAACCCTTCTAAAGTTTGGAAAACAATTAACACGGCACTATAGGCAAAAATCTCAAAGACCCGATTGTGATCAAGAAATTAATTTGTGATAGTGAGGAAATTCAGGACCCCAGAGAAATAGTCAATAGGTTGAATGATTTCTTTACATCAGTAGGAGAACAATTAAACTCAGAATTTCTAAACTATCAGCCAACCAGAGATCTTCCAAACATGGCTTCATCTAAAATGAGTTTTAGGACCACTACAACAGAAGAAGTGTTCAAAGCTATTAAATCAATCAGGGGTGGGACAGGTCCAGGCTGGGACGGAATATCATCCAACGTGATTAAAAACATGGCACTATTTTTAACGTCCCCTCTTACTCACTTGATTAACCTGAGCTTATTACAGGGTGAATTTCCAAATTGCCTCAAAATAGCTATAGTGCGGCCTCTGTATAAAAAAGGACCAAGAACACTAGAAAGTAATTACCGCCCTATTTCGCTGCTATCAAACTTTGCGAAAATATTTGAAAAAATAGCCAAGTCGCAACTAATAGAATATCTCGAATCCAATAATCTCTTATCCCCTGTCCAGTTTGGATTTCGACAGCACATGGGAACAGAGGATGCGCTAGTTTGTTAATCTAGTAACGGAAATAACAAAGGGGCTCCACGAAGGAGGCAAAATAATATCAATATTCATTGACCTTACCAAAGCGTTTGACTCTATAGAAACATCGAGATTAGTCCTTAAGCTTGAGAGAATTGGGCTTGATAAATCTGCAGTTAGATGGTTCGAATCATACCTCACAGATAGACAGCAATATGTGCAAATTCAGGATATTGATAGCAATCTACATAAAATCTGCTTTGGGGTACCGCAAGGATCTGTCCTTGGCCCAATTTTGTTTCTGATACATATAAATGACCTTTTTAATATGAACTTGAGATGCAAATTTGTAGCTTTTGCTGATGATATAGCTATTGTGATAAATGAGAATACCTGGGAGCTAGCGCATTCTATCGCAGAAAGGACTGTCTATGAAGTAGCCAAATGGTTTAGCACAAATCGTCTCACCATGAACCTTTCGAAAACCAAGTACATTACATTCTCAATAAACAAAACAGGACTTCCAAATGACTCTAAAATCAAAGTGCACAAGGAAAACTGTGGCGTAGTAAGAAATTTGTGCAGCTGCATGGAAATAGAAAGGCTGAATACAATAAAATACCTAGGAGTGCCCGTGGATCAGCATCTCAAGTGGAAGGATCATGTAGCTGAATCAGTGAATAAAATCAGGAAATCCATGCACTACTTTCTGATACTACGAAGATGGCTAACGAAAGAAAACCTTAAAATGGTGTATTATGCTCATGTATACAGCATTTTAACTTATGGTATCATTGTCTGGGGAGGTACTTATGTGTCAACCTTTAATAGTATAAACATAGCAATGAATACAGTTTTAAGAATTGCAACTAATTCCCATAAACGTAATTCAAATAGTTACCTATACAAATACTTCGGTGTTCTCACTCCCAGAATGGCTTGTATTCACAGAACTGTTTTATATGTGCATAAACACCTGCATTTATTTACTAAACAAGCGATGATTAGACCGACGCGAACAAATGTCAACTATGTCCTTAATTGAATTGAAATGGAGCACGTTATGCAAAAGAGCGAATTCTTTAGACCGAAAATAAAGGTAGCTTTGGATGATACGGCGGGCGGACATTTCATTTTTGGAATCTACGCACCTTTAAACGTAAAAGAAAAAATTGAGGGGGTGTTCAAAACATTTTTCGTTGAGCGAACACATAGTTTTATTATGTATTATTCACTGAATAATAAGCCAGTAATATTAACGAGCACAAAAATAATCTAACGAAATATGAAATTATAAAAGGAAGGATCGTGAATTTTAGCCAGCGAGGAAGAAGGGAATGATAATAAGAAAACATAATTATATCAGTTGTCATAATTTAACTCGGAAACAAGGAATTCTCTGTATCTCCGAGCCTCTTTGAAATACAAGATGAGTCTCGTCCAGTCAGAGCCATTCAGAATCTCGATGAGCTCCTTTCAGAACAACCGCCCCGAAATATCTGGCTCATTCATTTCCCAGTATCACCGCCAAGAATGGCTCTGTGGTCTCGTTACTGGGTGGTAGAATAATTATAGAACAGCATTTTATTGTTGAGAACGTGCACAATATTAGCACAGGCATATAAAACAATAGATAATAGGCCGAAGCCCGTTGTACTGGCAAGTGAGGTCTCCCAAAGTTGACGAGCCAGTTTTCCTTCGGGCAATTTTTCAATAAAGCACAGATTTACAGATTTTGATTTTTTATAATTTACAGTTTTTTAAACAGATTGTGGTTTATTGTTTTCAGTAGGGAGCCTTAGGACTCGAGCATAATAAAAAAATAAAATTAAAAAAATAATAATTTAAAACTCGGCGCTCCGCGCCTCGCCAGGGGGCAAGCCAAACAAGCGTCATTGTTTACTATCCATTTACAACATTCATTTATATAGTTATATTATGAAACTAGGATATAAATACCAAGAACAAATACGAAATACATTCGTGATAAATCAAGAGCTTTCCAACGAATGGAAAACGATTTTTGTCCGATGAAAATGAAAGAAGTTTCATTTCCCTAGCAACAACTCGGTTGTAAGTGAAAATCATTGTTAAAATTTCGTTCCACTTCCGCGTCACCCATCCCGTGTAACGTTTTTCGGCTAGTTAGTCCAAGGCTAAAGCATGTTCCATGCTAAAAAAAAACGGACGGCGGGATGGTAGCATCCCGCGCGATGGATCATTCAATAATGATACAAACATAATGGTGTTGAAAATTGCACCGCACTACTATTACTATGGGTAGAAAGGAGGTTGGGGTGTTTTCGAGCCTCGTTGCTCAAATAAGACAGGAGGAAATAAGTCGGTGCCCAGTGACGTTATAATTCATACCCAGCAGTCCTCAAGAGGCACCCTGTCAAATTTCAAATTTCAAATTCGTAGCACAAAAGAGGGAAAATAGGTCGGTCGCTCAGCTGGTTAGGGTGGAGGAGGTCAAGGCATTGGTCCTCGGAGTCCCAGAGAGGGTTACCGCATTGGAGTGTAATAAACAACAACCTGCGAGGAGCTGATCATCTAATCATCTAAAATCGAAGCGCATCTAACGAAATATAACTCCGTCAGTTTTGGTCGTACAGAAATCGTTCTCCAATCGTTGGAAAGCTCCGGATTCATACGACATGTTTTACCTCCCCATTTTTACAAAATTATGATGCTGACTAAACAATAGGCATAGATCATTTGACGTTTCATTTTTGGTTTATTATTTTCAATAATGAACCATTGGAATCGAGTATGAAAAAAAATTCCAACCCTCCCCCCCCCCCCCCCCTCAAAATTTGATGGTTTACTTTCAAGGTATGTAGAATCCGAAAATGCAATAAAAATATTTCTGTCTGTCCGCCATACGCCGTACGCCGTACTGACCACTTTTCTTAGTTACCATGAAACAAAATTTATGAAATTCGGGTTATAGGTTCCGTTCGGGGTCTAGTTGGTCCTCGGAGCTCGACGTTACTGTCAGTCATCTCTAAGGGGTTCAAAATAGGGGTTGAAATTTTGACTTTTGGAGTTTGTTGATAGGTAGTGAAACTTGAACAAACGTTGAAGTATTATTGATGGGTAAATTATTACTACACAATGGAAAATCATTACTCAACGGTAAATTATTACACAACAGTTCATTATACCATCTACGTAGAAGGGGCTGGAGTTTGTTGGTAGGTACGTTTGCAACTTTTTTCACTCCTCATCAACAATTTCCCTTCAGAATTCATTATGTGCGTTTCTTTTTGCCATTTTAGGTAGGTACTGTTTGTCATCAGCAGAATTATTTTAGCAACATTTAACTCGTGATTTAGGTAGGTACCTAGTAACGAGTACGGGGTTAGGTACTAACCTACGGAGGGTGTGCGATCTGTATCATATTATGTATAGAATAGTACGTAGGTATATTATATAAAGGGTTATCTATACGGAGAGCTGTGATCTGTAACAATGGTACACAACGGCAAATCATTACGCAACGGTAAACTATTATACTACGGCAAATTATTACACAACGGTAAATTATTACACAACGGTTCATCTACCTCGAAGGGGCTGGAGTTTGTTGGTAGGTACGTTTGCAACTTTTTTCACTCCACATCAACAATTTCACTTCAGAACTTCATTATTTGCGTTTCTTTTCACAATTTTGGGTACTGTTTGACATCGACAGAATTATTTTAGCAACATTTAATTCGTGATTTAGGTAGGCCCCTAGTAACGAGTACGGGGTTAGTTACTAACCTATGGAGGATCTGCGATCCACATAATATGTATAGAGCAGTACATATTATATTATATGGACGGGTTATCTATACAGAGAGCTGTGATCTGTAACAGAACGGTATTCTGTACAAAATATTAAACCGTTGTGCAGGGATTTGCAGCGTTTTCGTGACCTTACGCTAGCAAAGCCAAATGTCCTGTCAATCGCTAAATGGTAGAACATTAAACCCCCCCTCAAAATTTGATGGTTTCCGTATCAAGGTATGTAGAATCCGAATATGGAATGAAAAAACGCTGAAAATTATTACACAACGGTTTATGATTTACCTGAGTACAGATTGATGCAACTTCTGTGTAGATCACTGTTTTCTGTTGTCATTGCCTACCCTCGAGCTATGTTCAGTACATACCTAAATCGAGTACTGGAGCCGGCCAGGGAATTACAGTTTAGTAAAAAAGCCAGTGAGTGCACCTCTGTTGTGTCATCGTGATGATATATACTTGAATCATTTTTCGTTTTGCAACGCGTATTTCCGTTGTATGCCTTGGCCTTTTCCTCGTTGGCCCCGGTTTGAACGTGTTGAACAACGTGCGCTCGCTGAGAAACGAATTAGAATATGGCTACAATGTGTTGGCTCCCTGATATCAATTCCATCGTATAAATACGACCCCGTAATTGCTTCTGTTGCGAAGAGGGTTTTATGCATTTTTCATAATCCCCTTTGTTGACAGAGCGTGCTCACATCTGTTCCATAAACGGAAAACTGACGGCGTTCCCCTCGTTATAACCTTTGCGAGTCGAGCCTTCCGCATCTTACTGTTCCCGAAAAAAAAAGGGAAATAAATCTGAAGTGTTTTCTTTTCGTACCGATGGCACTGAATGATAAACGTGTTATGGCGGGGCGGAATACGAATTCGACCCCATCGGCCCTTCTCATCGCTTCATGGGTTCCGAGTCATCCGATAATGCTAAATCCTCCGACTTCAAAGTGACGGGGCAGTGTCCCTGAAGAAACGTATTATATTGCTTTTCGACCCTCGCCCAACTCCAGCCCTCCCGCGCACGCATTCGAAATATCTGCCTTTCACAAAAAAATAGACAAAAATTTCTGCCAAGGTGAAACTTCTGCATGATTTACCCCGTAAATGGGAGTTTTAGGGACGATTGAGATCCGGGTGTGTTACAAAACGTTGTTTATTGAAACATAAGCCTTCGACTACCCTCAAGACGGTCATCTTCAGGAGTACCAGAAATACGTGCTACTGTACAGTTTACCTGAGGAGTTCGCCAAAACTTTTGCGTAGCCATTGAAACAGTGGAAGAAGCGTGCTGGGCCCATAACCTGTTGCAGAGTGCTGCTTAGACGTCAAGCAACCATTTTCCGAAAAGCGCAACTTTAACACGTAACTCTGTTCTAGGGTGACAAAATCGGATGCTAACTATCCAACGTAAGTTCCATGAGAAAGTTACATGTTCATGTAACTCCGGACGTATTTTGAAGTGACTTTAACGTAATAATTTGTCAATGATATTGTGGTGAATGGTTTGGAAGCCTGGGATAGGCGAGGGTATGAGGTAGTGGCTCCGAAGGTTACCACCACACCGGTTAAACCCGAAGGCTTCACCAGGCAGGTTACACCACTCAAGAGATGTTTTGGAAAAGGAGTTGCTCGGGTGGTTCTACCACGCCGTTTATACCATAAAGGCCTCACCTAGGCAGGTTCCACCACTCACGAGATCTTTTCGAGGGAGAAGGAAGGTAATGAGAGAGAGAAGTCATCGACGTGAGGAGAGTAGGGGTTATATAGGGCTTGTTCCACTGTCCTCTGGCCCTCGGACAGTCGTTAGGGACTGGTGGGAGAACTGGCGTCTCCTTCCTTCAGGTGGGAGAACCCCTTCCTTCAGCTTGGTTTATTGAGTATAATCTGAACTTTACAGACTTGAGTGGTATAGGTGGGTACCACGACAGATATATAATTTGTCTGTCAAGAACCTCTTTATTCTCATACTACCTCGTAACATAATTATTCAGTAATAGTAATTATTCCATTTTGACGGTTTTCTATGAGTTTCGAACAATTTCTAGAAGAGCAATCGTGCCCTTTTACTGTAAAACCGTACGCACGGCATGGTGAGACCTTGGGCCCTTTGTGTAATTTTACACACCCGCAATACTTGCTAATTATAAGGCACTTACTTACCGTGCTCACGGCATTCGGATGGCAATACTCAAGATGATTAGGTACACGAACCACATGAACTTCAAGTTTCCAAAAAATATACCTAAAGAGATCGCAAACGGCGGAAAACCTTCCCTAGGCCGGCTCCTCCCGTCTTTCTACAAAATTCGGGGTGACGCGATAGCGTAGCCATGGAGATCGAATTTGGTTATCCGCGAAGAATTTTACTTATCTAGTTACGTAGTACGTACCATTGAGATGCGCGACACGCATCTTTCCAATAGTTACGTGGTGCTCGACAACGCAAGTCTTGAAAACGCTAAAACTTACGTCTCGAACGTAACACTTGCGTATACGTTCTCTCTCCCGATCGTCAATTTTTGGTTGCGACAACTCTTTAATAACTATGTTGATAATCATAAGTCTTGATGCTTGAACACAGTCGAATGAAAGATATATTTTTGTAAACAAATTTCTAACACATGCATCGATAGTTCAACAGGTTTTGTTGCGTCATGCAAATTTAGTGCGTCAACACGACCGAAACTTGACTTCCTAATAGAAGATTCCTCCGTAAACATTGCTGTCGGTGTCTCAGGCTTACGATCTGGGCTGATTGTCAAAGGGCTGAGTTGTCGGGTGTCCAGAGCTGTAGAACATAGCACATGCGCAGAGGGCACCGTGTGCCCGATCCGAGAACAGGGGTACTTAGCCAAATAACTCCTGAGAACTTCATCAACCGGTTGGCTAGAACGGGAGGTATGAGTCTGGCACGGTGAAGGACAGAATCGCCGTACGTTTCATAAAGTGAGGCAGAAACGCTGGACAAATGCAACTGATCAAAAGGATAGAAGTGCCCTTCAAATGGGAACAGAAGTGCCCGACCCAGTTGGGATTAAATTTTAATATTCCCTCAATTATTCATTTCAAATATCTGTTGCATTCAGATATGAAAGATGGCAGAATGTGAGATCAGTTTATTGTATATTTAGAAGAGTGTGAAATTTAAACATTACTAACAGCATTCAGTAGTAAATAAAAACATTATACATTGAAATACGAGTTTAACAACAACAAAATCAATAACAGTAACACACCTACTTGTTTTTATAAACTTGTTTGTTGTAGCCAACTTGATTCACGTATGGATCAAGGTCTGCGCTGATTTGGCCGGCCATTACGTATTCCAGAGTTTGTTCTGTATCCTCATCTGCTGTTGTGTGTGCGTGTTTTCTGAGTCAGTCTGTGTAGACCTCGCTTTGCACTTTCTTCAGTGCTTGCACCACTTGATGAGCGCTTGTATTAGGAGATGTGAAGTATTCTTTTGAATGACGGTGTAATCACTCGGCCCGGTTCTTCGTTTTCGGCATTGACTCGGGATGGTAAAAACGTTTGAGAAACGAGTTAAGTACGCGAGGCCGTAAAAACGTTTGTGGAACTCTCCTGACTCAGTTTGCGCTGAATATTGGGTCGTAAGGCCAACAGTTTGGATTTTCCTATGTAGAGCCTGGCCGAAATGCCAGTTGCAACAGCTGACACTTGATGTAGGAAATTGTTTACATCGCTGGGGCGCTTTTGAGAGTCTCTTATCAACTTTTAACTAAAAACTCAGGCGCTTTTGTGGGAACCCTGGGGTACACTTAAATTCCACGCAGGCGCTTTTGGGAAGCAGCCGTCCGGCAAAGATTTTGCTTTTTGCGCATGCGTAGACGAGAGCCATTTTTGGAGCTTGAAGGAATTTATAGGACCACGTAGGGCCGAATCTATCCTCCAAATTTCATTTGCTCATTGCAGACAAAACTTCGTCCGAATTTACGTCTTCGAATTGGAATTTTCTAAGACCCAAACTACCCAATGGGTACCCACGCTACCCAATGGGTAGCGATCGAGGCTCATTAGGTGTACGTAAACATAATCGACTGCGCTTGTTTACTCGAGTAGCAAAGATCGAGTATTCATCTGCACTCTCGTCTTTCGAAGTCGTACTCGAAATTCGACACATGTAGTAAATTCGCTAGTCGAACAAGTGCCATGAATAGATAAATAATTAATACCTAAGTAAAATGCATTGACGTAAACAAATAATATGATAGTAGGCATATAAATGGAATCTGATATTTATAATGATACTATATAAGCTTTACTACGGTTTTGGCCCTATGACCCTTTCCTGGACGCAAGCGTCCCTTTCCTGGGCATGAATGTCCGTTTTCTGAACACCATTGTCCCTTTCGGACCCTATAGTAGTTCCTGGTAGACTAGAGTCCTTTCACTGACCAATATTGGACCAATGGTCTTTCAGCCATTCACCATGTTTCCATGGTTTTCCATATGCACATACTGTTTTTTAACTGTCCCTAATTTCATGCACATGCTATCAACAAACGGATCATGTTCCTTTGGGAGGTCGACACCACGTCCTGTCTTTTGGGAGATCGACACTACGCTGCCCGGGGATGTGAGCTGTAATTACTTTACGACTTTACTTTGTCGTTGCTTTCGCGCCTTTTCGCCATTTGTATTTATCTCTCACCTTGCCCTTTGGCAACAACATATAAGAGCATCATAAGTAAGCACAGAGCAGCATTTCCCCCACAAAAATTGTAGGAACCTCGAACTCAAAAAATTCGTGGACAAAAAAGGCTGTTTTTGAAGGCTGCATGAAAATTATGGCAGAAAATGATATATAATATAATATAATGTTCGCTATGATGAATTAGTGTTTACATTATGTTTTGTACTTATTATTGACCTAATAAGATCCGATAGAAGGGTATGGTTTTTTTACGTTATTGAATTTGTCTTGAGCTAAACAATTTTTTGAGTCCACCCGGAGCATTGTACGTCCAGCCGTTCGTTCGTGTGCACCAAAAAGCTTCGTCAACACGATCGTGAATCAAACGGTATTAATCCGGCCCGGATATCATCGCTAGGGAGCACCTGATTATAATCAAGGATGGCTGTATGAAGTCGAGTTGGTTGTTCTGCGATATTATTTCATTTGATAAGTGATGGACTATTGGATTTTGTTGATCGGTGGTACTTCTGCAACTTGAACAACCGTTGAAGTATTTTTGATGGGCAAGTTATTACACAACGGTTCATTGTAGATATTGACCACAGAAAACAGTGATCTACGCAGAAGGGGGCATCTATTTCACTCCTCATCAACAATTTTCCTTTAGAACTTCATTATTTGCGTTTTTTTTGCCGTTTTAGTTGCTGTTTGTCATCAACAGAATTATTTTAGGCAACATTTAACTCGTGATTTAGGTAGGTACCAAGTAACGAGTACGGGGTTAGGTACCAAGTAACGAGTTCGGGGTTAGGTACTAACCTACGGAGGGTCTGCGATTCACATAATATGTATAGAGTAGTACATATATTATTATATAGACGGGTTATCTATACAGAGAGCTGTGATCTGTAACAGAACGGTATTCTGTACAAAATAATAAACCGTTATGCCGGGATTTGCAGCGTTTTTCATTAACTCCAAGCTAAGTAAGTCTTTTTGAAAAAGGGGGAAAAAACTAAAATAGTTTGATAACTTAATTTGAGTAATGAAGCGGTTGTACTTGAAGTATCAGTTTGTTTTAGAAGATCAGTAAATTGTGATGTAATGATTTTTAATGGATTCAATAAAATTAAGAACCGAGGCGATGTGAAGGGAATCTTCGTGTTGGATTGAAAACAGTTTTCTCGTGAAAAGACTTTGGGCGAGTATATTGTACTTATCTGGTGAGTGAGGGAAAGGGTGCTAAAATCGTTTAGTACCATTCGTAGTGCAGACACCAATCGTGGAAGGAAGGATGGCTGGGTGAGGACGAGAAAGGTATCGAGTAGACGAGGGCAGCCTCGGGAAGTGGAGGGTCCTGATGGTTAAGAGGTTGGTGGTGAGACAAAAGATTTTCATCCCCCACTCACGAGACGGAAAGGACGCTCTTCACGGTCCAAATCCCATTGTCCTCACGTGACGTCAGGCTGGCTTCCCTTTTCTTCGCCGACAGGCCCCGGCAGTAGTTTTATTGGGGAGTAGGTTACCTACACCACCTACAGCGCCTTCAGCCGAAACAAGAGGAGACTCCGAAGGACAGGAATTGGATTACGATTCTCACTAATAGCAAAGGAAAACGTCTGCCAATTCGAGTAGGCAATATAGCTTCCTCACTTGAATCACATGAACGCATAGAATAGTTTGGTAGGTTCGTTTTGATACGGGACGATCTGCGATCCATTCGCGTGTACCCTCAAAATTTAAGCTCTCTACGACTGTTTTTCGCGTAGTTAGAAACGTTTCAAAGAAATGGTCAGCACTTCATGTTAGCGCATGCGCAGACGAAAGTTACATTACGATTCCAGTGCTATTAATATGGCACTATCAAATTATTATTCCTGATCGACCCTCCAAAGCTGAACTCATTTCAACGATATTTAAGGTAGGTATGGGCGTTTCAAGTATTTCACGTATGCGCAGACAAAAAGATTTCCATGATTTTGAAATGGACGATCTGCGATCCAAACCGCGTGTACCCTCAAAATGTCAGCTCTGTACGACTATTTTTCGCGTAGATGGAAGCGTTACAAGGTAATGGTCAACATTTCATGTTAGCGCATGCGCAGACGAAAGTTACATTACGATCCCAGTGAAATTCATATGGCACTATCAACGTATTATTCCTGATCGATCCTCCAAATCTGAACTCATTTCAACGATATTTAAGTTGTCACGATAGTTATGGGGTACTTAAGTTATCACGAGAGTTAACAAAGATAGTTATGGGCGTTTCAAGCATTTCACGTTTGCGCATGCGCAGACGAAACGATTTCTATGATTTTGAAACGGACCACCTGCGATCCAACCCGCGTGTACCCTCAAAATTTCAGCTCTGTACGACTATTTTTCGCGTCGTTAGAAGCGTTACAAGGTAATGGCCAACATTTCATGTTCGCGCATGCGCAGACGAAAGTTACACTACGATTCCAATGAAATTCATTTAATACTATCAAAGTGCTATTCCTGATCGACCCTCCAAATCTGAACTCATTTCAACGATATTTAAGGTAGTTAAGGGAGTTTCAAGTATTTCACGTTTGCGCATGCGCAGAGAAAACATTTTCCATGATTTTGAAATGGGGCCATCTGTGTTCCAACCCGCGTGTGCCCTCAAAATTTCTGTACGACTATTTTTCGCGTAGTTAGAAACGTTACAAGGAAATGGTCAACATTTTGCCCGGCTAAGTAAACATTCTGGCAGATCAATACGTTCCAACTCCACGTACCTCTACTATTTTGACGGTTGCGTCTAACCGTTTCACGCAGCTTTATCGCCCCTGTTCTGCTGTCTGGTTCGAGGCCATCTGTGGTTCGCCTCGGTGCATTGGAATCCTGCGTACTTCATCGCATGTCCGGATTTCAGAGCAAGTGCAGCACTGGACTTTTCAAACGGCTAACTGAGTGTAGTCCTCGACGTAGTCCTCACATCCGCTCGTATTGCCTTATGACTGAAGGTTGTTTGACCAGAAATATAAGCGAAATCTTAGATTCGATGCTCCCAGTGAGATTGTTTCATACAATCCGCTTACTTTGAACCTAAACAAAAGGCTCTTTACTATCAACCTTGCTTCGCTAACGGAACGAAATTTCTTTCAGTGGTTTATGTATGAAATGGGTCTTTTGAACCGGTGAAAGCCGAAGTGGAAGGGTTGGTGAAAAGGGGAAAAAATGGAAAAACGGGGGATACACTGTTATTAAAGCCGGCACAACGGGATCCACTGTGTTCCTTTGATGTTTTGTGGGCTTACCTGCGGTAATAAACGTGCTCCATAGGAATGATACTGTAAACAGAATCTTTTGTTGAGGTGCGTCGGAATTACTACTTATTCCAAAGCCCGGGGCACCCCCGTTGTTGGAACTCGTTTTAACCTTTGTCTACTCGTATCTGACGGACCCACCTCAGCCGAGTATTCTGATGGGATGCTCCCCACCCATTTTATTTTCACCAGCTATTTCACCCCATCAAAGAGTCGCTGGCGGATTCGCGGGGCTTTGTGTTTCAAGTTCCCTTTTCGGTCGTTGCTTCTCTTCGATGCCTGTTACCTCTCCGCACTGATTTTAACAAACACTTTAATCTTGCTGGGTCGATAGTTTAACCCCAACTCGCAGGATTAAAACGCAGCATTAACTTGCATAATCGTTGTGGAGTTCCTGGGCCTCACAGCATTGGTTATGTTGACTACGGTTCTATGATGGTTGGCTAATCATTCTCCTCAGATGAAGTCGTTCTTTACGAGCTAAATCACTCGCGATAAAATCGTGGACACCCATTTCAAAAATAAAACGCTTCCAATTCCTTGTCACATGGGTTTATTGTTCTACTAGACATACTACAGCAATGTTGGCTGTGCATTTATTGTTTCATTCATGTGCAATAATTTAAATTGCTATTTTTGATGGTCCACCAATTTTGGCCCCTAAAAACACGAATTAGGCTCGGTTTTTTTTCGCAGATTATCTTTGATCATACTATTTAATTGTCTTGATTCACCTGTTAATACTACTTCTAGCGTTATTATACAAATTTATGGTGAATTCAGACAGTTTCCGAGGTTTTCGCCTCAGAAAAAATTAATTTCGTTGCAAACCTTCGTTACAACCTCAGTTCTTCTCTTCGGTCAAAATCAACTTCATATTCGGTCTTCTCGCCGTAAAAAACATGGAAAACACTCTCAGCTCTCAAGCTCATGTTCACTAAAAACCTCAAAAATCCCGCATTTTTACACCAATTTTTCTCCCATAACGGAGCACGACTAGGACCCATGTGTTCCCAAATGGAGACCCAAACTGTGTGCGGAAGAACGACAATTTTTGACCAAAATTTACCGTAAATTTAAGGCTGAAACTTCGTTAGAATCTCAATTTTCCACTCTCTGGTCAAAATCGACTTCATATTCTGTCTTTTCGTCCTTTGAAATACTGGTTACTAGTTACCTACATAAATCACGAGTTAAATGTTGCTAAAATAATTCTGTCGATAACAAACAGTAACTAAAATGGCAAAAAAAAACGCAAATAATGAAGTTCTGAAGGAAAATTGTTGATGTGGAGTGAAATAGATGCCCCTTCTGCGTAGATCGCTGTTTTCTGTGGTCAGTACCTAACCATCAATAATACTTCAACGGTTGTTCAAGTTGCAAAAGTAACGATCAACAAATTCAGCCCCTTCTAGGTAGATGAACCGTAGTGTAATAATTTACCGTTGTGTAGCAATTTAACGTTGTGTAATAATTTACTTTTGTGTATTATTTACCGTTGTGTAATAATTTGCTGTTGTGTAATAATTTACCATTGTGTAATAATTTACCCATCAATAATACTTCAACGTTTGTTCAAGTTTCAGAAGTACCTACCAACAAAATCCAATCCATCACTTATCAAATGAAATAATATCTTCATACAGCCATCCTTGAATATAATCAGATGCTCCCTAGTGATGATATCCCGGCCGGATTTATATAGTTTGATTCACGATCATGTTGACGAAGCTTTTTTGTGCACACGAACGGCTGGACGTACAATGCTCGAGGTGGACTCAAAAAATTGTTTAGCTCAAGACAAATTTAATAACGTAAAAAAAACCATACCCTTCTATCGAAAGTTTTCGAGCTACGGTGTTCTGAAAATGTCAACCCTTATTTTGAACCCCTTAGAGATGACTGACAGTAACGCCGAGCTTCGAGGCCCGAATTTCATCAATTTTTTTTTCTTCATGGTAACGAAGAAAAGTGGCTAGTACGGCGGACTTACAGAAATATTTTTATTGCATTTTCGGATTCTACATACCTTGAAAAGTAAACCATCAAATTTTGAGGGGGGTTAGAATTTTTTTTTTCCCATGCTCGATTCCAATGGTTCATTATTGAAAATAATAAACTAAAACTGTTATAGTTACCGGTTTTGGTGATCGAACCATCGTAACCGGTAGGTATAACTGCAATTTTCGTGTAGGTATGAATGGAAATAGACAACCTCCAAATAAATCCTTAATAATATTGTTGAAGTTTCTTCATCATTTATGGACATAGGTCCACAAGAAAAACGCCTTACATTACCTGTCTACATCTTCATCACGTCGTTAGTGTACTCATGATGAGCAGCGGTGTCTCCATAATTTTAGGTACAGCCTGCACTGGTCCACGAAAATATGGTACATATTATTAAGAATGAAATGAGACGCCTGAGGAGGCCAAAATACGACGAATCTACTAGCATAATGAATGGCTGAAATGGAGGAACGATGGGGCAGAAATGGGCTTCTTCGGAAAAGCTACGCCCTCAATGGTTATAGGAAAATTTGCGCTGATTCCGAATACACCCCATGTGAAGAAGGTCCTTAGCCGCAAATTCAACATGGAAAACTTCGAAAATACTAACAGTTTTATACATTTTGGTGTATTATTTTCAGTAATGAACCATTGGAATCGAGCATGAGAAAAAAAAAAAATTCTGACCCCCTCCCCCCCCTCAAATTTTGATGGTTTACGTTTCAAGGTATGTAGAATCCGAAAATGCAATAGAAATATTTCTGTCTGTCCGCCGTACGCCGTACTGGCCACTTTTCTTAGTTACCATTAAAAAAAATTGATGAAATTCGGGCCTCTCGGCGTTACTGTCAGTCATCTCTAAGGGGTTCAAAATAAGGGATGACATTTTCAGAACGCCGTAGCTCGAAAACTTTCGATGGAAGGGTGTGATTTTTTTACGTTATTAAATTTGTCTTGAGCTAAACAATTTTTTGAGACCACCCGGAGCATTGTACGTCCAGCCGTTCGTGTGCACCAAAAAGCTTCGTCAACACGATCGTGAATCAAACGGTATAAATCCGGCCCAGATAATCACTCACTACGGAGCACCTGATTATAATCAAGAATGGCTGTATGAAGTCGAGTTGGTTGTTCTGCGATATTATTTAATTTGATAAGTGATGGATCTATTGGATTTTGTGGTAGGTACTTCTGAAACTTGAACAAACTTTGAAGTATTATTTATGGGTTAATTATTACACAACGGTTCATTATACTTGACCAAGAGGGAAGGTACTGGCCACAGAAAACAGTGATCTACGCAGAAGGGGGCATCTATTTCACTCCACATCAACAATTTTCCTTCAGAACTTACCTAATTATTTGCGTTTGTTTTTGACATTTTAGTTACTGTTTGTCATCGACAGAATTATTTTAGCAACATTTAACTCGTGATTTAGGTAGGTACCTTGTAACGAGTACGGGGTTAGGCACTAACCTGCGGAGGGTCTGCGATCTACATAATATGTACCTATAGACTAGCACATATTATATAGACGGGTTATCTATACAGAGAGCTGTGATCTGTAACAGAAGGGTATTCTTTACAGAATAATAAACCGTTCTGCAGGGATTTGCAGCGTTTTTTCACTTGAACCCCGCAGGAGCCATTGAAAAACATCTGCCAAATTTATTGGCACATAGCTTCCTCGTTTCGATAACATATCGATAAGATATATTTAAAACAACACGTTATAAACGTATGATAAAAATAATCGGTTTACTTATTACAGATTACTATCTGAAGTAGAAAGAAAATTCCTCCGCGTATTTCGAATAAATCTACCCATCAAAATCTACCCATAGGTTCGTGAGAAATTGAGTTCTTTGGGTTTGCGTTTGTGCATGCGTAGTGGCCATACCGATGATCCAAAAAATTCAATGCGGGGCCATATAAGAGCTACACCCCAACTTCCCACCAAATTCGATCAAAATCGGGCAATAGTTTCGTGAGAAATGGAGTACCTCCGATATCGCGTTTGCGCGTGCGTAGTCGCTATAATCACGTATTTGCGAGGAAGTACGGAGCAGCTGTGATGGCCGCATCTGCCTCACTGACCTCTCAAGCGAGGATCTCTTGTATCAGAAAGGGAAGGAAATATTATGTAAAGGTAGGCGCAGGTACCTACCGTCGGAAATTAAGTGATCCCAAGGTGTACGCGTGCCTTGAAAGTCTGAAGACTCCTTCGAGCCCCTATAAATCAACGGCTGTCTTTCCTCTTTGTAACCCTTTTTTATGATGGCTCCCCCTTCTCCATCTGCGGCTTCTCATCGCAATATCCATTTGTTCTGCTCCCAGAAATTATTGATCCAAGGATACCACGTTCGCTGGAAATACGGGAGCCTACCCAGGACTTGGGATGAAAATTCCTCAAAGTATAATACTTTATTTTGAAAGCAAATATAGCATATTCAACAGCAGAAATGTTTCAAGTGTTTGATGATCTGTACCTATATGTCCCCTAATTTCGATACTGCTCAGATTTGAAATACCCAGTTTAATTTTTCAAGACTAGATTCATTATTGACTTGTATTTTTTGAAACATCTATATGCATGTAGGCACGCTGTTGTAGGTACCTGCCAATCTTTGTGAACAATACAAAATTGTTGCAGTGCGCAAAAGTAACAAAATTATTTTGAAAGTGTGTATGTAGTCTGTATGTATGTATTTGGGGACACAACTTGCAATACAATCTAAAATTATTTGAGTTTTGAAATACTTCACTACTAAATTCCGGATGTGACAATACGTTTTGGAGATATAGCGAAAAATACGAGAAAAAAAATTGGATTTCACAACGCGGTTTTGAGAGTGGTGGTAGGTATGGTATTTTAGCTGTATCTCGGAAACTATTGAGTCTACCGAGCCTATTCTAGTATTCTAGCAAATCTAATTCAGTTTCCAAATGTACACTTTTTGTCAAAAACGCGCTCTATCATGGCCAAAATGGGGGAAAAACAAAAAAGTGCGAAAATTTTGAGGTTTCTCGCATTTTGACCAAAGTTTTGGGGGCCACCGTTGTCAAAAACATGGATTTTGCGTATCAGTCACATCCCCTACAAGAAAAAAACGAAATCTACTACCCCCAACTTAGGCCCCCCTTTTCTCGTAGTCCACAAACGTGAGACAAGGCTTGACCCAATCCTGTTCACAGACAAAACTTCTTTTCCAACCAACATCAGGAAGACTCGATTTTGATGCCGACCTTGAGTAGGAGAATTCGGAGAACGTTCATACGAGGGGTCCAGGCGGCCGGTACCACCTCACCAAACTGCCCCCCTCGCTCGAGCGCACTCCTCCACCCCGTCAGCCCTACTATTGTTTCCAATCTATTGTTTCACCAATCTTAAGGATTACGATCGTAATTTTTGACCAATCTCAATTCTGAAAACGGATTTGTACACTGTATGCATGGGCACACTGCTGTATAAGGCGACATTTTTGAAAAAGTCTCAATTTAATCAAAAAATTTTTTGAACAGTGCGCAAAAAAATTGTGCAAATTTTTTAAACCGATTCTGTCCAAACTATGGGTTAATATCTTATCAAATCCGTTTTCAGATTCAAAATATCTTGATTCGTTCTCCTGTGAGGAGTCAAGGAAATTTGCCCCCGATAGTGCTGCCATCTCTTATCTGAGAATCTCACTAACTTGTCGTTACATTTAGCCTTAAACAAGGTTGTGTGTTGTTCTCTTTACAACAGAGGAGAGCTGTAGTTCTCTGTTCCCAACGGGAAATTAGGACTAATCACAGTGTAATAATTGTTGTTATACTGCGATAATCAAAAGGCAGCTTTTGTCGCTCCCCAAAAAATAAATTTTATTCTGGAGAAACGATTCTTTGAACAAACTAATTATACCTTGCTAGGTAGTTGGTGTTTTATTACAAATCTCCTTTTGTTCAACTAAAGTTGTGAGTGTTGTTCGCGTTACAAAAGAGGAGAGCTGTAGTTCTCTGTTCCCAACGGGAAATTAGGAATCATCACAATGTAATAATTGTTGTTATACTGCGATAATCAAAAGACAGCTTATGTCGCTCCCCAAAAATTAAATTGTATGCTGTAGAAACGATTTTTAGAACAAACTAATTATACCTTGCCAGGTAGTTGACTTGCTCAGTTGGTGTTTTATTACAAATCTCCTTTTGTTCAACTAAAGTTGTGAGTGTTGTTCGCTTTACAACAGAGGAGAGCTGTAGCTCTCTGTTCCCAACGGGAAATTAGGACTCATCACAGTGTAATAATTGTTATACTGCGATAATCAAAAGACAGCTTATGTCGCTCCCCAAAAAATAAATTTTATTCTGGAGAAACGATTCTTTGAACAAACTAATTATACCTTGGCAGGTAGTTGGTGTTTTATTACAAATCTCCTTTTGTTCAACTAAAGTTGTGATTGTTGCTCGCGTTACAACAGAGGAGAGCTGTTGTAGTTTTCTCGTCCCAGTGAGAAATTAAGGCTCAGCACAGCGCAGTTATAGTTGTTGTTCTACGATAACCAGGCTGAATCGGGTGTCAGGCGGTTGGCTGACACACAAGTAGCTTGTGTCGTTACGAAAAAAATTAATTTTATTCTGTAGAAACGATTTTTAGAACAAGCTGATTATAACGTTCTATTTAACTGGTATTTATTGTAATAAAATAACGCGAGCAGAGTTCGTTGCTGAAAATAATCAACCAGAATTTCGATTAGCCATAATCTCGTCGCAACAACGCGCCCATTCAGCCTTCCAAAACTCCGAGTCCTCCAACGCAAACAAGTTATCGACTCGTTCGCGTCTGGATGGGTCGTTCGAATAAGCGAAGTTAACGCGACGAAGTGATTGGTGTCCTTTCACTTGCACTACCATTTCTCTGATTATTCCACGTGATTTACATACCGAAACTCAGCAATCCCGAATTTCTCGTCTACATTATGATGATGTTGACCTGCTCCATGACGAGCTGAGGTTGGGCTTCTGGATTGTTATGTTATAAAACATTTGCTGAGGCTGATTCAATTTCAGTTCAATTTAATTCAATTTTTTTATTCAACAAAAACTTTACACAACAAATATAATGATTTTTAGAGAGTATAATACATAATACAAAGTTCTAAACTTATGTTGGCTTATGAGCCTAAGGTCAGTGACCCGTCCAGGCTCGTCTCTTCCACTGCTGTTTATTGCTGCTTATGTTTTTATAAGCAGTTTCATTGACAAAGCACACCGTAAGTGTTTTGAGAATGAGATACATTGATCAAGAACTAACAGTATACTTACAGTATTTATAACCTGTAATGACAGGTTATTCCTAAGCAGTTAGCAAATACAGTTCGTTTGAATTCAGTATTAGTCAATACAAATGTAAAAAAAAATATATATAGCTACGAAGGCTGTTTTGTATTTTTATCCTAATTTAAACTTGTTTATAATAATAATTTAGTTATTTTCAAGCTCAAAATATTCTAGAACTAGTTTTTAAAATTTTCCTGTTGATGTTGAAGTCTTGATTAGGAGCGGTAACTGTTCAAATAGGGCTGGAGCTAACCATGGAAATTGTCGAGTGTAGAAATCATTATGTGCCTGTGGTATCTGGAGGACATAGTTGCCATTTGTTCGCGTCGGTCTGATCACTGCTTGCGCTTGGTAAATAAATGCAGGTGTTTATGTACACATAAAACAGGTCTGTGAATACAAGCCATTCTGGGAGTGAGAACGCTTAAGTGTTTGTACCGGTAACTAGTTGAAGTACGCTTATGGGAATTCTACTGGGGTTATATTTATACTGGTTCAATCTTGGTTGTGGTCTTGTAATTTATTGGTTTATTTCAATGATAGGCCTCCTGGCTCGACTAAGAAAAACGCTGGAAATTATTACACAACAGAAGGATAAGGCCACAAACTCCGCCTCCATGGTTGAAAGAGCCACTGAATTTTGTTTATTGCATCTCCAAATGATTGGTGTTCCTCCAAGTTGGATGAAAAACCCTGTTGTCGACCTTCTGTCGTCAACTGAACCAGCCCAATCAGAATCCGATAACGCTAAAATATCATCACCGCCTTATCCTATTATTAGCTCTTTGTCTATAGTACCTTTTAAGTATCTGAGGACTCTCTTCCCTTCTGCCCAATGAATTCGGCCCGGATTTGCGGCAAACTGTCCTAGTTTGGACACGACAATGCCAGATCCGGCCTGGTAGCTTGTGCTAAGTAAATTAGTTTTCCTACTAATCTCATGTAGGGTTGTTCAGCCACAAATTCCTTCTCCTCTTTTGATTCTGGGATTGCGTTTTATTCAACTGTTGTATTGGGTCCATTAGGGGTGTCACAGGCCTGAATTGATCCATCTTAAATTCACTCAGTATTTCGTCCATGTATTTCGATTGATTGAGAGCAGTAGAACCATTCTGCCATTTCTTGATTTCTATTCCTAATATATATATACTTTAATTCACCTATATCTTTCATTTCGAAACTCCTCCTCAACACTACTTACTTTTGTTTTTCCAATTCCTTTGTCATTTGTTGAAGTTGTTATCAAATCATCTACGTATAATAGAACAATACTTTTTGATTGTACTGTATCACGAAAATATATACAAGGCTCAGCTTTGCATTTGCTCATTCCTTCCGCAAGAAGTTTTCTATCCAATGTTCGTACCACGATCTACCAGATCGCAAATACGTCGCTATTGTCTCGATTTCGCTCCATCTCCTCATTTTCATATTTTTTGTCACTTGACAGGGAGAAGAGTACGGGGATGCTTGATCGCGTTGAAGAGCTCTAACACACTCTTCACTATAATGTGATCTGATGTCAGACGATGATTTATGTCATGGTCACGCCAGCAGAGCCTCATATTCGCCCTGATACTGCGTTGTCAACTCTCAGACCCCTTCACGTTAACATTCCAATAACGAAGCTCGGTCCAGGGCCCTGAAGACTGTGATGAATGGCTCACCGGGCCCCGTTTTTCCAGAATCTTTTTTTTTTTCTCGATTCAACTTCCCTCCCCCGTCCATCATCGTCAATACATGAATGATCGCAACGTACTCATTATTATGAGTCATACTTTTTGTTTTGTTTATTATTTGCAATAATGAACCTTTGGAATCGACCATGAAAAAAAAAATAAAAAAATAAAAATTTAACCCCCCCCCCCCCACTTGTTGGTTCATGTTTTCAAGGTATGTAGAATCCGAAAATGCAGTTTAAAAAAGTCTGTCTATCCGCTGTTCGCCGTACTTAGCACGATTTGACTTTTTAGACCGAATATTAAGTAGTTGTGTATGATACCGCATGACATACCATTTTTGGGATTTACGCACCTTGAAACGTAAAAGGAAAAATGTTGAGGTGTCATGAAAATTTTTAGCTGAGCGAATTCATAGGTGCATTATTCACAGAATAATAAACCAAAATATAATACGTTAGGAATACCTCTATTCATGCAGGGGTAAGGTTTCTATCTGCGTTCCGATTTGAGCAGCTCAGTAGTTGATTTATATTAAACCCTTCCCAGAGATTGTGTTGCTTCCAATCTTCATTCCACAGTCGGTTATTTCAAAGGTAAATTGAACAATGCAAAGCCGAGTCGCGTGGTCGACCCGTTTACCACTTTATAACTCTCTTTTTCTTCAGCTTGGGCTCCGTAATGTCAGGATGGCGTGTGCCCGTCGACCCGGAGTTCGAGCTGGTAACAGAGAGTAAGGGTAATGGAAAGAGAGCGGGAATGAAAAAGTGCGAGAGTGAGGGAGACAGAGAAACCTCAAACTTCGTGAATAAATAGTTTCAGCAATTAGGAAAATCCGAGGAAATCGAGCTTGGTTGGGTAGCAGACAGGAAAGACAAGTAATAATGCGGAGACTCGCGAAAGTGATGAATTCCAGGGGGGTTGAGGTCCTATTTCAATACAAGAAACCCCTCGCGTTTCCGTTCAATATCATAAAACATCTCTGAATAGATTAGTATCGCTGACTTCATTTCATTTGTCATTCAAATCAAAGGTTCAAAGCTTAACTGGGGCCTGGGCCCTTGGTTTGCTATTTTTCTTGGTCTGTTCCAAACGTTTCTCAATGAAATAACAAACCGAAATAATCGTTGATAGCCCGCATAAAAAAATGATCGTCGCATAGAGCTTATTTTATGATTACTGGTATTTTTTATTGCAAAAATCAAATGCAGCATAATGGTCATTTATGTTCAGTAGCGGTGCGTGGGGTCTGAAAACGGTGTGGCACCAGACCAGAACACAAAACCAACAGATGTCTACAAAATACCCCAAGGCAACAACACGCTCCCCTTATTTACTGATTGAGTGATATTCAGCAAAGCTTATCTTTTTTAATCAACGCTCTATCGTCGTACAACAACGTCGACAATTGGCCACAGAATTCATGTGTTACAAAAATATAGTAAACTAAAATACAACCAAACAATGGACCAGTCGGCCGGTACCTACTTGAACGGAGAAGCTATTGACTAGAAGCTATGTAGTTATCTGTGTGCTGACGCCGATCAATCCATAAACAGCAAACAGGACAAAACGCACGTAGGTACCACAAATACAAATCTCTCATCGGAACCAGACCGAACGGAAAACGCGAAAATTTGAGGGGAAAAAAAAATTGAAAACTGACGGAGAAAGCGAATGTGATTCAGTGGAGTGCAGTTCTCAGCTTCGTTGTCATCTGTAGATGTCAGACATGTGATTGAGAGACAAAAAAAAAAAATCAGAAGAAGAAGCATCTCGTATGGAGATGGAAAATTAAATCGAAGGCGAATTGATTGTGAAATGAACGATTTTGGGGTTGAAATTAGACTATGGGGCCGGGGCCCAAAGTGGGTGTGGCGAATAACATTTTTACTCGACTGAGCATGCGCGGATGGGCCAGTTTTCTCGGTTGCCATGGGAACACTAGGTCCCAGGACCCAGAACCTACCTTCCAGTTTCAGGAGCCTGGGTTTCGATTTCGATCGTAGGACATTGATTACTGTCGCTTTATTCAGATAACATGCTTGGGTCTATGGAGCTAACATTAAGGAACCACCACTGATGCTCTACTAGAATATTGAATATCCATAGCCAGAGAGCTCTGGCGTGTGACTGTTGAGCTTGTGAAAAATGCTAGGTAGGTACAGTGTAGGAGGGAAATTCAGATGCCAACTGAACAATGGTTGGTCTTTTTTCACTCCAGTGTTTTTGGGTGTCGGGACAATGGCCCAAGTGGCCTTGTGGACGCTACGCCCCTGTTTATGATAATGTGAGGGCGGCGAGGGAGCGTGAGAAAAAAAAGTTAATTTGTCGGAACTTGCAGTGCGCTTAAAAATATTAAGCCTAAAACCAAATAGGTACTGTGGTGGTTTGAGATAGGTGAAGGCGAGGTGAGGTATGGTGAGTGAGAGAGATGGAGAAGGTTGGTAGATCTAGCGTCTAAAAGGTTAACACATTATGGCCAAACCAGGAAGGTTACCACCACTAAAGACGCTAGGGGTTTTGCCCATTGGTTGCCAATAGGCCACCTCACAGGTTGTTCGAGTTTATTACTTTGGACAATCTTTAGCGTACAGTTTTATATCAGGAGGGATGTTCTGGGAGGATCACGACAGGACCTACCTGCCTTAGGTTACCTATATTATTTAAAATTCGTTCAACAGTAGGTACCTGTACAGTGTACTATAACTCACGTTTTATGCGAGAATAATTTTTTATCGTAACCGTATTTTCACGGCTTTCACGGAAAAACATTGAATCATGGACTTGTTTTTGGACGCACGAATTGACTGACATTGATAAAATATCAGAAAACTGATAAAATATCGCCACAATTCTGTGGGATGGTGACGTGTAGAAGTCTGCATGTCTACATGTAGGCTTCTGCATGTAGACGTGTAGTCTCTGAACAAAAGAAAGCTGTCATAAAAGTCAAAAATTGTTTTGCGCAAAAGTCGTTTGATGATTTTTATGAAAATTGCTCAAAATTTAACAAGAAAAAATTTGAAAATTTGCATTACCTACTCTTGACATGGCAGTCTAGCCGTATCGTTGGGGAAGGGTGATTCCAACTGTTGATATAAATTATCTGAACTCTTATATTCTTTGTGATCCATAACGCCATCTGTGTGGGCACATGCTTTTGAGGTTTGAGTGCTTGAAGGTAAAAACTTGGAGGTAATTTCGTAATGAATTATTCAAATACATAATTTTACGGTTAAATTATGTATAAATTGTTCACGCATTGAGTCGTGCTGCATGACTGTACTTAGCAAGTTTTTTCTTTGCAGATCGTTATTTTCAGATATTTGATACTGCCGAAAGTCTCATCAATTCTTTAATTACCTACTTATGATGAGCTGGTTGGAACGGTGTTCCAGAGGAACTTGAAACTTTAAGTGGAACGGTTAGCAACTATCTGAATTATTTATTCCTTATAACAAGAATACAATGCCCGTAGTGGCCTATGATAAATAACGCGTTTACAGCGAAAGGAAACGAAGCGAGAACAAGGGAACAGCTGAGGAGTTGGAAAAGCCAGTCAGTTTGGAAAAGCCACTCTTCAATAACGAAATCGTCACGAGTCATGATTAATTAATCGGGGATAATTAATCATCGCAAAGAGTGGGGAAGTTGATTGGGTGGGGGGAGGGGGGGCTTACCGAGGGCAGTTGGATACCCATCATTCAGCATTAGCCGCCTAACTCAAGACTTCATTGATCACAGGCGCTTAATATTTTCATCCTCTTCAGAAAGCTCTTTCGATACCTCAATACTCAGTTTTATTCTATGGAATAAATAGCATCCTTACCGTGTTTTCTCTTACTGTAGTTAATCTAAGAAGTAAAATCCGGTGACGAAATGTTCACGTACAATTTTAAATAAGTTTCGGATCATAACTTTGCAACTATATAATTTCATCAGATAGAATTCCTGTCAACAGGCTTTTGTGACTGATCAGTATTTGACCAGGTCGAAGTTTTATAGACTTGATTAGAACAAAAATCACTGTACTATAATATTGTGCAATACGTAAACCCATCTGACACGAAGAAGATCCTCATGGACTGGTCTGTGAAATGAGTTGTATCACATTCTATGGAAGTAATATTCACAGTGACTATAAAATGAGAACGCACAAGGCACAATATGCCTACTTACTTACTAAGCCATGTGTCAACTTAGGTAAATAATATTGGTAATTCTACCTTTTTCTACAATCTGTATGTTCTATGAAGGTGCGTTTCAGCTGGGCGCGCGAGCAAACAAGCCTAAACGAACGATTGATCGTGCGTTTGGTCAGCTGTGGAGAAATAATAGCCTACCGTTTTCCACCAGCTGAGCGGACGTTTGGGCGAAGAACAAGCGAAATAATTAACAAAAAAAAAGTTTCCAGTCATGCAGCATGGCTATAAGAGCGAATTTTCAAAGAAATACTCAAGCTGTTGTGTAAAAAGATGATATAGCGAGAAACCAGACCGCATAAAGTCAAATTTGACTTACGCTATTTTGAGAAAAATATGTTTATCACCGAAGTAGTCCCACTTTCTGTCGTGAATCGCCATCCCACGCAACGCCATGTGAATTAATATTGATGCCCTTAATACCAATTTTTGATCTCAAAAATCCTAATTCTATCCCTATTATGTATGAAAAACAACTGAAATTGCATTTTTATTACTCACCATTCCATACCGTCTTAAGTGGTTTTATATCAGTTTTAGCCGTTTTTAACGAATTTTTACCCCTAAAACACAAATTTGACCCCCTTAGAATTTTTGAAAATTACCAACTAAATCACTCGCGAAGAAATCGTGGAAACCAACCCATTTCAAAGAAAAACGGAGTTATTGAAAAAAAGTCTATTTCCACTGATACACGAAAAAACGCGAAAAACACTGTTATACCGGTTTCGGTGATCAAACCATCGTCAGTAACAAACAATAAGTTATCAATCAACAATAACTTATTGTTTGTTACTGACGATGGTTTGATCACCGAAACCGGTATTACAGTGTTTTTCGCGTTTTTTCATGCGTTAGTGAAAATAGACAATTTTTACAATAACTCTGTTTTTCTTTTCTTTTTTTTTGTTGAAAATTGCTCATCATCGATCTCTTCGTTATGTTTGGCAATACAAACATTTTAGCGAAATTTGGGATTTTTATCATCTACCTAAGTTCAGATATCGTCTGGAGCTGGAGTGAAACATTAATATACCTATATATATAGTTAAATAATTGTGCGGATGCATTCAGGAATTCCGAAAATGTTGAACCCTTTGCAATAGCTTAATTTTTGTTGAAAATTCGCTAAAAGATAGACCTAGTCTGGTCACAGGTAAATAGCGAACGAACGCACGAATCTTAATTTTTTCGGACGCTCACCTGTTTCTGCCAGCCGATCACGTCGAACGAAGGTTCGCGCGGTCACCGCCTGAACACTGGCGAACATACGGCGATTCGCTCGTCTACGATTTCCACCAACCGCACAAACACAAATTGTCCTCGTTCGCCTGCCGTCTGTGCTCGCGCGCTCGGTGGAAACGCACCTTAATAAGATCATATCAATTTGTATTTGGTAACCTTGGTAAGTGTAGATTTGGCTATTTACAAAGTTGGTCCCCAAGTGTTGGTTTCTTATTATGAAAAATTGTAATCCTACTTGGTGTACGTTTCGCCTGCGTATGTGTAACATCTCGTTATAACTTCATAATATCCGTTCCATAAAATAGAGGGTAGTGGGGACTCTCAGTAATGGGATCATGAATTCTCCAACCAGGTTCCTTAGGCTGCTAAAGTCAAAGGTAATTCTTCGTTACGAAACTGCCTTTATCACTGAAATGGCTCAATATGGAAACGCGCATTGTCTCGAAGGCAAAATCAATTAACCCTGAAGTCAAATGAGCAGGAACAGCAATAGCGGGGTGCAAGATACGAGCACATTAAATTATTAACCACCGTTATATTAGGATGTCAAGTTTCGGTCGTGTTGACGCACTACGATATTGTGTGACGCAACAACACCTGTTGAATTCTTGATGCATGTGTTAGAACGTTGTTTAGAAACATATATTTTGGTTCATTATTTTGAATAATGAACCTTTGGAATCGAGCATGAAGGAAAAAAGTTAACCCATCCCTCAAAATTTGATGATTTACTTTTCAAGGTATGTAGAATCCGAAAAAGCAATAAAAAAAATTCTGTCCGTACGCTGCACTAAGCACTTTTCTATGAACGCAAATTGATAAAATTTTGGTCCTCGAAGCTCGGCGTTACTATCAGTCATCTCTAAGGGTTGAAAAATAGGGGTTGAAATTTTCAGTACGCCGTAGCTCGAAAACTTTTAATAGAAGGATTTTTTTAACGATTTTAAATTGATCTTAAAAACTAAATAATTTTTTGATACCACCCGGAGCATTGTACGACCAGCCGTTCGTTTGCACCGAAAAGCTTCGTCAGCATGATCGTGAATCAAACTGTATAAATCCGGCCCAGATATCATCGCTAGGAAGCACCTGATTATAGTCGCGGATGGCTGTACGAAGTCGAGTTGGTTGTTCTGTGATATTATTTCATTTGAAAAGTGATGGATCTTTTGGATTTTGTTGATAGGTACTTTTGAAACTTGAACAAACGTTGAAGTATTATTTATGGGTAAATTATTACACAATGATAAATTAATTATTACACAACCGTAAATTATACACAGCGGTTCATTATACTATCTGCGTAGAAGGCGCACCTATACAGGTAAATTATTACGCAACGGTTTATTATTTGCCTTAAGTGTCATGAATAAATGCAAATAAATAATTACTAAATTATTGAATCCCGCGCATTTGTATGAAACTTTTATTGCGGGGCCGGCTCCAGTGCTCGACTTAGGGCTTTCCTGGGGGGGTGCTCGAAGGTAGTCACCACAGAAAACAGTGATCTACGCAGAAGAGGCATCTATAGAGTTGAATAATAAATGTTTATGTAATAATTGACAGTGTTTTTTCATTCGATTGTGTTCCAACATTGAGACTTGATTTATCAACATAGTTAACGATAAAGACGTCTAAACAACACTAGGTACAACACGTTTGAATGAAATAATGACCCGAGGCCTGAGTGGGTATTGACTCGTGCTGCAGAAAGAAAAATCGAGTTATTGAACATTTGTAAATTTTCTAATTTCTCATATTAGTGGCAATAGATAACCTTTCAGTAATTCCGTCTTTCTTTGAAATGGGTTTCCACGAGTTCTTCGCGAGTGATTTATTTCGTATGTGCTCCAGGAATAGTCAACAGAATTGATGAAATTGCAACTTGAGATCAACGTAGATTATGAATATAATTTTAAGGGTTTGGTAGCTAGGTAGGGTAAAATGTTTTTAAAATTATTTACCAAGAAGCTGTCTTTGTTATTAATTTCATTTAACCTTTGGAATCGAGTAATCGAAACCTCTCTGACCGTCCCCCAAAATTATTGTTCAACATCAAAAACATGTTAATGCTTCATCAAAAACATGTTAATGAGTCCACTGTTATGGTTGAATGGCCTGGAGCCGTAAATATTCAAAAAAACACGTTTTTTCGTGTCTTATCCGGCTCTTATTATGTACTTGGTTTGCATCACTGAGCCAGTTCCCTCCTCCTCTCAACTTTCGGCCACGAAGTGCGGGGTTTTCAAGAAACCTTCGCATAGACGAATCGTGCACTCAGCTTTCAATGAATTTCCTACGAGTCCAACTGGATAACAATCCCCCACATCCTCCGCATCTTTCGCAGGGTTGTTGGCATTGCAAAGGTGTTGCGTTCGGAACAGTTACTTTCGAAACAAACGGAACAGAAAATAGTGACGGAACCGTCGAGGCGAACTTGTAGCGTTTTTCAATCCGAGTTCACATAAGTAGTATTATAATACCTTCATGTATTATTTTCATTATGAGCCAATTCATCATTTTCATTAAAACTGAAGAATGAAACTACCGGGCGCTCACTGAATATGACAGTTGAATTAAGTGCCTACCTAAACGAAAAGCAATCTTCTCATTAGGAGGGCACCAAAAATAATTTATTCTGGGACCTATTCAGTTTATCTTGAAACACAAAACCAACATAAATGAACTGGCTCAAGTTGATAAGCTAAACGGTAGTTAACCCAATTCCAATTTAGGCCTCCAGAAAATTACTTTCTTTTAATAAGGGGACAACTTATTCGTTAAAGGAAGTAGTTATCAGGTTACTGTGTCCATTTACTGTCGTAGTTTGTTCCTGAAAGTTAATTTACAAGTTTGATGGAGTTTCGGAGACTCGTTTGATGTATTCATGCCCATGAAATGCCACGTTAGGCTTCTCCGGGAAAACTCTGGTGAAAGTTGCTGGAGATAAGGATTACGCTTTTGTGTATTCATACGGCGTTTCACCCCCACCCACTTCCACCCTGCTAACCTAACATGTGGACGGTGTCAGTGATCGAGTCGTTTTCAGCGTTTTATAGTTCAGAACCTTCCAGGTGAATCTCGTTATAGTTTATAATTATACAGGGTGCCCCAGGAAATTCCAACCCTCCCTTCATGTTTCTCAGGAGGAGATTGTTTTAGAAAGCGTACTTAACAGCAAGAAAAACTCTACCATATTTTTGGTTGGGACCTGAATTTGAAGTCACATTTGCCCCAGATATCGAAAAACACGTCTTTTGAGCGTTAGCTTAATTCACTATAAATATGAAAACCTATGCTGACGAGCTGAATGAATATTTATTATGAGTACCCATCTGTTGGAATGTAATGAGCATATTATTAGGTATTAGCGAGAACATTTTCCACAAGAGACGCCAGGCGATTTTGGAACAATATGCAGAAAGTTCACTTCGGAGCCTATTGGTACGGTCACTGTGGTATTTATATAATCATCATGGTATTATATAATGTAATTTAAACGTATGATGAATAATCAGTTCAGAACAGATTTGGATAGATTCTAGAACTATATCTATAATTTGTTTTTTGTTTTTCATGCAGTCATAATGCGTAGTTTGAAAAATTCAGGAAGAAATTTCCTACGCGTAGTTTGAAGAAAAGTTTCTGAAGGTTTCATCCAAATTCGATCATAGGTTTATAATAAGACAATGAGCACCTGAGATTTCACGTTTGCTCATGCGCAGTGGTTAATTATACCGATCCGAGCGTTTTGAAATTCATGGGGGACCATCTTCGAGCTACACTTCAACTACCCACCGAATTTGAGCAAAATCGGGCCATCATTGGTTCTTAAGAAATTTATTAGGTACCTCGGGTTTTGCGTTTGCGTATGGCGCAGTCGTCATACCGATGTTCCCAGCGTTTGGAAATTCATGGGGTACCATCAACGAGCTACACTTCAACTACCCACCGAATTTGAGCTAAATCGGGCCATTTATCAGAAAAATCGAATTAGAATTAAAGGAGTTATGCGAAGGCAAGCATTTGGGGACAGAGCCACCGAACCAACATTTGTCTGACATAATGATGTTATGTGTGTGTGTGAGTGAGTTGAAGCATCCGTGAGTAGTCAGCCTGGCTCTTTTCTCTTGTGGGCGTTAGCGTCACGCATTTGATATTTGATGTCAGTCAGTTCATGTCCCTTGTCACATTGATATTAACATTGTTGTGTCATTCATTGCATTGATTAATTATGTTTATCAGAATCCACAACTCCTAATAAATACCGGTGGATCTGCACTCGGTCAATAGTCCCTTATTAGAACTGGTGTAGGTATAACTGATTCATTTACATAGAGACCTACGCCAGGATAGCCAACTCGTAATCAAAGCTGCTGCGCTGGCAGTAATAACCGTGAAATTGGAGCTTATTCGGAAGAAATGGATCCTCGGGGAAATCATCTCTCTTGAAAAACAACAAAAGAAAAAAATGAAAATGATGAAGAATCTTGTAATTGTATATTTTTGCGAGGTTATGGAATAGAGCAGCCTACCACTATTTGCCTATGATTCTTTAGGACAAAGTACACCACTAAAATCTCTTCTAAATATTATTACACTGCGGTTTACTATTATTATGAATTCCTATTAGCGTATGACCTGATTTAGTACGGTTTTTTGCGGTGGACATCAACTTACCATCGCGCGGACATACACATAAACGATAAAAATTGTACTCTCTAATGTTCGGCAATCACAGTTACATAAATATTAATTTTTCCACCGCCCTCATCTCCTTTACGTCCACGAACCCCCGCCCTTGCCCCTCACTGTCATTTTCGAAATTCTGATGGTCGCTGAACCCCAGTAGAACATACTAAATCACTCGCAAAAAATCAATCGTGGAAACTCATTTCAAAGAAAAACACACCGTTATACCGGTTTCGGTTATCAAACGATCGTCAGTAAGAAACAATAACAATAAGTTATTGTTCGTTGCTGACGATGGTATGATCACCGAAACCGGTATAACAGTTTATTGTTCTTGTAAGTGGTAGACAACCTTTCAATAATTTCGTTTTTCTTTCTAAGTGGAACCCTCGACCTATTCCTATCTATATTATGATTTGTTTGGCCGTGAACAACAAACTTTTACCTATCACCAAAATCCAAAATAACTGTCGTTCCTCAAAAAATTAAATAATATCACGAAACATCAAACTCGATTTCATAAAGCCGTGAGTGATTGTAATCAGCTGTTTCCTAGCAATGATATCTGGTCTGTGGATATATATGTATACTGTATGATTCACACTCATGATGACGAAGCTTTCCCGTTCAAACTTTCCTTTTCGGTTGTTCAGTGCCTCACTTCCGTGAACGAACGGCTGGACCAGTGTCAATGCTCCAATGCTCCGGTTGGTCTCAAAAAATCGCAAAAATCCTTAGTCCTAAAAGTTTGAAATCTCCTCCCATCATGCCTCATGTATGGAAATAAATAGTGGGAGCCGACGCTGCCCACAATCTTCCCACAATTCTATCATAATTAACACTCGGAAAGTCGCACTGGATCCGTAAGTTGCTGTGGAGCGCTAGTGTTTTGGAGTTGGGCGCTACCTTTCTTGGTATCCTCATAACTTGTCGAGCAACACGTTTTATTGTTGGTTTCGAATTTCCATGCGGCCATCTGTCGTTCGTGGGTAGCTGATGAATCTTTGAGAGCCTTCCGGGGGAAAAAAGCTGCCTGCCAAACTGCGTTGAAAGAAATTTCATGGTTTGGAGGGAAGAAACAGGTTTCTATACGTATATACCCAACATAGTGGGGAAGGAACAGATTTCTATATGCACACCCAAGGCACCGATCATGCTATTTTGAAGGGGAAAAAACTGATATCAATCCTTTTTGCGGCCGAGGAGGTTTTTTTGGCCGGTAAATTTTTACAACATTTATAAAAAATCACATCTTTTTGCACTGATGAATTAAACATTTTCTCCTGGTACCTAAAAATTGCTTTCGAAGTAGCTACTTATAGCCTAAAAATTTCAATATGGCACGAATGTTTGTGCACAATTTTGGCTCGATTCATTGTCTCTATGAGACTGTAGCCCTATCAAAGAACAAGAACTAGGAACACTTGAAGAAAAGCGATTTTCAGACTTTATAACACCGGCACTTGATGGTTCTGAGGGTTGAAATTTGGTACATGTCCTCTGGGGCCTTTAGGGGTCCTAGGTCCCTGGGGGTTAAACGCCGTACGTGATCTTTCATGTAAACTGTGACAAAACTATATCAGGTGGAGGTGAACCCACGAATAGGTATACTTTGAACAAATAAACGATATGTCAGGCACTTTATTTCGTGCACTTTATTTCATTTCATATTATGAAATGAAAGGAAACTTTGAAATGAAATCGATACTTTCTCAGGGTTAGATTCACAGATGTAACCAACGAATTGAAACTTATTTTTTGGTTGGTAGTACTTACATACTTTCCGACGGCCGTGGAATTAAATGATATAAGTATAGTCGAGATAGGTAGGTAGGAGGTCGTGATCGGGTGAAGGGAAGGGTTAAAATCAACTTCCTGAATTTTCGTCGATAGGCGCTAGTAGAACTAAGAGGCACTCGGGATTCGTAGTCAAAGCCGGGAATTATTCTCAATACCTGTAACTGTCGAATTTTGTTTAATTCAACAAAATATTCGTTTCGAGGCGGTACGAGACATTTGCGATGGAACAGGGGCATACCGGTAAGGAACGAAAGTACTCCAAAAGAGTCGTTCGCCAGTCCAGGGATATAAGTCGTCTTCTTCTTTTTTTTCTCTCTTTCTCTGAAGTCCGTGGGCATCAACGATGATCTGACGGTGTAATAAACGGCAGTACAAGTCCGTATTTCAACTTAAAATAGGTATTACGGTACATTTTTTACGGGATGGTAGCACTTCATCAGCGAGAAGGGAGAACAACGGAACAATATCGTTGTGCTCGAGCCGGTGCGCGTTTTCCGGTCGTGCCATCAGGTGGCAGCACTTCCTGGGGACGCCTCGGGAAACGTCAGCTGATCAGAACATTCGGGGAAATTTCACGCTACAAAACAGTGGTCGCTGTAGGGGTTTTCGGTTTTCTTGGCGTGCGGGACGCTCCCGCGTCCCTCGATTTTTCTTCCTTCAATGCGGATGCCAGGGGAAACCATTGGCTTTTGAATAAATATCACACTCTGGTTCTCTCATGTTGCTGCATATTATCCTATTTATTCAGGACCACACGGCTCATCGGATATAACAGATGGTGGTTTTTTCAACTTGCTCATGAAAAACCGGAGGATGCAATAAACGAATAAAAATGTGTAGCTTTTGGACTGCTTAAGACTGACATAAGTCAGCCGGTGTCCATGCCCCTTCCTGATTAGCTGTGTTGGCCCCGCAGCTATCGGCGCTAGCGCCTATAATTGTATGGAATACAGCGGTCTTTCTGAATGGTTGAAAACAACAAACGAATTTTTGAGTGTAGTATCCTAATAAAACGTAATAAAATTGTTGCTAAACCCTACATCTGTAAAATAGTTATTCTCTGGAATCCAAAAAACAAAAACATGTTGATTTTATTTAGTCCATCTTGCGGCTAATAAATAAATCGTCATATTTTAAAACAATAGAACAAAATGCACTAATCGTTTTCATTGTCACAATCAATCAATCAATAAATCGGTGATTTTGCTACAGACAGTGGTTTGATCACCGAAACCTGCATTACAATGTATGCTGTTCTTACTTGAAATTGATAATGTTTTTTCTCAGTTGCTATTATTTGATGGCGGGTCTTGGAACTAAACTGGTGACATTTACTTACGATTGATAGAGAAAAACTAACAGGATGCCTGTTCCACCTAAATTAAACCTGTTCAACTGACTCGTGAAGATGAGCGAAGTCTCTGTAGCTACGTGTGAAACGACACCTGTTTTTAATTAACTTAATCATCCGCCTCCCAAAGCTCTCATTATGGTAAGAGTCAGTTTACAACCAACGAGGCTACGTAGTACCATGTTAGCTTAACTACTCGTCTCGAGCACCAGACGAATACGAGTGTCATTTACAAACTGAAGTGCCACGAGGCTGATACGGCTGTATTATATTACAAAAGATGCCTAACTCTATCTACACTTGGGGGAGGTTTGGGGAATGGCGTATACTTAACTTCGACAAGCTACAGAGCTAAGGCCAAACATCGGCGTCGTAAGCATATCAATTTTTCTCAAAATGAATGACAGTTGATTGTAGTTTTATTCTTTAAAACTCATATAAATGTTAAATGACACGGAACACTATGAAAAAAAAAAAATACTTGAAAAACATGAAAAAAATGGGTACCTACTAAAAATAAAAAATAACTAATAAATAAAAAATAAATATGAAAAAAAGTGCGTATACTGGGGTAATATCGTGTAGCACAAGATCTTTCTTCTTAGAAATTCTACCTAGATTTCCAACGATTTCGTTTATCAATGCAAAGAAATTAAGTAAATTTTTATTAAAGTGAATAATTCATTAAATTGTGACCACAAATAAGCGTCATCAGGAACTAGAAAAATAACTCATTGGTAACGTAATCTCCTAGAATTCTAGAATATCAAAATATATTGCACAGATAGGCTGGTAGATATCTAATAAGTTTTTTTTTGGTAGCCGTCAACACTTGCAAAAACGGTGCGGTTGGGGGGGGGGATTACAAGTCAGAACATCACCTGCCAACCTTATTTTAGCTGCATCAATATAAACATCAAACATACTGGATTACCCCAGTGACATATGGAATTACCCCAACGCCATAAACGTCCCCACCGCCATATACGTCATTACCACAATGTTTATTTGTTCGTAAAATCCTTCACGACGACTGTTATACTTGGCGAAACCTAATTTTCTTGAGACGAGCTTGTAGAATAAAAGTTACTTTAATGATTTATGGTTGAAAAAATTTGATAAATAAACGAAATCCATACTTAGATTGTTAAAATCGCAGGATCGAAAATTATATACTAAATATCTGCATCATTATCATCAATTTGGAGTAACGCCAAGGAAAATGACTTGTCAGTTGCGATAACGTCAAAAATTAGTTTATCCGTTTCCGAGGAGAAATTTCTGTCACTCGCCTTCCCATTTCATGTCGGAACGTCCATATACGTTCTACGGCATTACCCCATTCTCCCCGCACTTTGGCTCTTACCTCTGCTAGGCCTTTTTAGCGATATGAGCCTTTGATACCTCGTTGAAAATTTGCTAATAAATTCAGAACGAAGTACTGCAAACACAAATTTTGTGACAAAAACACTGAGCAGTAATAGTGGATGGTACCTAGGAAGTGACATACCTATATAATAAATTATGGAAATTGTTGCTATTTCATGCTGTTGGTGGGGCGCGAGGGGTTAAAAATCGAAGGAGATGAGTGAGGGAACCTTGAAAGCTCGGAGTATGACCGCCTTAATTTTTAATACGATGAATTAAAATATTACGGAAGAGAGATGATGATGGTTGAAGTATAATACGAGTAAGAGAAAATAGCGAGCACCGGGGGGGGGGGGGGGGGGGGGCTGTTACTCAGTGGGTTCTGTTTTTATTTCGATTTAACCATAAAACGTATCCAAGCTCTTGGCAACAGCCTCCGTCAGCTTGACTGCCTGGGAGTCGGAGTTTTCAGATTTAATTAAACTTTTTCCCATCTCCCCTTCTGGCTCGTCTGACAGCCAAGTGTCCGGAGCAAGCAGCTACACCGCCAGTGTTATGGTTAACTTAGCACAATGTACGAGAAAAAATCCTCTACCGTGCGGAAAAAATCCGGATCTGTACGTCTTATGATACGCGTAGATTAACAGTAGGTACAGACATACTGGATCTTGTCCGTATTATCCCATTGATGTGCGTAAGGTATGCTGCCCTGCATACCCCCGCTAGGGATCGTTGATGCTTTTGCCCCATCAACTTTTTGGTAACACGTCTGCCATTTCGAGTAGGTAGGCAAATTAGCATCTTCACATGAATCACTGAACGTATAGAATAGTTGGGGAGGTTCGTTATGATACGGGACCATCTGCGATCCAACCCGCGTGTACCCTCAAAATTTCAGCTCTCTACGACTATATTTTGCGTAGTTGAAGCTTTACAAGAAAGCTGTGAAAACTGCGTTTCGCGCATGCGCAGACGATAGTTACATTACGATTCCAATGAAATTCATATGGAACTATCAAAGTATTATTCCTGATTGATCCTCCAGATCTGAACTCATTTCAACGATATTTAAGGTAGTTATGGGCGTTTCAAGTATTTCACGTTTGCGCAGGCGCAGACGGAGCGATTTCTATGATTTTGGAACGGGACCATCTGCGATCAAACTCGCGTGTACCCTCAAAATTTCAGCTGGCTACTACTGTTTTTCGCGTAGTTAGAAGCGTTACGAGGAAATGGACAACATTTCATGTTCGCGCATGCGCAGACGAAAGTTACACTACGATTCCAATGAAATTCATTTAATACTATCAAAGTGCTATTCCTGATCGACCCTCCAGGTTTGAACTCATTTAAACCACATTTAGGGTTATTAAGGGCGTTTCAAGTATTTCACGTTTGCGCACGCGCAGACGAAAGTTACTGTACTTCTTTAATGGTTTTTGTACGGGACCATCTGTGACCCAACCCGCATCTACCCTCCAAATGTCAGCCCATTTCGACCATTATTTCGGGTAGGTAGTTATGGGCGTTACAAGGAATTACCACAGACAGACAGACACGGAACCAAAAATGTTCCTTGATATCTGAAACGCAAAATGGTTGTGAAAATTTTCATTTTGGAGGACATGAATTTTTTTTACTCAATCACGAATCCAAGGCTTCCCTACCTTCGGTAGTGTGGAAGCAAAAATTTTACTTCGGAGTGCTGATTTCAGTTCATTCATTACATCGTGCATCATTAATAATAATCCTGACCTAATTAATAATAATTAAGTAAGAAGAGATGTCGCCGATTTACCAACGCTACAAAAGCCTTTGAATGGCCATATTGATTGCCCTGCGTTGCTGCATGTTGGTCGCCCCTGTTCGCCGTTCCCTTCTCAGCGTCAAACCAACTTCATCACCGTCCCCTCGTCAGAATTCTCCGCTCAGCTAATCAGCTCCTCGATAACAACCAACAGTATGATTTTGCTTCCTCACTACCGATGGTAGGGAAGCCTTGGATTCGTGATTGAGTAAAAAACGCTGCAAATCCCTGCACAACGGTTTATTATTTTGTATAGAATACCCTTCTGTTACAGATCACAGCTCTATGTATAGATAACCCGTCTATATAATATAATATGTACTATTCTATGCATATTTATGTAGATCGCAGACCCTCCGTAGGTTAGTACCTAACCCCGTACTCGTTACTAGGTACCTACCTAAATCACGAGTTAAATGTTGCTAAAATAATTCTGCCGATGACAAACAGTACCTAACAAAAAGAAACACACATAATGAAGTTCTGAAAAGAAATTGTTGATTAGGAGTGAAAAAAGTTGCAAAAGTACCTACCAACAAACTCCAGCCCCTTCTACGTAGATGGTATAATGAACCGTTGTGTAATAATTTACCGTTGAGTAATGATTTACCGTAGTAATAATTTACCCATCAATAATACTTCAACGTTTGTTCAAGTTTCACTACCTACCAACAAACTCCAAAAGAGCCATCATTTTGGTTTATTATTTTCAATAATGAACCATTGGAATCGAGCATGAAAAAAAAAATTCTTACCCCCCCTCAAAATTTGATGGTTTACGTTTCAAGGTATGTAGAATCCAAAACTGCAATAAAAATATTTCTGTCTGTCCGCCGTACGCCGTACGCCGTACGCCGTACGGGCCACTTTGCTTAGTTACCATGAATAAAAATTGATGAAATTCGGGTTATAGGTTCCGTTCGGCGTCTAGTTGGTCCTCGAAGCTCGACGTTACTGTGAGTCATCTCTAAGGGGTTCAAAATAGGGGTTGAAATTTTCAGAAAGCCTATACCTTTGTTTTACGTGAATTTTTTTACGGTTTTAAATAGTTCTCGAACTTGGGAGTCGTTTAAGACCACCCGCAGCACCGTACGTCCAGCCGTTCGTTCACAGTAAGGCCCCGAAGTTTTCACCGACAGGCATTTTCGACACCAGGGTGAATGAAATTGTATACACTCTCGTCACCAGGGACGCGCTATATTCAATCAATCAATCAATTTATTCAATCAATCGAACAATCAATCAATCAATTTTTCAATTGCAATTGGAATTCACTTAGAATTGTAAATATTGGTATACTCTATTGAACTTTAATTTGAATTGGAATTTTTTTCGAATTGCCTAATTGGCATTGTGCGCTCGTCACCGGGGAAGCGCTCGATTCCATCAATCAATCAATTTATTCAATCGATTTCGAATTGGAATTCATTAATTTGAATTGGAATTCATTAATTTGAATTGGAATTCATTAATTGAATTGGAATTCATTAATTTGAATTCAAATTAATTTGAATTCAATTCAATTTGAATTGGAATTCATTTCGAATTGTCTAATTGGCATGGTGCGCATTGGCATTGTTCGAAATGGTTCTGCAATTCTATTGGCCAACGTTTTCACTCCTCATCAACAATTTTTTTCAATTGCAATTGGCCACTGCTCACCACTCTACCTAAAATCCCCATCCTCATTCCCGACATACTAATCCTATAAACATACACTCCACATTCGCCAAAATTGGCAAAGTTGTGTTAATAAAATATTGAAATTGCAATTGGATTACAATTTCAATTGCACTTTAATTCACTTAGGATTGTAATTGTAATCCTCTAAGATTGCACTTAGGATTGTAATTGTTAGTGCACTTAGGAATTCACTTAGAATAGTAAAAACGCTGCAAATCCCTGCACAACGGTTTATTATTTTGTATAGAATACCCTTCTGTTACAGATCACAGCTCTATGTATTGATAACCCGTCTATATAATATGATATGTACTATTCTATACATATTATGTAGATCGCAGACCCTCCGTAGGTTAGTACCTAACCCCGTACTCGTTACTAGGTACCTACCTAAATCACGACTTAAATGTTGCTAAAATAATTCTGCCGATGACAAACAGTACCTACCTAATAGTCTTTTCAGAACTTCATAATGTGTGTTTCTTTTTGTTAGGTACTGTCTGTCATCGGCAGAATTATTTTAGCAACATTTAAGTCGTGATTTAGGTAGGTACCTAGTAACGAGTACGGGGTTAGGTACTAACCTACGGAGGGTCTGCGATCTACATAATATGTATAGAATAGTACATATCATATTATATAGACGGGTTATCAATACATAGAGCTGTGATCTGTAACAGAAGGGTATTCTATACAAAATAATAAACCGTTGTGCAGGGATTTGCAGCGTTTTTCAAATTAAATAATATCACAGAACAACCAACTCGACTTCATACTCCGCCAATATAATCAGGTGATCCCTACCAATGATTGGCCGTATTCACAAATTCCTATTGTGGGCGCGTCTCTGGTTACGAGATTTGGTTTGAATTGTATACAATTTCATTCACACTGGAGTCGAAAATGCCTGTCGGTGCAAACTTCGGGGCCTTACTGTGAACGAACGGCTGGACGTACGACGCTCCGGATGGTCTTAAAAAACTCGCAAGTTCAAGAACTATTTAAAACCGTAAAAATATTTACGTAAAAAAATGGTATAGGCGTTTTGAAAATTTCAACCCCTATTTTGAACCCCTTAGAGATGACTCACAGTAACGTCGAGCTTCGAGGACCAACTAGACGCCGAACGGAACCTATAACCCGAATTTCATCAATTTTTTTTCATGGTAACTAAGAAAAGTGGCCCGTACGGCGTACGGCGTACGGCGGACAGACAGAAATATTTTTATTGCAGTTTTGGATTCTACATACCTTGAAACGTAAACCATCAAATTTTGAGGGGGGGTAAGAATTTTTTTTTTCATGCTCGATTCCAATGGTTCATTATTGAAAATAATAAACCAAAAATGTATGTCCTCCAAAATAAAAATGACCACTACCATTTTGTGTTTTAAACATCCAGGAACATTTTTGGTTCCGTGTCTGTCTGTGGTAATTCCTTTTAGCGCCCATAACTACCCGACATAATGGTCGAAATGGGCTGAAATTTGGAGGGTAGATGCTGGTTGGATCACAGATATTCCCATACCAAAATTATTGAAAAAGTACGGTAACTTTCGTCTGCGCATGCGGAAACGTGAAATACAGTGAAACCTGGCTATAAGGAACCTGATTCAAGTCAGTGGTGCATTCAAGTCGTTCGAACGTGGTCTCTTCTCGTGGCGACTACACGATGCCTAAACGCAAGCTCATATCCAAGAGCGACAAACTTTCGATTGTTCAGCAAGTGGAGAGCGGTAAATCGCGTAAAACTGTGCAAAGAATACGGAATTTCGGAGTCAGCGTTGTGCAGAATCATACGGGGTAAAGAATCCATCGAGAACGAATGTATTGAGCTTCCAATTCATGCTTCCAAAATTGTATTCTCCTCCAAACTTCTGAGAACCTCTATTTAAGGAATTTCAGTAGCAAGATACCTGGTTATAAGGAAAACTTGGTTGTACGGAAAACCTCTATATATGTATAAGGAAAAAAATCCTTTCCCCTTGCGATTCCTTATACTACCTTAAATATCGTTGAAATGAGTTCAGATTTGGAGGGTTGATCAGCAATAATACTTTGATAGTTCCATATGAATTTCATTGGAATCGTACTGTAACTTTCGTCTGCGCGTGCGCGAACATGAAATGTTGACAGTTTCCTTTTAACGTTTCTAACTACGCGAAAAATAGTCGTAGAGAGCTGACATTTTGAGGGTACACACGGGTTGGACCGCAGATGCTCCCGTATCAAAAAGAACCTACCCAACTATTCTATACGTTCATGTGATTCAAGTGAGGAAGCTATACTGCCTAATCGAATTGGCAGACGTTTTTTGTCTGTTCCCTTGCAGTGTTGAAGACAATAAGTCCTTCTGTCTGTTTCCTTTTCTTAATTTTAACCGGGTAGTCTGCCATTATTTTCCCACTTATAATTATTTTCTACATTAATATTTACGAGGAGTGTACCTATACTGAGAATTCTTTCATTATGTATGTTTATATAATAATAAATAATTCATGCCCTTTCAGAGTTTCACTCACAACGGTGTCATAAGGAATTAGTAATAGGTGTGCTCCATAACATCATAAAGGTATGTATGGCAGGGATATCTTGCGCCACTGGACCATCGTGCTTACCATTAGGTTGTTCCTGTAAGTGACATTATGGACGAAGGAACATCATGCATGACGAATTGGGACGGCAGAGGCTTCGGCATCAAGCATAACATCGTGCTCATTAAGGACTTCATGGATGACAAAAACATCTTGCACGACAACTGGGACAACGTTTGTCAATAATTTCATCCAAAACAATATTATACTCGTACATGTCTTGATGCACAACATAGTCGTACACCACTGGGATTCGAACGGACAACCTCAGCCGCCATCCTGGTCCCAACTACCAAGTAACTAAGCATCACCCCGCCCCCGGGGAGATCCGATGCAGTTCAAGTATCACGTCGTGAACATAGTGACTGTATGCCCCAGGAACTTCGTGTACGAAACACCGGTAATTTATGAGACAGCCATTTCCAAAAAGGATCCCACGTATTAGGGATACAGCAAGCAGTAAATTGAATATATCTATATTATCAATCAGTTGTTTCCATTGAAAAGAAAGAGCGTTGAGCCATAAGCTATTTTTAATTAGTTAGGTATTTACAGAGCTGAAATATATAATCATTCGTGGCATGTAAGTGGTACAAGAGGATTCGACGGTTCTGAAATCATTAACGGCAAATTATTCATGATATTGGATGGGTGGCAGAGAAACCTGGACCAAACATTTATAATGATCTAAGAATAAGTTAGGCCAGCATTCCCTGTTTCAATCCATTACCAACTACTGACAGGAGTCGAGTCAGATGTCCCGCAACCAACCCACGCTCGACATTCTCTGACCCTTCACCTCTTTTGACCTGTAGCTCATCTCCCCCATATTGAATCGCGGTCACGTCGAACCCTCCTCTTCCTGATTTAAACTCCTATAATAGTAGGTAGCCTGAACTGCCTTCAATTATTTTTGGTTTATTATTTTCAATAATGAACCTCCCCAAAATTTGATAGTTACCGTTTCAAGGTTGCATAGAACCGAAAATAGAATACAAAAATTTCTCCCCGTCCGCCGTACGTCGTGCTAACCACTTTTCTTAGTTACCATGAACCAGTAGCGGTGCGTGGGCTCTGAAAACGGTGGGGCACCAAACCAGAACACAAAACTAACAGATTTGTCTGCAAAATACCCCAAGGCAACAATAAACACCCTTCCCTCATTTACTGATTGATATTCAGCAAATTCCCTTTCAGTCAACAATCTATCGTCGTACGAAAACGTCGGCAATTTCTACTGCAAATTAGACACCGAATTCACGTGTTATAAAAATATAGTAAACTAAAACACCTATAACAAAACAATGACCCGTCGGCCGGTACCTACCTACTTGAATGGAGAAGCTATTGACCTGAAGCTAGCGATCCACAAGACCACAAACAGTACAAAATGCACGTAGGTACCAAGAATACAAATCTGCCATCAGAACCGGACCGAACGCAAAATGCGCTCAATTTGACGCAAAAAATTGAAAACTGACCACTGACAACAGAGAAAGCGAACATAATTCACAACAAAAACAAATCAGAAGACGAAGAAGCATCTCGTATTGAGATGACAAATTGAATCGAATGCACTAGAAGAAAAAACGCAACCTCTAACCACCACTGTCGGCATGAAAAGTGTTTCTTCGCGGCTCCCTCAAGAGAAACAACAACAACAAATTGAATCGAAGGGATCGAATCTATTGTGAAAACGAACGATTTTGGAGTAGAAATCAGATTTTGGAGACTGGGCCGAAAGTGGGCGTGGCAAACAACATTTTTACTCTACTTAGCGCGCAGACGGGCCACTTTTCTCAGTTGTCATGGCGACACTAGGTCCCAGGACCTAACTGCCAGTTTCAAGAGCCTAGGTTTCGACTTCGATTGCAGGACATCGATTACAGTCGCTTTATTCGGATCAGATGCTTTGGCTATGGAGCACACCATGGATGCTATACTATAATATTGAATATCCATAGAATTTCCATTCCATAGTCTTGTGAGTCGCTTTTGAACTTTGTGAAAAATGCTAGGTACATTGTACAGAGGGAAATTCAAATTCCAACTGAACTTTGGAGGTTTTTTAACTTACCTATTATACCTATAGGGAAGTGTTTTTTGGTGGCAAGGCAGTGCCCCAAGTGACCTTATGGACGCAACGCCCCTGCCATGAACCAAATACCATCTTAGTTAATGAAAATTAATGCATGTAATTTGGTTTTTAGGTCCTGTTTGGGGTCTAGTTGTCAGCGAAGCTCGGCGTCATCTCTAACGGGTCAAAAATAGGGGTTGAAATTTTCAGAACGCCGTAGCTCGAAAACTTTCAATACAAGGGTATGGTTTTTTAAATGTTTTTTTGCGTTTGATCTTGAACTAAAGAATTTTTTGAGACCACCCGGGGCATCAAAAAGCTTCTCAACATGATCGTGAATGAATTTTTTTTCTTTATTTAGGCGCATTTAATCGCGAATGAAACGTTGCAAGTTCGGCCCAGATGTCATTGCCAGGGAACACCTGTTTATAATTACGGATGGTTGTATGAAGTCGAGCTGGTTATTCTGTGATATTATTTCATTTGAACAACGATAGGATTTTGTAGATAGGTACTTTTGCTACTTGAACAAACGTGATGCTTCATGATTAACAACAAAAAATTAATTATTGAATTATCGGGTCCCACGCAGTTTTATGGAATTGTAATTCCCGGGCTGGCTCCAGTACTCGATTTAGGGCTTTCCTGGGGGAAGCACGAGGGTAGGTACTGACGACTGACCACAGAAAACAGTGATCTACGCAGAAGGGGCATAACACGTAAATAATAAACCGGTGTGTGATAATTTTCTGCGTTATTTCAATCATTTCAAATATTTATCGCGCCCGTAGGTCAACATGGAGATTATGAATGAAGCATAATTTATTGAATGACATGATAAACCAAGCTAGAAAGTGATCTGATGGATAACGGGGCCGATATGTGTACGAATATGACGCACATCCAGTTGGTCTTATTCGGGCTTTTGAGCTCATTTTAAAGTAGTGTTTTTGGAGTTTTCGGAATCGTACGCTCACCGTCGATATAGGGTTTTGTGATTGGAAAGTGGGTAGGCATTCAAAATTCCAATAAAAATGGGATGACGAACCCGAACTGTATTTCATTATTTTCAATAAGGAATTAATGAGTGGCTGAAATTTCCCCCTCCAAGATTTACGACTGTAGTAATAAATCCAGAGGGTTGGGAGGGGTGGTGCCAGTAGGTCTCCATCGTACGCCAATAATACCCAGCGTTCAAAATTAGGTAGGTAAGGAACGACACGACGAAGTTGATTAAGTGAATTCATCATTGTTCATCTAATCCGATTGTAGCAGTGTTAGTTAGGGTTTATTGGTGCACCCTTCGTACTTCATCTACTGAAGTTGATTTGATCTTAATTCCATAAGTGGAACTATTAATCTAATCGAATTGATCGTTGTTGGAACCCTGGTATCCCCCCCTCCTCCCCCCTCCGGCGTTCGGATCTCTTCGTTTATAAAGAAAAATCGTGTTGTGAAGTGAATGAATCGAATGAAAGATGACGGTAGAATCATTGCAAAAGGTTTTGAAAGCACCATTCGGCGAAAAGTTCCCGAAGGATCGATTAAGGAAACGGGACGAAACCCGAGTAAGTTTTATCGACGTTTTTCCAGACGGCTCTGGGGTATTTCCAGTTGAAAAATGGAGGATATCTCATCATTAGGGACAATAACTCAGCCGAGCTCGCTCTCTGACCGCCGTTTTTGATGCCTCCCTTACTTATCGGGGGGGTTTTCGCGACTTCTCGTGCGCCTTTGGCGATTGTCACGCCAACCCTCGGGCTTTACGTCGTGATAAATCGAGTTCAATTTTGAACGGTGCTCAACAGCTCGGCCGGTGAGGGGTTGAACTATCTGTTGAAAATGAGCATCGTGCTAAAGGGCTGACGTTTATAGACTCGTCAACTATCCAAATGGGAGTACAGTCGAAGCACTGTAATTTGCCGTAGTTACATTGATGGAATAGGATGTAAGAAAGATGATTTCCTTATCGACGTTTATGTCAATTATTTTCGTTCGCTCAAGTGGTCTATTTTATAGGATATCCAGCGGGATAGTATACTGTCCATTTCGAAGAAATCCACAATGATATACCCCTCCAGCTGGTATTTTATAAAAAGAAAACCAAAAATGACAACGTCAACCAAATCGATTTAAAGTAACTATGTATTATAATTTGGTGGAACAATAAATATGTCTCGGCATAATTGGATGGAACCATTTATATTCTCACAAACGGTATTTTTAGAACACAACACAATACACATAGTGAAGACCACCTGTTAATAGGTTGACACCTGTTAGCCATTCATGGAGCGGCTTCCAGTTCAATACTTCTCCTCAAGCTTGGGATTTCAGTCCTGGGCTTGAACTCATCGTTTGGTGACGAGGACAAGGGCTGGTGAGAACGTCCGCGACCATCCTCTCAGTCGGTAGATATTTCAGCTCATTCTTGCCGTCTGACAGGACTTCTCGGACGAAGTGATGACGTCAGAAAGATTTCTTAGCAGCCTCAGTCATCGCCATGTATTCGGCTTCGGTGCTGGATATAGCCACCGTCCTCTGCTTCCGGCTCACAGCTGCTGCTGCCAATGTAAACTCGAATCCAGTGTAAGACCTTCGGTCCTTTACTCCATACACGAGCCCCAATCCGCATCCGCGCTACACCGGATCCTCCAGACTTGCTGAACGTCAACGACAAGTCAGTGGTCCCGTTCAGATACCGGAGAACTCTTTTCGCTGCCTCCCAGTGCAGTTTGGAATAATTAGAATTGAATTGGCTCAGCATGCCGACCGTGTGAGTAATATCTGGTCTGGTACATGCTGATAAATAGTTCAGGCTTCCGATTAGGTTCTTGTAGGGGTATTTGTTCATAACGTCAACTTTCATGGATTCAGGTTTCATTAATTTCAGATTCACCTCCACCAGGGTGCTGACCGGCTTGGAATCGTCCATCTTGAACCTCGAAAGTAATCGAGTGATGTATTTCTTTTGTGACATGACTTTCTTCCCCTCTTTCTGGGAATGAGGTATTTCTGTTCCCAGACAGCAGTGGATAACTTCCAAATCCTTCTTGTCAAAATTTTCATTACGTTTATTTTTCACTGCTTCCGTGACATCGCAGATTTTGTACCCAGGATCAGATCATCAACATGGACTCCGATGATCACTAATTCCTTTTCAATTTCTCCTGTATAGACGCAAGGATCAGCTGTTGATGGCTGTAGTCCAATTTCTCTCAGGGTTTCGTCTAATTTGAAATACCAAATACGTCCTGATTACCTCAGGTCATGCAGGGCTTTTCGTATGTTGCAGACTTGTTGGACCGTGTAGGTAACTGTTTCAGATGTTTCGGCTTGTCTGTGAATATCACTTCCTTTCGGTGCGTTCCTACGTGTTCTCATCACAAAAATAATTCAAGCGGTTTGGAGGGAAGCAAATTATCTCTAGTATGAGTTATGTTTTCTCCATATTTGTGACAAAAATTTTGGTAAAATTCACTCATCGGCAGGAAAAGCTCCTCTGTATGCATTTACCTTCACAAAAGATGACGAAATACACAAGTAATTGGAAGGCTTTATTCAAAGAGCAGGTAAGCCAAATTTTTCCGAAGTTGAGTTTTTGGTGTGGTTGGATTCAGTTCGTCAAGATCTATCCATGTTCAGTGGTTTTATAGTTTACGATCTTAATATTTCGCTTAATATAATTGAAACAGTTAAGCGATATTCACTTAATCGGGCGTTCTTCGATTTTCAAAAAGCAGGTAACCGCCATAGACGCAGGAATAGTGTGAAACTCCAGTTTTGCAATTTCCAGGTAACCGCCACATTGTGCCGTTTACCTGTTTTTTGCGTAAATTCAGCTGGATCTTTCAGCTTACAGCTTAGTCTGTTTATCTGTTGGCTGGTAATCGACGATTTTTGTGTGCAGTAGCGAACTGCCTGGTGTTTAATATTTTTGCAAAAACCAGTTAGGCGACAAATGGAGGCGACCTGGTTTTTGCATATTAGATTTTTTGTTCATTCTGGGTTTCGCAGTAACCAGGTAAGCTCGAAAGAGGTACAAAAAGGCGCATTTTTGGAAGTTCTTGATCCAGTAATTTGAAAGAGCACATCGAAAAACCTACGTAGGTAATCCCAAAACAACTGTAAATGAGTTACGTAAATCTACAAAACATTTGATCACGTTTTGCCAAAAATCAACTTTTCACCTGCTTTTCGCTCAAAGCCGTCCAATTATCGCTGTCAAAGATGATCCTATGAAAATTTTTACTTATATATTATACTATATTAATATTAATATAAAGTTTTTACTTATATATATTTAGTATTATATTATATACACGTATAGTTTTCCCGTCCGACGTCGGTTTATAATATAATATGGGAACTAAATCTTCCAGTGACCGCGAATCAGCCACCCATCTGAAGTGTTAAAGAGGGGGTTTCCCGATTGCGGCCTACCATCGCAGTAGTCAAAAAATACGATAGCCCGATTGCGGCCACTAAGTTGTCCCCTTCAATTGTGGAACCACCCGATTGCGGCCACGTGTACCCGTTCTTTTTTACGGCTCGTTGTACCGGTTACTACTGCCGTCATTTGTTGTCGCACCTGTTGATTCCAAAAACTCGTGAACTTCAGTAATATCCGTTGGTTTCTTTGGAATGATTGATCTTCGGGCTGGGTAAATACCCTTCCTGATACACCCGACATCTTCATCAGTCAACTTTTCAGTACACTCAGCAGCAATTCCAGAATGAATCAGTTTTAATGGCCGCTCACTGATATCTTCCCTTGCCTTTCTCTTCAGCGAGTTATGAATGCAATTTCGAACTGTCACATTCTCGTCAGATTTGGGATTGTCGTGATATCACTCCTTTTATGTAAAGATTTTGCAAATAAAACTCTGAATGAATTGGTAGACGTGGGCAGGTAGCTCGAGAGAGCTGGAAGGGCTGAGTGGGAAGGGATCCCCAACATCCTCCACGAGAGTGGAGGATGGAGGCAGCATAGCCTCCAGGCTATAAAAACTCGCCTCCTGCGCCTTCCAAGGCATTCTACGCTCTCCTTAAGTCGCTGACTTATCTCTCTCTCTCTCTCCCTGCCTCACTCCTCACCTAAAAGATCCCCAGACTAGTATATCCACTGGAGCACCAAAAGATCCCCAGACTGGTATGTATCCACTGGGGCACTAAAAGATACCAGACTGGTATTTCCACTAGGCACATCCAAAAATATCCCAGTCTGGTATATCCACTGGGCATGTCCTAACCTCACCTTCCTGTCTCATCCCATCAAACCACAACAAGGAAGATTGTGGGTTAGCCGGCTGTCAGTAACAACCGTGGTTTCCGAATCCGTTTTGGCATAAGCTTGACATGACTTGACACTGCAGGGCCACCTTTTCACACCATCCTTCAGGTCCTGCAATAACCCAAATTCATGTATTTTCTATTTTGTCTTAATTGGTTGGTAAGTATGAATATTCATTATTAACTACTTTATGTTATGTACATTTTTCCATAAGTTACACCAACTTATGGAAATATGCACAACGATACAGAGAAATAGGCACACCGCCTATTTCTGTATCGTTGTGTATATTTCTGTGTACATTTCTGCAATTCTCATCTTGTGAAATCGAAATGTGTAGCCCTCGATCAACAGCATCGGTTTTTCTTTCTCGCTCAGAATCAGCTTGAACACGATGGAGCTCATGACGACACAGTTGATACTCGAACACTGACCCTCGAAACGGGCCGCAATCGAATCCTCCAACACAGGGGACAACGTACAACTCGATAACGCATATTATTATTACCAGTTCCTCTCCCCAAAGGCCGCTAACAAGTTACCCCATTACAGAATGGTCGACAAAATAGAACCATATTATCCATGTTGTTTCTAGTTTGTCCGACCGTTATGTAGTACTGCAGAAGGGTTGTTGAGTTGTGGTCATTGAGAGATTTAGTTCCCAGCGTTTCTAAGGTTTCTCCTTTTTCAAGAGAGGATCCTACTCATGATGCCGACTCTGTATCAATGTGAAGATTATATCTAATAGTTACCTATCTCAAATGAGCCACATCCACTTTCTATTTACATCAAGTGGCCATACCTTCATAAAAACTGGTCTAACATAGGCCATTTATATTATACCCCTTCGAAAATGAAAGGATAATAAACCTTCTTATGAAAAACCCGTCTGAAGTACCATAGATGGTTGGTGATTAATAAATGGTTCCACTGATGTCAACGGGGGGAAAACCGAATTTGGTACAGTTTTTTCTGTGCATAAGTGAGGCTATGTCGACGGGTCCACTAGAAAAGACGAAGAAAGAATTCCATGATTTTTCACTTCCCTGGAGTACTCAGGTGAAGTAACATAGTCGTCGATGCGTTAAGACCATAAAATTTGATGCGATGGGAAGGCAGTGAAAATAGATATGCCGCAATGGGTAAAAGGTTGGAGTGAGTAGGGGAAAAAAAAACACTTCCCGAGTGATAAACTTTTGGTCCATCGAGTTAATTACATTGCCACTCAACGGAATTGCTCGGGAACGGAATCGAGAGCGAAGCAGGTTTTCAAAAAGGAGCAGCCGGCGACCGGCCGAAGGAAATGTTTTTCGGGAACGCGGGAGCGAGTGCCCTCAGGAAGCAGTGGGCTCACTCAGCCCTCTCTATCGATCCTATGGCACTGAGCGGTCAATCTCTGGCCTTTAAACTGTCCAACACCGCGAGGAAAAAGGTGGGACGAGGAATCGAGTACACCACTTCACCTTTCCGTATTGTCATCAGCCTTTTTTCTTTTTTAAACAACTACGAGAAAGGAGAGATATTCAGTTATTCAAACTGGAGAGGGACCAACATTTAAACGCTGTTTTGGTGAACAATTCTGAAAGCTCGTGAAGGTACCTGAGATAAAAACTAATAAAAATTTTAATTCCCTATTCTATATCCTATAATTCTAATTTCTTCCTATATTCTGCGGTATGTACCTAGAGCTGCTACTTTTGGCTCTGCTGAACTGGTTAAACTGGTTAAACTTACTAGAAAAATGCAGCCGCACTTAGTTCTTCTCGCGCTTTCCTTTTGGTGTATGATTTGCAGTAATGAACCTTTGGGATGAAAAAATGGTTAACCCTTCCTCAAAATTTGATGGTTTCCGTTTCAAGGTAAGGTAGAATCCGAAAATGGAATAAAAAAATGTCTGTCCTTCCGCCGTACTTAGCACTTTCCTTAGTTACCATGAACCAAAATTAATGGTCCCATTTGGGGTCTAGTTGGTCCGCGAAGACCAACGCGAAGACTGTCAGTCATCATTAAGGGGTGAAAAATAGGGGTTGACCTTTTCCGAACGCCGTAGCTCGAAATCTTTCAATAGAGGGGTATGACTTTTTTACGTTTTTAAATTTATCTCAAACTAAAGAATGTTTTGATACCATCACCCGGAGCATTGTACGACCAGCCGTTCGTTTGCACCGAAAAGCTTCGTCAACATGATCGTGAATGAAACGGCGTAAGATAAATCATTGCTATGGGACACCTGATTATGATCACGGATGGCTTTATGAAGTCGAGCTGGTTGTTCTGTGATATTAGTTCATTTGGAGAATGATTGCTTTTTTGGATTTTGTTGATAGGTACATTTGTAACTTGAACAAACGTTATAGTTCATGAATAACAACAAATAATTAATGATTGAATTATTGGATCCTGCGAATTTATAGGAAACTTTAATTCCCGGGCCGGCTGCAGTACTCGATTTAGGGCCTTCCTGGGGGGAGCTCGAGGATAGGTATTGACCACAGAAAACAGTGATTACGCAGTGATTGCAGCGGTTTTTTAAATTCATTCCGCGGCCTTTTCAAGAACTGGGAGCTTAGTAACATTATTCTAGACGATATCTGACCTTGCAAACGAGATAAAAATTAGTTCTCTCGAAAAAAAGAAAAAAAAAATTAGTGAGAAACACTATAAATGGATAAAAATTGAAATTGTTTCAATTTGATAGAATATTGGCAAGAACAATTTACCTAGAAGGGAGAAAGAATGCTTTGAACGTTACACATGTTGGAATGCGTTGCATAAACCACAAACATTGAATGACAACGGCTCTGTGCGATTGTGTTTTAAAGGAAAAATATGGAACAAGGAATACGCGTAGAGACGGGAGGACTGATCTGATCGGTACCCGAGATTATCTAAGGTAGGTTCTTATCATAATGTATCATAAATATTATGATAAGTCATCAACGGTGACACTTGCGCTCCACGCGGTGGTTGGAGGAGTAGCGCACATACAGGCAGGGTCTAGAACTAGATCCTCCTGAGAGAAATTTTTGATTTTTAGTTCCAACCCCATACCTTTATATACGAACCTTAACCGACTTGAGTTTGAAGCCTATTATTCCTATTATTATTAGAAAAATATTGGTGATTATTCTTTCCCGGTGTTTCGAAGAGGCCTTCTGCACACTTTCAGCACCATAGGTTGAATAAAAGAGAAACTGACCACAGCGCTCACTCAGCTAATTCATTGGGGAGGCCTCTGTATCTTGTCATCTCAACCCATTCGTACCAAAGAGGGTGCAGCGACCGAGGGAAGGGAATGTTTTTCGGGAATACCGAAGCGAGTGCCCTCACAGGCGGTGTTTCGTGTGTTCACTTAGCAGCCGCATTCGATCCATTGGTTGATTGATCTGTGGCTCTGTGTGATCAGCCTTCTTTTGGAAGGAGCAGCTCGGCAGGTCCAACACCGCGGGGAGAAGGGTGGATTGAGGAATTTACATCAGGACTTCACCTTCCTGGAGGGATATTGCAACAGTTTCAGCTTGGAGAGACACTGTCATAGGACCAGCGCCACAGGAGTCTGCACTGCCTGTGTTGCAGGTTTAACTTGCATGGCAAATGCAGGGTCATTAATATTGTATGGTATTGTTCGCCTTGTTTACTTATCATATATTATTTGTTTGTCAAAACTCATTACTACAATCAATAAAATTATAGGCAGCACGGTTTAGAGACCCAAAAACTACAATAAAGTTCTGCTCAAAATATGTTCATACCTCTGGAAGTCTGCTTCTATTGATTGCTCATCTTGGTCCTATTATTCATCGAATTACAATACGATGAGCAATATCTGCTTTTCAAAAGGGACTGACTTTTTCGAAATCAAAATTGCCATTAAATCCTTGAAGTTGGAGCAGAAAAACACAATCAACACGAACTTGAACCAAACGGTAGGAATGCAGCCCAGTTATAAGCGATAGGAAACGGTCGACTTCATAAAACGGTAAATCTCGGGTTAGTAGTGCATCAATGGCCAGAGCTTTGTCGGTAACTGCATGAACTCCCCAGTGAGCCATTACTCAACAAACCCTGTACATTTGGCCACAAAGCAGGGTACGGGTTTCACAGGGTACGGGGGTTTAACTCACATTTCATTTGTAACAAAACTACAATTAGATAGTATAATCCATGTAATTTAATATATAATGTATTATCTGCTCATAGGTACTTATAATAAAATCAAAGTATTAATTAATCTTTCTGGTTTCAGGTTGGTTGACAATCCGGTTCACAATGCGTAAGGTAAAACTTCATATAATAATGATTCAAGTACCGTGAGTGTTCTACCACTTCCAAATGCTCGATATTTCAGTTTACTTTAAAATCACAACTTTCGGAGGATGAAAAAAATTGATCAAATTTAGATGTTCACGTTTGAAAGTACCGGTCATGCAATAGTCATGCAGTAGTAATAGTTGTTTTTCTTTTTAAATTATTAGGGTTTTCGAATTAACATACTTAGAGTACCTACTCATCGACTTACATGGTAAAATTATTGAACATATTCCACCGTTATTAACCACAAAAGTTCAAATTATGTATACAAAATACTCTTATTCTGTATAGTGTAATCCTTCTATACATTTTTGGTGAGTTATTAGTATTTTTCGGTAATGTTATGTAGTTTAGATTATTTCAAATTTGTTTTCTACCTGCACATACTCGGGTTTGACCCATCTGGCATTTTTTCATCATGAAGGCAAGGTATGATAAACTATCTGACTTACACACATACAAACGTACGTACCTATTGATTTTTCCAACCTCGTTTCGTATTTGGTTTCGGTTTAGGTATTATTCTTAATAATTAACCTTTGAAATCGATCATGAAAATCAATTTTTTAATCCCCCACAAAATTTGATGGTTTGCGTTTCACGTTAGAATTGAATTAAAAAAGTTTATCCGTCCGCCGTACGCACCGTAGGTACTTACCTGCCACTTCCCCTTAGTTACCATGACGCAGAAATAATGAAATTTAGTTTTAAAGTCCCATTTGAGGTCTAGTTAGTCCGCGAAGCTCGGCGTTACATTGTCAAATCATCTAAAGGGGTGAAAATAGTGGTTGAAATTTTGAAAACCCCGTAGCTCGAATGAGATGTGGTATAAGGGTGTGGTTTTTGTGGAGTTTTTAAATTGGTTCCTAACTTGAGGATTTTTTGAGGCCACTCGGAGCATTGTACGTCCAGCATTTGGTTCACATTAAGGCTTTAATTTTGAACCGAAAAGGGTAATCATACGGTATACATCCAGCCCAGATGTCTATACAGGAAAATAATAAACAGTTGGAGGCGTTTGGTAATAATTTGTAGCGTGTTTTTTTTCGAACACGGTCAAATTTGATTTTTTGGGCGTCAAGAATCTGTAGGCTGCAATTGCTGAAAATATGTATTAATCTGCTACTTAATATTACTACTTACTATTTCCACCGTATAATAAAAGCCGAAAAAGGCCTGACTCACTACAAAAAAAAAGGCTCTTATCTCTCTTCTATCTATTTTCTATCTATGTCCCCATACGTAACTTCTGTAGAAATTTGTTTTATTAATCTCCTGGGTTGGACTAATAATGCTCTTGAACGGATTCTTACCGAAATTGGACATAACTCATTCCAATACGTAGCATATTTGCTCCAAAAATTCATTCTATAAACTGTACAAAATGCTCAGTTATGAAGTAGGTTATGGATTGTAATAAGTTAAGACAAATTTGCTCTATAAATCGTATTAATTTTACGACTGGAACTTTTGTGTTCCTCAGTTTGAGCGGTTACTGAAATATCGTAACCCTCTCCCTCCTCGCCCCTTCCAGAACAAACCTAACATGCACCTACCAACCTTAATTAGTAAAATTACGGCGGGAGGTTCGAGGGGAAGGTTGAAGTGCTGTTTGTCCGTAAGATTCATGCCTGAGGGTAAACTAATTTATTTTCATTGTCTTTCGGGGAGTACAGAGCCCACTCCGCTTCGGGGTACCGCCTTTGCGCTGCTCGCCGCACCCATTACAAGACCCCCCCTCGGCATCAGTCATCGTCTCAGTAACCCCTACCCCCATCCAGTGCCTCTACGACCCTCTACCTCAGTACCTCCACCACCGTTTCCAGTGATGAAGTTAATCCAGAGGCGCCGGGTTGTCGTTTCCACTTGAACTCGATGATGAAGGAGAGAGTCGGAAAAACCGAGTTGGGTGAACAAAGCAAAAGTTTATGAAAACGTCTTCTCTACCAAATCTCCGCTATAAAATTCCTGAAGCATGAAATAACATACAGCCTGCAGTCTTTTTGGGATTTAATCGTTGTGACCGAGTAAGGAGAGTGACGGTGGACCCTCGAGAGTCCCCCTACTAGACAAGCCATATAATCACCAGTCAAGAAGGGATTCCGATTAGGTTTCAGCCTGACCGACCCCATCTTCACTGGGAACACAAACGACTCGAGAACTGCTCACCGTCACATCGTGTAGGTACGTGGGTGTGTGTCCCAGAAATAGCGCAATCCCAGTGTGGGCATTGCGAAGCTCTTATCTTACCGCCTAAGGACCTTCTCCAAGACGCGAAGATCGATACGGAATTGAAACGCTCCCACGCAAACGAAACGGCAGGGAAACCGAACGACCAGGAAACGAGTGAGATCGAATTTCCTCAGGAGTAGGGCTTTAAAAGCGTACAGGCAGAACACCACTGACCAACAGAATCACCTCAACCTACTCTTAAAGAAAAAGGGTGGGGAAAACTATAAAACCACTTGATTTTCTGAAATATGTTCAGAAAATTCTGATTGAAATAAAAATTTCATCAACACAGAATTTACTATTGGAAATCGGAACATGATTTATGAGACAGGTAACTATGATACTAATCATTTGTCTTCCGCGAGATAAGTGAATGCAGACTACCCACTTGGGAATTCAAATCATGGCAGAGGTGGCACTTACGTTGCAGATTCAGAGCAGAATTAGATGACAGGTGTGTCGAGTCTCCGTCGACTCCAAAATACGCATGGATCCGCGATGTGGCTTGAGGAAATCCATAGCTGAATGGCAACCATGTGCATAAAAGAAAAAACCGCTTCAAATTATTACACAACGGTCTATTATTTTCCTGTATTATAACAGGCGTACGAGATCCTCATAGACTTTTGGTTTATTATTTTCAATAATGAACCTTATGGAAATCGAGCAAGAAAAAAATGTTTAACCCCTCCTCAAAATTTGATGGTTTACGTTTCAAGGTACGTAGAATCCGAAAAAGCAATAAAAAGCGCTGCAAACTATTACTCAACGGTTTATTACGCAAAGGTTTCGTACACAATGGTTTAATCCTTAGGGTTCATTAATATGTCCCGCGTATTTTTATGAAACTAAATTCCCGGGCTGGCTCCACTTTTCGATTTAAGGCTCTCCTGGGGGGAGCTCGAGGATAGGTATTGACCACAAAAAACAGTGATCTACGCATAAGGGGCATCTCTAAGAGTAAATTGTTACACAACGGTTTATTATTTACCTTATGCTTCATGAATAACTACAAATAATCAATGATTCGATTTAGTGCTTTCCTGAAGGGAGCTCGAGGGTAGGTATTGACTACAGAAAACGTAGAAGGGGCATCTATACAGGTAAATAATAAACCGTTGTGTAATAATTTGCAGTGTTTTTTCTGTTTGAGCCTAACTGGACAACTTAATTCGGCCTTCGCATGCTTTCCTCCACTCGGTTTTATGATCTAACCGATAATGATCCAAATAAACCAATAATTAAACAAATGTATATACCTACCTATTTACTCGTACTTACCGTTCACCCTAAATCTGAAAGTTCGAATTTTCAACCTAATGATAATTTATAGCAATTATCCTCAACACTTCTACCACTTCGAACTAATTGAAAAGTAGAAAGGAGGCTACATTTTATTATTCAAGACTTTTTTCTTCCCTTTCTCGATAACTAATTACTTTTAAGGGAATTACTTAACGCTCGAAACTCCAATTTCATTGCCTTGAAGTTTGAAACAAGCGGGAGCTTAGAAAGAGAAATGGAGCTTCGGTAGTCAGTGAAATCTCTGAAAAATAGGGGCCAAATGAGTTTTTAAATTGAGCCTTGGTCAATAACCTTTGGTCATTAAAATAAACTTTTGCCTAGCGGGCGAACAGCTGCTTCTTCACACCTTCACTTTAATTGTTATTGTAATGAATCTACGTAGTGAACGAGAGTAGTAGTCAAATCCAAACACAAATAGAGTATTTTATTAATTGCTACACAATTTACTTACGTTAGTCTCTATTGATGCAGAATATGATTGCCTTTATACTTTCATCCATGCGGTAATGCGTAAACCAGTTTGGTTGACGCCAGTGGGAAACTATAATATTAATTTTTCGAAGTTTTTGGGATTTTTGGAGGTACCTCATACGAAAGTTTAGATTTAGGAACATGGGGTTGGAGCGTAGCATAATATTAATTCATTTTTCATTGACGATAGTTTTCTTACAATAAAGTATAATGGTTCAAAAAATAAAATAAAGAAATACCTACTCCTTCTAACAACATTGGGGGTGAGACGCACGGGAACGTAGAGAACCCACAAATGTAGAGAACCCACAAAAGTCGCATTTGGTAAACTAAGAAATGGTACTATAAGTTGTAAAAGTAAAGGTAACTATCCTATTGACTCGAAGCATACTTGGATGAAGGTATATAAAACAACGTATTCATGCAATGTAAATGTCGTGAGCGCAGGGTAGGGAAGGTTTGGGTAGGTCGCAGGAGAGATGAGGTTGTGCCCCTTAGGAGTATTTTCGGATAGCTAACACTCTGCGGTTATCACCACAGTGAGTGTTAGAAGAACAGACGTCCCGCGGTTACCACCACAGCAGACGCCAAGAAAGAAGGATGCTAACACCCCGCAGATATCACCTCAGCGAGTTTTAGAGAAAGAGACATCCCGCGGTTACCACCACAGCAGACGCTCAAGGATAGGATGCTAACACCCCGCGGTTATCACCACAGCGAGTGTCAGAGGGTAAAGCATCCCGCAGTTACCACCACAGCAGATGCTAAGGAAGAAGGATACGAACACCCAGGAGTTATCACCACAGTGAGTGTCAGAGGGTAAAGCATCCCGCGGTTACCACCAGAGCAGATGCTAAGGAAGAAGGATACGAACACCCCAGAGTTATCACCACAGTGATTGTTAGGGGGTGAAGCATCCCATGGTGACCACCACAGCAGATGCTAAGGAAGAAGGATATACTCACACCCCGCAGTTATCACCACAGCGAGGTTAGAGGAAGAGACATCCCGCAGTTACCAACCAGCAGTCGCTCAGGGAATAGGATGCTAACACCCCGTGGTTATCACCACAGCGAGTGTCAGAGGGTGAAGCATCCCACGGTGACCACCACAGCAGGTGGTAAGGAAGATGGATACTAACACCCCGCAGTTATCACCACAGCAAGTGTTAGGGGGTGAAGCATCCCGTTGCTACCACCACAGCAGACACTAAGGGATATGGAAGGTAGGCGAGAGAGGAGTCGTAATGTGAGAGAGAGAGAGAAGTCGCGGGTAGGAGTGAGGACGGTCGAATGAAGATCTGGGCGCCTTATAAAGGTGCCTCCACCTCGTCCCCCGCCTGTCAACGGTTGTTAACGGCCATTGAGAGTCGTTGGGAGTTCGATGGAGGGGAACCCTTCTGGGCTTCAACGAAGGCGTCGCACAGCTCGTATTTCTCCTTGTTTATTTGTTAAATCTATAAGTAACATATAATTGTGATACATTTGAAGGGTACTGTAACAGTAACCATAATTAACAAATCGATTGTGTATAACTTTTATCAATGCCAAATAAATTTTAAACAAATATAACAAACACGATGCTTGTCATCGCTTTTCAACTTACCTATCTGTGCCACCTATCCTGTGCCACCAAACAAACATCGGAAGCCGTAGGATGGACTGCTACGTATCAGTTTAATTTGTATTTAAGAGGAAAAAACTGTCTCTTGGTGTCTCGTAATATTGGATTAATCAGAGTCCATTATCCAGGTGACCTGATGTAATAAATCGTATTATTGGAGGGACCAATATGTGTTAAAAGGGGGAAGAGGCGAAAGACACTGCGGTGTGGCTTTGGGTCGATGGGGTGCAGAGGGGTTTGATGCGGCGTTGGGGTGGGGGATATGAGTTCAGGATATGAGATAATGTTATGGGTTCCACTTCACTTACAGCTCCTGCCTCGGTTTAACTGTTTCCCTCCGCCACCAGTTTCCGAAGAGGAGCGATTGTTCTTTTTCAATTTCCCCCTCGTTCGCCACCTTTGCCGATCGGGTAGCTCGCTCTGCTCGCCGGCTCTCGAGCGTTCGAGCCCGAACGATGGCTTCGGAACACGCAATTCAATTAGCGAATGGAAATGTTCATAGAAATACTCACTCAATGTTGAGTGTGTTCCTAATGTATAGGCAGAGTGTACTCAATGAGCCACGAACACGTAGCTTTTAAAGGTCTGTCAATCTTCCGTGCAGCGATTGATAAATTTTTATCCATAAAACCAATCAATTTTATCAAAAAATTGCTATTATTGAGCGTGGTGCATGGGCAGAATTTGAGTATACTTTCAAAACGCTGCAGATCCCTACACAAAGGTTTATTATTTTGTATAGAACTCCCTTCTGTTACAGATCACAGCTCTCTGTATAGATAACCCTTCTGTATAGGTCACAGCTCTCTGTACAGAACACTCTTCTGTTACAGATCATAGCTCTCTGTTTGTTTAAATAACCCTTCTGCGTGGATCACAACCCCTTCGTAGTTTAGTACATGTTCGCCGCTACAAGTTAATATCATGGGTTGAATGTTCAAGCAGTAGCTAAAATGGCAAAAAGAAACACAAATGCATTTCTGAAGGGAAATTGTTGATGTGAAATGAAAAATATTTGGTCCCGGAACCGGGATTTGAACCTCTGATTTTAAGTGTAGGCGTAGCACTCCTAGACCACTCCGCTACGAAGGCCACATGGCCAAGAGACAAGCGATGTGCGCTCTCAATCCGGTTTTATGCCTGCGCCTGCACACACGCTGCTCTTTAGGGCAAATTTCATAGCAAATTTTATGGCGACATCATAGAATGCTCCAGATGTTCTCAAAAATTCAGGAAAAATCGAACTATTTAAAAATGAGAAAAAATCCACACCTCGGAATAAAATTTTCCGCGATAGGGATACTCTGGATATTTCAACCCCTATTTTTCACCCCTTAGCGTTGGGTGACAGTAACGCCGAGCTTCAAGAAACAACTAGAGCCCAAAAGGGGCCCATATACCAAATTTCGTGAATTTTGGTTCATGGGAACAAAGGAAAAGGCCAGGACGGCGGACGGACGGAAATATTTTGGTTTATTATTTTCAATAATGAACCTTTTTTTCACCCCGCCCCCCCCCCCACAAAATGTCATGGTTTACCTTTCTTGGGACGTAGAATACGAATATCGAATAAAAATATTTCCGTCTGCCGCCGTCCGCGGCTTTTTCCTTAGTTCCCATGAACCAAAATGCACAAAATTTGGTATGTGGGTCCCAATTGGGCTCTAGCTGGTACTCGAAGCTCAGCGATACTCTCACTCAACTCTAAGGGGTGAAAATAGGGGTTGAATTATCCAGAATATCCCTATCTCGGAAAATTTTATTTTGAGATCAGTATTTTCTCGCATTTTTAAATAGTTCGATTTTTTTCTGAATTTCTGAGACCATCCGGAGCATTCTACGATTTTGCCATACAATTTAAATTTGCTCTAAACAGCAGGGTGTTTGCAGGCATCAACCTGGATTGAGAGCGCACATCACTTGACTCTTACCCGTGTGGCCCCGCAGGTCAGTGGGGAAGAAGTCGGAATCTCGTGCTCAAGGCTGTTTGAATCCCAGCTGGGATTAGATTTTTCACTCCACAACAACAATTTACTATCAGAACTACACCTGAATTTTGCCATTTTACATACTGCTTTTTATGAAACTGCATTTCCCTGGCTGGCTCCAGTACTCGACTTTGGGCTTTCCTGGGGGGAGCTCGAGGGTAGGTATTGACCACAGAAGACAGTGATCTACGCAGAAGGGGCATCTATACTTACAGGTAAATAATAAATCGCTTTGTAATAATTTGCAGCGTTTTTATCCGAGATTCGTATTCTACGTCAGTTGAAACGTAAACCTTGAAGTTTTGTAGGGGGGGGGGGGGGGGGGGTTAATAAGTTTTTTTCATGGCCGATTCCAAAGGTTCATTATTGAAAATAATAAACCAAAATGAAAGTGCTATGAATATGGTGCGCCCGTGGTGGAGCGCTGTGTCACTTGGTGGTTGGCATTGGGACTGCGACTGCGGTCCGTCGGTTCAAATCCCAATGCTCCTCGTCCCAGACGTTAGCGTTCGTGGCTTTACCTGAGAAGCCTTTACCTGAGAAGAGTTCGGTTTAGCAACCCCGCTTGCTGCGTGCCTCGCCTGAACCCTACAGCCAGTTATTCATGAGGCCTAACGGTTCATCTGCTCTCAGATGATAATTTTTGTGGTGTACATCACAGCTCTTTCTCGACACCTTATTAGTATTCAGCGAAAAAATTCGTAATGAATGAGTTGAAACAGAGCATCAAAATGGCAAGGTAGAGAATACTGTGTAAGACTGGATGAAAGAAACACGGGTTCGACGCGGGTTACTTCGTTGCGTGATCTTGGTGTCATTGATTGCTAACTCACCTTCTCGGAACATACCTACCTATGTCTGCTTATTCGAGCCGTACAATGAGCATCTTGTGTTTAATCAATTGGTATACTTGGGATTTTGATTAGGCAATAATATTATTGCACTCTGTAGGCGCTAGGTCTCCTGATACTGGAATACGCTTAGGTGGTCTGATGCCCGTTCTATAAGTGCTACGTAAACCAACTCGATCACAAGGTGACGGCGGGTTGTATGAACTCACAATTTCTCCTGGCCGAGATCAGTACCAGTATGATTCCTGTCCGCCGTCTAAGCTCGAGAACTGGCAGTCTCTTCTGGACCCATGCTATCGACGAATGCCCCGAGGTAGGTATTTTTCAGTATCTACTATAGTCAGTGAGATATGAGAATAGGACTGACCAAAATAATGGCCTAAAGCACCGCCCTTTCACCCAGATCGGACCGCTGTTGCCATTTGGGAGGGAATATTCCCTACTGGTCCGGGAGTTTTACGCCTCCCTCAAGTGCTCACAATCGAGATGAGTCAAAAATAGATTTTCAAACATTTTCTGGGCCTCAATTCAATTCCAGAAATCGATTCAAAGGTGTTTTCCATGCATCATGTCTGTCCTTTTCATTTCCTGCGAAACAGAGCTTAAAATATTTAAATAAATAAATAAATAAAACAAAATAAAAAAACTCTTGTGTCAGTATGTTGTATTGATAATGGTCTACAGTTCTGTTTATAATATTTTGTGAAATAAAGACTATTTCATTTGATACGTCTTGTTTTGAAAATGGATTTCCACTATCTCACCGCATCTGCCTTACGTTTTAAGACCTCGAAATCCCTAACTGGCGAAGATGTATTTGTTTCGCCTTGAAATGGCCCGAAATGTGATTGCGGATAGCCATCAGATCGAACGAATCGATGCCCGTTTTTAAACATTTCTTGGGCTTCGTTTTATCAGGCGTCTCAAAAGCTTCTTCGCCTCCAGATTTCCCTTCCCTCAAGGGTTACTGTGTTCTTGTTGAGGCCAGTTGCGTCGCAGACTCTTTCCGTCATTTAGTTGATGTTTTTCAAAGGACCTTGGTGTTCTTTTTATTTTTGGAAGAACTTCCACACTCGAAAAGTCAAGCAGCGTGCTTTCGATTTGAGGGATTTTCCACATTTGATCACCGTCCGAAGACCGGGAGGAATTTCTATTGTTGAAACCGCCTGTGATTCCATTACACACAAGCTTGTTCAAATAAAAACCAAATGAATTCCGAGAACTGACGCTACGAAACCAGAAACCAGAAAGTGTAAGTCCGTTGAAAAGCCAAGATCGAAACCAATGAGACAAACTGCGTTTATACAAACGATTGAAAAAGCGAGAAAAATGCAAGTTGAGCGTCGGTGACCGATGGCAAAGTGGCTCAGACCGAAAACAATTGGGTAATGAGGGAGCTGGTACCTTAGGTAATATTTTCCCTTTCAGGTGGACCGCTTAAGGGTTTACCCCCAACAGGGTCAGCAGGTCTGGAGGAGAACTTCCAGTCCTATTCTCACATCTCACGGACTATAGCTATCCGAAGCAAATTGATTCAGTTTTTTAAGAACAGGATGTAGCATTTTATGTGTGCTACCTACTTCATTTTGTTTACATTCAGTTACCCTTCATTACGCTTCATTTTGTTTATTTATTTATCTATGTTTTTATTGATCTTTACGGTTGTCATTTTAACCTCCTAATTAATCAAGTGTGGGCTTAACCTTTATAAGCAATAACTACTCTTCATTTTATGTATTTTTCTACTTGCCCGTATTAAACGAAATAAATAATCTACCTTATGTTATGGGGCCCTTTATGTTGCAGCCTTCTCAACCTTTATCTTTCCCTCATCCCTCAGATAGGTAATACACAGCTTTTCCATGGGCCAATGCATGACAAAAGCTGTCATGGATGAGCTTAAAGCGTCAAAACATGAGTACACAAAAATGATTATGTGCATACTCCTAACTAATAATGTACTCCTAAATAATTAAAAACGTTTTCCGCATTAAATAAACTTGAGAGGAAAACATGCCTCGGGCATCGGGTTTTCAGTGCGTTTCAGTATGCACCTATCCATGTAATATTAACTGTAATCTAACTTTTGAACGGGGAAAAACGTTCAAGCGAGACAAACAGGCAGCGGTGAATGAAATCCCAACACTAACAACCTGATTCTACAGAACGGTACGTAGTTCCTATAAATTATAAGTGAATTCCACGAACCTGATTACATGCGCGATGCGCACATAGGATGTTGTAATGGAATTGACTTCAGAAGTTCAAAGCTACCAAATGTGGAAGGGAAGGTTTTTGGCTATCATCGTCGATTACGGGATGCTTTGATTGTGTAAAACACACACTAAGTAGTTGTACTTTTGTCTAAATTAGTGGAGTTGGTTGTAATGGAGGAGGAGGTAAAACTAGCCCCCAATACAGCGTAGTTTCCCCCTCTCCAGAAAGGTAGGGAGGCAGTGTAACAGCTGCCTCTGGAGAGATATTGCGTTGATTATTACGCAATGCTTCCAGGAGTTGATGGTTCGTTTTCGCGAACCGCCAGTATACTTCCTGCTGCGTGCGCAAAAATTCGAGGATTGCCCTGTTCCATTATGGATGGGCCATGTACCGTTACATAGTATAAGAGGGAAGGAATTTGAATGGTTCCATTCTTTACATTTCGGCCTAACTCCAAGGACAGTTTATTATAATGCTTAGGAAAGCGATTATGAGTTTGCTTTTTATAATTAGATGTGGAAATTTGGAATTTTTAGATGGTAGGTGGTCTACATTGGATTTTTGGGTCTCGGAGATTAATGAGATTTTTCGATTAATGAGATGTCATGTAAGAGACGTCAACCATTATTTTCTTCATCACCGTCTATTACCTTGTGTCAATAATTACTTACGTCATTTTTCACCCTTCCTTGGGCTTGAAGCCTTCAATAGCATGCTATATCTTAGCCTTCAATATCAAACGAAATTAAATAAGTAGGTAATAAGAAATTAAATAATGAAAAAATACGTAGGTAGGTACCTACTACTTACCTTAAGCAAATTTTCATATCCCATTTTCATTAACCTCGAATCTAAAGAGTGGAAAACGGAAACTACGATGAGTTCATAAATTAATGAGCGAATTTTCCAAGTAACGACTTACCTGCTCTATGATCCTTTCAATCGACTACATTGTTAATAATTTTCCAACATATCAACTGTTGAACAATCCAAATTTGTCAATTTATTGCTCGCCAAACTTGCTGCTAAACATTTTTGAGTATCTCCTAAAATTGCTTTTAAAACACAAAAATTGTTATTCGATTTAACTCCGAAAATTCGCTCATATGGGAATGCTGCATGGTTGGAACTTTTCCCTTTTTTTCGGTCACCTAGATCAGTAATATCTGTCTAGAATGAAGCTTCAGATGGATTCAGAATTAAAACGGATTTATCCAACTCATTTATTCTATCCCTACATTACCACTATGGTGAAGTGGGGCTCGAATGTGGCTTTCAACCGGAGGTTTTGGCGTGTTGAGGTGGCTCATCCCATCGAACCCGGACCCACACGTCTTGGCGGCTCCCAGGACCATTCGTTCATTTCTGGGCAATATCACCCAATCTTGGCGCAATCTTACGATTCAGAATAGAAAGCCAAGAGAGCTGGCCGAAACGCCAGTTGGTAACATTTTTAGACCCATTGCCTCGAATTGCTCCGTTTCCTTCACAAATTCGTCGAGCGGAGGTCCTGCGTTATTAGAATTTCTCTGTTCCGCCACCTTTTTGAGACTGCGTTGCTTGGTTCTGCTCGCCGACCCCTAAGCCATTGAGCTGACACAATCACTTCGCTCGCCCAACCTTCAGCCGCTAAGCCTGAGGAACCACTTCGGATCACGCAATTCAATTAGGGAATGAGGAAGTTTGTCGAAAACGCCCAGCCATCGAGCCCTTTATTATATCGGGCACTCTCGAGCTCCCACCGATCGTCCAGTTATTGTTGGAATAACTTACCAGAATAGTCGGACATCGAAACCACTAGAAGCAACAAACAAACAGACACACACTCACACACGCGCGCGCGCTCACACACACACGCACACGCGCGCCTCTGAAACTGACTGTCTAAAAACACCCCTTGAGAGCGAAGCTCCCAAATAGGGGGGGGGGGGGGGTGCTTCTCTCGTTTTAAATGTTTTTAAGTAAGGGGAACTACAATAAGCGTAGAGAAATAGTAACGAAGTACAAATCCATTTCAGACCATTCTGTAGCCATAACCTTAAAAAAATGCCAATCGTGCACTTTTTTAGTTTGTCATTTTCAATACCTACTGAACCTTTGGAATCGAGCATGAAAAAAAAAAATTCTAACCCCCCTTAAAATTTCATGGTTTACGTTTCAAGGTATGTAGAATCCAAAACTGCAATAAAAAATGTCTGTCCCTCCGCCGTACGCTGTACTTCGCACTTTCCTTAGTTACCATGAACAACAAAATTGATGAAATTCGGGTTATAGGTTCCGTTTCGGGGTCTAGTAGGTCCTCGAAGCTCGGCGTTACTGTCAGTAATCTCTAAGGGGTTAAAATTAGGGGTTGAAATTTTCAGAACGCCGTAGCTCGAAAACTTTCTATAGAAGGGTATGGTTTTTTAAAACGTTTTTGAATTGATCTTGAACTAAAGAATTTTTTGAGACCACCCGGAGCATCATACGTCCAGCCGTTCGTGAGCACCAAAAAGCTTCGTCAACACGATCGTGAAACAAACGGTAAAAACCCGGCCCAGATATCATCACTAGGGAGCACCTCATTATAATCAGCGATGGCTGTATGAAGTCGAGTTGGTTGTTCTGTGATATTATTTCATTTGAAAAATGATGAATCTATTGGATTTTGTTGGTAGGTACTTTTGAAACTTCAAACGTTGAAGTATTATTGATGGGTTTATTATTACACAATGGTAAATTATTACACAACGGTGAATTATTACACAACGGTAAATTGTTACACAACGGTTCATCTACCCAGAAGGGGCTGGATTTTGTTGATAGGTACTTTTGCAACTTGAGGAACCGTTGATGGGTAAATTATTACGCAACGGTAGATTATTACACAGTTCATTAGACTATCTATCTACTTAGAAGGGGCACCTATACAGTTAAATCATTACACAATGGTTTATTATTTGCCTTATGCGTCATGAATTACTACAACTAATTAATGATTGAATTATTGATTCCCGCGCATTTGTAGGAAACTTTAATTTCGGAGCCGGCTCCAGTACTAGATTTAGGGCTTTCCTGGGGGGAGCTCGAGGGTATTGACCACAGAATACCGCTATCTTCGCAGAAGGGGCATCTATACTGGTGAATAATAAACCTTTTTGTAATAATTTGCAGCGGTTTTCCAAGTTGTTGACGATTGTCAATGTAGCCGTAGTTGACCTCGAAGGACTCCAATTTGACACCTTTTTTGTGAAAATGTTATTGTTGGCTATTGTAACGGTCTTTCTAGGTCTCATGTAACCGTTCTAAACCAGCTTTGGTTGTTCCATGTCAACAGATGGTGGTGTTAGTCATTTTTACCAGATCTAAGCGATTTTTGAACGACGAAAACTCACGATTGACCAACTGGTTATGTTCGAAATTCATCTTCGAATTCGGCGTTTTGTGTGTCATTGCATTTTGGCGAAATTTGGAAATGTTTATCTCGTAGCAGTTCCTTTTGTCTGGAGTGACGCCAATGTAGAATGCTCTGAAACCGAATAGAGTCAGGAAGTTTTCAAAAATGCATCTACCTGCTAAACATTTCGGACGCTTTGCAAATGGGTATTTTTAACGAAAATTAGGGGTTTCCTTACCGATAGTCACCCTTTTTTTGCTAGAAAGGTTGTTCGAATTTGAGATTATGTATATTTTTTTTTAAATCGTTAAAAATGGCCAAATTGTTGTGTTGGTTTTCGCCATTTTTTGCGATTTTTTAAATGTACATAAACTCAAATTTGGCCATATTTTTGTTCTCAAAAATTGCCCAGCATCGAACTCATTCTTTCTTTCGCCATTACAAGCTTACGTAAAATTTGTATTGTTCGTCTCTTCACCAAAGTCAGATATCATCTGAAGGGTCACATGAATACCTACACCCCCGGACAGACGCCACCGAAGGAAGAACGAAGGAGTAGGCTTTGTTAGCTACTAAATAAATGACAACCCCCAACATGATAACATGTTTGTATGATAACACATTAGCTGTTATTATTGGCGCCCGAAACTGAGCCGTTTCAGAGCACTGGAAGCTGTCGCCTCCTCGGTGATAACGCAGCCAGTGAAAAGCCTTTTGTTATTTCCCTCTTCCCTAAGACGGCGTTACCCCGGTACCGCCGCCGTTATCGCGCCCGTAGGCGCCTTCTCCTCGGGGCAACTCTTTTCCTGCTTGCTTGGATTCCCAACTTCACCCGGGGAGAGTTCAGATGGCCGATAAATAGCTCGAAAATCATGCGGCCTAGTTCCGAGCGTGACGTAGTTACGCGTTCCTTATCAACGGGAAAGGAGTGTCTGAGAAACGCGACACGGTGGCAACGCTAGCACATTCTCGTCGGCTAACAAGTGAAATCCACTAAGTCACTTTTTTTTCTTCACAATTTCAGTTGAGATGCTACTCCTATGTATTTTTTGACGACCGATCGATTGACTAGGTCAGTTTTGTTTATTATTTTCAATAACGAACCTTTGGAATCGAGCATGAAAAAAAAAGAAAGTTAACCCCCCACCACCCTCAAAATGTGATGGTTTCCGTTTCAAGGTAGGTATGTAGAATCCGAAAATGCAATAAACTTTTCTTAGTTACCATGAACCAAAATTGACGAAATTCGGTTTATATGTCCCGTTTGGGGGTCTAGTTGGTCCTCGAAGCTGTCAGTCATCCCTAAAGGGTGAAAAATAGGGGTTGAAATCTCTAGGACGCCGTTATCTCGAATTTTTTAATGGTTTTAAATAGTTCTCGAACTTGGGAGTTTTTTATGACCACCCGGCGCATTGTACGTCCAGCCGTTCGTTCATAGTAAGGCCCCGAAGTTTGCACCGGCAGGCTTTTTCAACAGGAGGGTGAAGGTATTCAGCCCAAATATCATCACTAGGGACGCGTTAACAATTGGGAATTGGCCCGAGATAATCATTGCTAGGGAGCACCTGATTATATTCACTGAGTACGAAGTCGAGTTGGTGGTTCTGTGATATTATTTCATTTGGAAAATGATGGCTCTTTTGGAGTTTGTTGATAGGTAGTGAAACTTGAACAGACGTTGAAGTATTATTGATGGGCAAATTATTACACAACGGTAAATTATTGCACAACGGTTCATTATTATCTACGTAGAAGGGGCACCTGTACAGGTAAATTATTACACAACGGTTTATTATTTGCCTTATGCTTCAGGAATAATTACAAAATAATTATATATTGAATTACTGAATCCCGCGCATTTTTAGGAAACTTTATTCCGGGGCCGGCTTCAGTATCGATTTAGGGCTTTCCTGGGGGGAGCTCGAGGGTATTGACCACAGAAAACAGTGATCTACGCAGAATGGGTATCTGTACAGGTAAATAATAAAACTCTGTGTAATAATTTGCAGCGTTTTAGATACGAGCAACGGTTATCTTGGAAATGAAGAAACTTTTTCTCACTAAGTTATTCTCGAACAAACTAGTCTGGTGAAATGCACTAATTGTGACTTAGTGGATTTCACCATAACGCTGCACCAATGTAATTAATAAGAACAGAGGTGAAATCCACTAAATCATCTTTATTATGGATGACTAGTAGGTGAATTTTCAGTCAGCATTCCCCGACTCCCCCCTAAATTACGAGTAGCCAGAATCGCAACAATCACTTTTCGGGTCTATTGTTGTACCTATGCGTAGGTAATCACCCTAGCTTGGAAATAGTTGAGCAGAAGCTCATGGAGAGCGGGCTTTGGTTTGTGGAAGTCGATTCGATGCGCAGCACAATTGTAACCGCGAAGAAGAATGTGGATGTCTTCTGAGTTCATGAATGGGAAAACATTTTTCGAATGGCGCGTAAGAGTAAGGCACAATACCACACCAAAGAAATGCAAGACCAAAGACACCAAAGAGATGCAGTATCAAAACTTCAAGGATTTAAAATAAAAAAAAAGGTGCAAACAACTGTGTGCAATAGGAATGTGGACAGTGAGGTACGAAAAATTAATTGGTGAAAGTAAAATGTTGTCAGTACAGAAAAGATGAGCCAGCGCAGATGGAATATCACTACAATTATCAAGATGACTACAATAAAATAGAACTATGTGGAACCGCTGAAGCCAGGAAAAGACGGGCCACAACTCTCTCTCCTCTCTATTAGTAAACAGCTCCCGATTTCAGTAGCTAAAGACCTGATTACTCTCTGCAGGAAGACCTTCATACCGAGAAACCTGCACCAGTGGTATTTAGATTTACCCCACCAACGGGGCAGTTCAAGATAGTGCTGCGGAACCAGCAGCTTCAGATGAGTCAGAAGAAGATTGAACTCCTATAAAAACCGTTCCGTTGAATGAAAAACCACTATTCCGGTTCATTGTTAAGATAACTTTTTTTCTGATCCTATTTTTAGCCGAATTTTAGCCAATCCATTTTAGCCTTTATCCTATTGTAGTATAATTGAAAAAAAGAAGTAAATAAACATAAATAACAAGAGATGGTTTGTTGGTTTATATGATTTTTCTTAAGATCCTTCTCCTTAATTTTGATCAAGATAAGATCTTAATCAAGATCTACCGCTAAGTCGTTATAGTCTGGTGAAATCCACCAAGTCGGGTTCCTTTGAAGGAAAAATAGCTTTACAAGTACTTTACTTCTAACCTCTTGAGATTCATAGGGTGGAAACTAGACACCCTAAGGCAGCTACAGTCCACATTTCAACCCTCAAATCCAATTTTTTCCCCTTAGAAATAGCTCACCCAAAAACTGAAAAACTCCCAACTCGATTTTCTCGAAACTAACTTTTTTGACCTAGTGGATTTATCTTGTAAGCCGATCTCTTGTAACCTTGTTTTCCTGTCAGATTTCAATTAAATTTGGCAACCGTGGTGGACGCCAAAATGTTGTTAATGGCAAGCGAAGGGGCGATTCCAGAGATAGCAATTCCAAAATAAAAAGTGGGTCTAATTTGAGTTTTTGTGGGTCAAAAATCGCTGTAATTGGTGAATTTGGTTCAAAAATATTTAAAAGTTATGAACCTGTTATCGATGGGTACATATATTATATACCAAGTCAATTCACTGGGGTGATAGTCCCTGCCACTATTTGTACCAACTTTCCGTAGCCATTTGAAATTTAAGTGAAATGACTTAATTATCTACCTATCGCTCATTTTCCTTGACGACAGCCAGTTTCGTCTTTTTTCGCCTAAGCCAGCCCAAGCCAGGCTGACGGGTTTTTATTCAAATCGCATTATCCCATCAAAAATCACATTAAACCCCTCGCCGCCACCTTCAGGGACTATCGGGTCGATCCCAAACTGCTGAAAGTTTCATACATTCAGCGCTAAAGGCTTTTTTCCCTCCCGCTCTTCGCACCACTCTTTCGATCCTACTCGATCTACCTCGCTAAGGTAGAGAATTGCCTCTTGATTAAGTAATTGGAAGGAAGAGGTAAGTTTGAGAGGCGGCGGCTAAGTGGGGAACCCTGAAGCGCCGGGGAGCTCCTTCTAGTTTGGAGTGTTCCGAACACCTTGTGTTCCGCTGAGTGATATTCCTCTCTCCCTCCACCTTCTACCACCCAACTCAAAATTGCGCTTTACTTACCTATCTCGTCTCATTTAACAATAATAATTGGCTCTTAATCAATTGGAATGTCTGTCGAGCTAATTCCAGATATTCTGGGAAACTTCCTTACAACATGAATCTCTTCGGTTGCTATGTTCGTACTTCAGGTTTCTGTACCCCACAAATGAGGTCATTATCATCACATTGCAAACCGTTCCCCTTCTGCTTATAATGAAACAAAATCAGTAGGGTTATCATTATGATCAGTACAAGATAGCATGAACAAGACTACTGCCTAATTCTGATTTACGAACACATCTCAGAAGTATGGTTTCTGGACAGACCATGCCCTACTATTTTTAAAACCGTCTTAAACACCCTGTCGTGAGTCGCTCCAGGAATCACTCCTCTAGCAAACTCAAGTTCTCCCCAATATTCAACCACAAAAGATAGGCTCTGTCAATAAACGATACGAGTGGGGAGACAAGCCACAGGACCCAGGGTACACAACCTGGAGCCCCACCACCAACCCCTAACAGGGGGTTGGAGGGAGAGGACTCACTTTCCTATAAAACCCCGGATCCTGCGACTTTTACTTCATTCGACACTTCCTCTAACCAGCTCTCTCTTCTCTCCTCCTACCTTGCTCTCTCTCCTCTAAAAGATTCCAGACGTCGGTGGTGATTCGCTCATAACCGCCTGGACACCTCCTCTCCAAAAGATCCTAGATGTCGGTGGTGATTCGCTCATAACCGCCTAGGCAAATTCAACCAAAACCTCTTCCAAAAAAGATCCCAGACGTCGGTGGTGGTTCGCTCATAACCGCCTGGGCAATTTCCCTCACACCACCGTGATGCCAATTTTAAATTCATCACACACCCCTTGCCTTAAACTGTCTTTAATATTTAGAATTTAATCGAAATTGTGAGGGAAATAAGACGATAGCACGTGAATTGAATTGGTTTAGGTTATAATATAATAATGTGAGTGTAGGAGTCTCCAGGTGATGTCCTCAGGCTATTGACTTCGGACATCAGTGTTGACTTGATACATGACAATTTTCATGGGAATATTCCAATGAAAATGAAAGAAATAATAATAACACACATAATTCGTTGATGATTAATATTCAACTTAAACTTGATGTACTGTACCATTTTACCCATGAACAAACCACAAGGCAAATTATTTACCAAACTTGGACGATCAATGAATGTAAAATAGGAGATCAAGTCTGCTTGGAATGCGCTAACGCTAATATACCGTTATTCCATTTAAAAAATACTTCTACCTACACATTGAGAAGGCTTTGCCAAAAGATCTAAAACTAAATTGCTCTTCATAACTTAATCGAAATAGTCTAACATACTCATAACTTGGCATTTATGATTCTCGAATCAGGAAAGAAGGTTAAGGTCTCAGTTCTCCTTAGCTACCCTTCATAAAATTATGTCGTAGTTCATGCATAATCAGAGTTGAGCAATGTGAATTTCAATCACAATTACTTACCAGCTATTGTAATTTGAAATTTCAGAAATAAAATCACAATTACATAAATAATTCATTGTAGTTGGTAGCTGCAATTACTTTACCAATTACTGTCATTGTAGTTGTGGTTCAAAATTACAATTACTCGTTTAGCCAAAGTGATTGGAGTTACCAATATTACAATGGTATTTACCTAATTGTAATTTTATTTCTGCAATTCAAAGTATTTTCAATGCAGTACAAGTATTGTAATTGGTAATTGCTGTTATTATTGCCAAAATGTCACTGACATAACCCCCCCCCCCCCCCACCTTTTAATGAGAAACAAAACAAAACAACAAAAATAGTAGGTAACAAAAATTAGTAATTTTTTAGAAAATCACAACTCATTCAACAATGTAGTTTCTACTAAGAAATATTTATTAATTAATACATTATATATTAGGAAATACTTATTATTTATCAAATTTTTATTTGTAGCTAACTATTTGATATTTCACAAAAACGAGTAGGTACCTTTACTTTTTAAATGACGCTCATTTCATGTCTTCGAACTCTGAGTCTGACACGGCGACGGATGGTAGCACAGGTGATAACAAGAAGAGGATTAAAATCAACGTGGTCGTTTATTGATTTTGGTAAATTTCCTCTACCTTACCTATATCAGAAAAATTAGTTTACAGATAATTTTTTTTTTTTTTTTAACCAATCCAACTATTTGTTTTTGTATTATTCATATTTTACGTACATGAATGATCATTGGAATATGCAAAAAAAAATAGTTCATTATTTATGTGTATTTATGGGCTGGTGGTCAAAATTGAAATGGAATTTCGAGACTGTACCGTTCTGCTTCCAGGACTGTAGCTTGGTGAAAACCCATAGTTACCCTCCCCACGCTGGTGCGACTTCAACTGGCTGTTCCCGTGCGTTGTTGGTTGCCCTTTTAGCTCGATCCTGAAACGCTTTCAATTTCGTAACGCTGACTATGACTGTATTCTTCACTACGGCGAGAAGGTGAATCACCTCAGTCCCGTAGGTTGTTGCATGTCGTGAGTGGGTGTGTTGTGCTCACGGCATGGCGGGTGAGAGTTGGAGAGCGGATGAAGATGGATGAGGAAGGATGTGTTCCGTAGGAGTCTTTTGCGCTAACGCCCCACGGTTTTCACCACAGCAGGCGCTAGAGGTAGTGACTGCCCACGATTTTCATCACGGCAGGCGCCTGGTATGTGGGTGCTAGTACCCCGCGGTTTTCACCACATAAGTAGCAGTTATTAGTGGAGAGGAAGGTGTCCCGTGGTTTTCACCACATCAGGCGCTAGTCTGGAGGGAAGGTTAGCTCCCTGCGGTTTTCACCACAGCAGGTGTTAGATGAGAAGGAAGCGTCCCGCTTAACCACAGCAGACGCCTAGAAGATAAAGGCTGGCACCCCACGGTTTTCACCACATCAGGCGCTAGTCTGGAGGGAAGGTTAGCTCCCGCGATTTTCACCACAGCAGGCGCTAGAGGTAGTGACTGCCCACGGTTTTCATCACAGCAGGTGCCTGGTATGTGGGTGCTAGTACCCCGTGGTTTTCACCACAGCAGTAGCAGTTATTATTAGGAGAGGAAGGTGTCCCGCGGTTTTCACCACATCAGGCGCTAGTCTGGAGGGAAGGTTAGCTCCCCGCGGTTTTCACCATAGCAGGTGTTAGATGAGAAGGAAGCGTCCCGCTTCACCACAGCAGACGCCTAGAAGATAAAGACTTGCACCCCCCGGTTTTCACCGCAGCAGGTGCCAGATGAGAAGGAGGTATCCCGCGGTTTTCACCACAGCAGATACCAGGAGAGATGAGGGGCCCCCGCGTTTTTCACCACAGTGAGTGCATGGAAAGGTAAAAGAGAGAGGGTCGGGAGAGAAGTCGTAAGTCGAGGGTTGGTCGGTCGAATGAGGAGCTGGGCCAGAAGGGCTGTTTATATAGGGACTTTTCCACCCTTCCCCCATCCACAATCGGCCGTTCTGACCGTTGAGGAGCTATGGTGGTTGATGGAAGGAACCCTTCGGCTACTTTCCCCTTGGCGCTACCCAGCTCAATGTTCCCTTCAATTATCTGGTTAAATCTTATAACAATATTGTAGTGAATGCATAGGTGACCTACATTCACTACTGGAGGTGTGAGGATGGGTTATGTCCGGTTTGGTTATAGCGCGAGACTACCACCATGCCCGGAATTTTTAGGTAGGTGCCTGGTTTGGTTATAGAGCAGAGTCTGGTTATAGAGCAGAGTCTACTACCATGCCCAGGATCTTTTAGGGAGCTGTGCCTGGTTTGGTTATAGTGCGAGGCTACCACCATGCCCAGGATCTTTTAGGAGGCTTTGCCCGGTTTGGTTATAGCACAGAGGCTACCACCATGCCCGGGATCTTTTAGGTAAGGAGAACGAGAGGAGGAGTGAGGAGAGAGAGCAGTCAGCGACTAGAGGAGAGCGTAGAATGGTTGGAAAGGCGAAGGAGGCCTTTTTTTATAGCAGGTTTTTATAGCCCTTAAGGGCTGTCTCCCTCCATCCTCCATACTGTTGGAGGATGGTGAGGATCCCCACGAGGTCCCTCGGTTCTCATGCGTCTTCCGTCCCCACTTCTGTGTTTATTAGCGAGATCTTAATTTTACAGGGAGTGGTTTTGGGAGGATACCACGACAAATATAGGAGTGGTTACTGTGAGGGGAATCACGACATTGAACAAAGAATTTATTTTTGGACCAGGAAAATGTAGCATTCCAAGCCAAGTAATCCACCCTAGGATTACAGTGTGCCGGATGGTTGATGTCGTCAGCAGCAGGGAAAGTTGTGGAAATTGTGAAATTATAATGAAGGGGTTGCCGAAAGGTGACGACCGAGGGCGGAAGTAGGTAAGATAACTCCGTCCCGCCTTCCGCCCCAGTTCCCAACCGTCCTTGAAGCCCTAATCCAATTCTTCTCCCTCAACCCAACCCATCGAAGTAGGTGAAAATTCACTTAAGCTTTCCATCGTCAAGCCCCTTCGACATCGCGGCGGCACAACTTGCTCGTCACACCGCAACACCAACTGCATTCTGCCGTGGATTCCTGATGGAAAGATCAGGTTAGGGCTGGCGCCTGAAGATGATCGTTTGGGAAACGGAAGTTGGTGATGTCACGGAAAATTTCGTTTGGGAACTTGTTGTAGAAGCGATTTGAATTTGGAATTCGGTAGCGGTTTTGGAATTGGGTGAAACTGAGTGGAATAGCGTTAAAACGCTAACTCATCGGAATAAGCTCATGGCGGCGATAAGGGGAAGTGGCGACAAGAACTAATATAAAGTTAGGCGAGTCTCACTTTACTCCTATTATTCCTTTATATAAGACGCTACGAGCAGCAACTGATATTCATATCACATAATAAGGGGATAGTAAACAATCTCTTATGAAAAAAGTTTCATTTCAGGACGGCCCTATTAGAATGTAATTTTTTTCCCCCGACCCGGTTCAACGGGTACCGCCTTAGTACATCCCGTGTTTTCCTAACCTTTGAAATTGAATTAACAAGTGAGACGCGCTTCAGGCTTATCAATACCTTCGCGTTGGCTCATCGCAACGAACTTATACAACAATAAATAAGTTTGGTATACATGAGGCAGGTTACATGAAAAGTCTGATGCGAAGTAGATGGCAGTATTTCATCCTCAAAACGTCAGTATGATTTACATTTCAGGCGCAGCGGGAGGATGTCGACGACCCCCACAATTCCAGACATGTACCTATCTTGTTGACATGCACGACCTATAATACATACATGTAATCTATTCTAACTGTTCTAACAAACAGTGTTCGAACACCAATATTTAGGGGTCATTATAGATAAAAATAAATGTATACACGTATTTTATAACCTGCGATCAGTGTTAAATCCCCTTCTAACATGAAAATTATGTATTTAAGCTTGGTTTAATCCATAATACAACATGGAATTATTGCGTGGGGTGGTACATACTTCACAACATTGAACCCCCTAAATATTTTACAGAAATGTACGTATATTGAAAGTATGCCTAAATAAGCCTAAAACATTTAGTTCGATGGAGGTATTCAATGTAAGCAAGTCCTTCACTATCAGACAGGTGTTTGTAAATACCTGCTGCTATACTATTTCAGACATCCGGAAATAATTTCTAATGAAATAGCACGTGGATATCCAACAAGATTCCGCTTGGAAGGAAATGTTAGAACATATCGTATATAGTGCCTATTGGCTTGAAATCACCAGAGAAGTATAAAAGAGATGCTTATAAAAAACGCTGCAAAGTCCTTGTCACATGGGTTTATTATTCTATTGGAGTTCTAGAGATTCTTGTTGGCTGTTAAATTTATTGTTTCTTTCATGTGGAATGATTGAAATAGCTATTTCTGATGATTTCCACCAATTTTGGCCCCCAAAACATGAAATAGGTACCTACGCTTTTTTTCTTTTTTTTTTTTAGATCATCTTTGATCATTGGTAGTGGCATTTAATGGTCTTGATTCACCTCTTTACACTTTTTCCAATGTTATTATACACATTGATGGTGATTTCAGACAGTTTTCAAGGTTTTTGACTCAAAAAACCAATTTTGGGAGCTGAACCTTTGGTAAAACCTCAATTTCCGCGTCTTTGGTCAAAATCGACATCATATATTCGGTCTTCTCGTCCCCAAAAACATGGAAAAAGATACCTCAAAAGCTCATTTTACTAACATGTTGCTAAAACGCAAAAAGTACCTATTTTTACACACATTTTCACTCATAACATCCCTGGGTATATTCCGATCGGGCTGAAAAGTTTCGGGACACAACTAGGGCCCAAATGGAGCATGTGTGCGAAAGAACGATTTTTTAAAATCGAAAATGAAGCCTGTACACGTGATACGGCGTACGGCGGACGGCGGACGGACATTGCATTTTTGGAATCTACGCACCTTGAAACGGAAAAGAAAAAATTGTGAGGGGGTGGTATAAAAATTTTTTGCTGAGCGAATAGGTACATAGGTGTATTATTCACAGAATAATAAACCAAAATTAGTATACTCGTGGTGAATTGTAATTGGTTACAAAGCTTTGGATCATATATTACGTATTGCTAGTGCCTCCGTTTGCTTTGTTTTCTTAATTTGTTTATTTTATTCTATTGTTATTATTATTTATTTATTTATTTTGTAATTTCTTATTAATATATTATCTCTTTTTCAAATTACCTACCACAGAATGTTGTATTATATATAGGTAGGTAGCAATAATATTGTAAAGAGCTGTATCGTGGATGAGAGATTAGCTTTTTATTTTTTGTTGTGCTGAGTTGTGACTCTTGTTGTTAGCACGGGCATGCCCATAGCCGGCAATATGTTCACTGCCCTTTATAGATACTTGTAAGTTTGTATTTTGTACTCTCATAAAGCGTACTGTTTCTTTTTCTTTATTGTCAATAAAATCATTATCTATATATATATTTATTCCGAACTAGGTACCTATCAAACTTGGTCTATTCACATAAATAAATTAAGGTAGGTATCTGCTAAAAGTTTTTGTATGCGGATTTTTGTTAATTTTGACCCTTGTTGATCCTTTTGGCCATTTATCAAAAATTAACATCTGCGTAGGTGTCCCCAGAGTAACAAAAGAAGAACAAATCAACAAAACCTTATCGACATACCTTTATAAGTGTGGTAGATCTATAGAAACCTGTGGGTTTGTATAGATTGATGATGGTTTTGGTTTATTATTTTCAATAATGACCTTTGGAAAAGAACCTTTGCGTGAAAAAGGAAAAAAATTTTAACCTCAAAGTGTGATGGTTTGCGTTTCAAGATAACCTACCTACGTAGAATCCGCCGTACTTTCCTTAGTTACCGTGAACCAAAATCATCATCAGTTATCCCTAAAGTCGAAAAACTTTCACTGGAAGGATATTATGGTTTTTATGACGCTTTAAAAAAATCGATTTCGAATTTCAGGATTTTTTGAAACCACCCGGAGCGTTGTGCGTCCAGCCGTTCTTTCGCAGTAAGGCCCTGAAGTTTGAACCGAAAAACTTTGTCAACATGCATGTGAATCATACAGTATACATGTATAACTCCACCCCAGATATCATTGATAGGGAACAGCTGACTACAACCACGCGTGGCTTTATAAAATCGAGTGGTGTTCCGTTATATTATTTCTTTTGAAGAAAGATGTTTATTTTGGATTGTATTGATTGGTACTTTTTTATACCTATTAATTTGTTGGTTGGTACTTATCTAAAAGTTTATTGCTCACGTCCATACGAGTTCTAATTAAGTGACATTTTCGGAATATCTCGAGGGTTTTTCTTAGAATCAGAATTTCAAAAATGACCGGATGGGGGATTTGTGGGGCCGAAATGGCGAGTTACAGGTGCAAGTATTTATTTAACTGTAATTGCCGAAAGAGAGCTTATACTTCGATTCTGGTGTCATTTTTTTCGTGTCTGTGTGTGAGATCTATGCAGAAGAGGTATCTGGGCAGGAAAATAATAAACCGCTGTGTAATAATTTGCAGCGTTTTTCGTTGTATGTTGATTGCTCGTTGTCGTTTTTATTTATTGATTCCTCTGGAAAATAGGTAGAAACCGGGGTTTCCTCAATGTTGTGGTTCGTTACGTCCTTCTGAATAATTTTACTCGTTTTATGGTCGTCATTAACAAGTTTTGGCTTATAAAGTTTTTTTTAATATAGGATTCCGATTGGTATTTTGTGTGAATACCGGATGACCTTTTCTTCGTCGGTTTATTCAATAATAATTAACTGTACTGTCTTCAATAACACCGATATATCTTTGAACATCCCTACATAAACGGATTATTATCCAAATCAATTGAATCGGTGTGTAGAGAGCATTCAGTGTTAGCCGATAATGCACCTCCACTGTTCAAGATCAGCTTTCGACATGAATCGAGAACGGAGGTCGATTTGCAATTTAATGGAACATTACCGGAGGAGCAAATCGAAATCCTACTATCTACTGATGGCCAATCAGCTCGTGCAGCGATTGGTCGTGTCTGGTCATACTTCCAATGGCATAACAACCTGATGAGACGTTATACTGTTCTGTGCCCCATATACCGTGATAGAGTGAGGAGCGTTAGTGAGTACTTTTCCGAATCGAGAATGTAATGATTTCGATCAGTCCTAATTGCTACCTTTATCTAACTGTTTGGCAGACGTAGAACCTCTACAATGGAGGTAGGAGCGTTTGTTAATGATACAGCTCGCTGGCTTGTACAAGAATAGCAAAATCTATATCGTGAACCAGGTTGACTCCAGGTCGTCTCCAGCTCTGGTTCGAAATACTGCAGATAGTTTCTCACTCTTCCAGATGAGAATAACATGCCCTTACGGTGTGTGTTTATTTCAACAATTTTCTGTAGTGATTCCTCGCTCGTCTGTAAACTTCGTCTTCTGGACTTGACAATATTATGTTGGTTCATTATTTGAACCTGTGGAATCGAGCATGAACAATGAAAAATAATTTGAACCCACCCCTCCCCCTTTCAAAATTTGGATTCAATAATTCACTCATTAATTATTTGTTGTTTTCATTAAGCATAACGTTTGTTCTAGTTACGAAAGTGCATATCAACAAAATCCAAAAGAGCCATCATTCATCAAATTAAATAATATCACAGAACAACCAACTCTATTTAACACAGCCATCCGTGATTATAATCCGGTGTTCCCTAGCAACGATATCTGGGCCGAACTTATGCCGTTTCATTCACGATCATGTTGGCGAAGCTTTTCGGTGCGAACGAACGGCTGATCTTACAACGCTTCGGGTGGTCTCAAAAAATTCTTTAGTTCAAGATCAATTTGAAAACGTAAAACAAAAACCATATCCTTCTATTGAAATTTTTCGAACTATGGCGTTCTGAAAATTTCAACCCCTATTTTGAACGCCTTAGAGATGAGTGACAGTAACGCCGAGCTTCGCAGACCCCAAATGGGACCTACAAACCAAATTTCATAAATTTTGGTTCTTGGTTTTATTCCATCTTCTGATTCTATATATTTATCTTGAAACGGAAACCTTCAAATTTTGAAGGGGGGGTGGTAGAAATTTTTTTTTTCCATGCTCGATTCCAAAGGTCCATTATTGAAGATAATGAACCATAAAGTTCTGTCCGTCCACTTTACGCCATAATTCGCACTTTCCTTAGTTACCGTGAACCAAAATTAATGAAATTAAGTTTTTAGTCGTTACTGTCAGTCACTGCTAAGGGATGAAAAATCATGGTTGAATTCCCGAACTCCGTAGCTCGAAAACTCAATAGAAGGGTGTTCCGTGATATTATTTAATTTGAAGAATGATGGTTATTTTGAATTGCTGAATCCTTCGAAATTTTACGTATCTGTCATTCCCCGGCAGGCTCCAATACTCGATTTTGGATTTCGCTTTGGTGGTGGGGGGTGACACGGGGGTAAGTATTAACCGCAGAAAATAGTGATCCACGTAGAAGGTGCAGCTATATAGGTAAATAATAAACCGTTGTGTAATAATTTGCTATCGATCTTACCCTTACCTCCAGCATGGATGTACTCCACCTGGGCCAACATGGATCCTCAACGTCGTGGATTTTAGAAAACATGCTGTATAGGTAAACAGGAGGCAATGCTGTCTTCAAAACTTCCATTTTCAATTAAAAATTAACTACTCATGTCTAGTCCAAATGAGGAAAATGTGCGATCTCATTTCAGTATCAACATTCAGTAAAAATGAAAAATAAAATAAATAACATACAAATAAAATAAAAAAGATCCTACGTGAGCATCTCCCTTTGCGTTATCAAATCTACCACGGCTGACGGCGAGAATAACGGCGAGTCTCATCATCGCGATAGCATTATGAATGCTGTTCGTTCGTTTGTATACTCAAGAAAAGATGGAGAATTGAAGAAGGGCGCCTTCCCTCTGGCAGGTCTCCCTTCGACGCCTCACCTGTCGCTTTCCTCGTACAGCTGAGAGCGAAGTGGGCGTGAAAAGGAGTCTTGATATTCATCAGGTAACGGGAGAGGTTCAGAGAACGTTGTGGAAGAGGGAGGTGGAGGAGCTTTAGAACCCCGATACAAATAAGGCGCCTTTTCTGATCTTATCAATACAAACTCCCACACCCTCTCTTCCCACTCCAACCAAATACCTCTTCGCCCTGCCGTTTTTCCAAGACTTTATACATTTCAACAACTAGAGATAACTGCTGTACAAAACGATGATGTTCGCTGTGTTGGCGTTTTTGTGATAGAGCGATATTCTCTTCACTACTTCTTTTCGAACTGGTCCATCTGTAAGCTACAACTCACGACTCACCGGTGAGCCAGTTCCCAACTATCCTTCACATTTGGTCAGAAATTCCAGGTATTCCAAGGAAACCTCTGCACAATCGCTGACGAAACCCCACTCGGTTTTCAGTACATTTTGTGCGACCAATCGGGGACTAACCCGTACAAAACAGTTATAGAGGTTCACCATCTAAATTTCATTTCAGTAATAACTTTCTCTCGTATAATCGTGAATATTTCATGTGCTTTGCGTACAGGACAATGAACTTGGCCAAAGGGCCTTCTGTACGGGAAATTATAGAACGCAGTGGTGGTATTTGCAGTTTTCCCCCTTGGATGGATATGAACAAACGTTTCCCTTATTTTATATTGCTTTCAACTTACAACCGAACCGTTGCTATCTTCTTTTGTTTCAATCACGCAAAAATCTGTTACCACTCGTTGGCTTGTACCCACAACTTCACGCTGTCTGAATCCTCCTTTACCCCTTTTTCCATGAAACAAATCATCAATTCGCCATTCGTGACTTGACTGCTGTCGTGATGTGGAGCACTATTAATTGGAGTGTGTACGAAAAATGACCATGATTTTATATTTTTCCGTGGAGAAATTGTGTGTTTTAAGATCTTTTCTGGTCCACAAAACTCGATTAGCTCGGCCTAGAATTTGAGAATATGGCACAACATGGATTTTTTTTTAATACAGCAATACTTGGCGGTAGGTAGCACAGGTTCTTCAAAATATTTTTTTGGTGTATACCTCTCTATTACTACAGAATAAAGTCATATATATTAATACAGAAAATGGTTAACCCGTTGGACGAATTTGCAGCGTTTCCATCCTCTATTGGTTCCGTTCACACATGAACCACTGCAACAAACCCTACCATCTACTAGGTACCTACTCCGAAATATTTTGAGTAACTGCAACATTATTGTTTCCAAATTGTTGATATAATTATTAACCACCAAGTCCACCACTATGAAGCACTCGCACTTACGCATATTTCCCGTCCTTGGTTTTAAATTCTGTTCGTGGCCTCTTCAAAGCGTTGTGGAAGCAGCAGCAACCAACTCTCTGAGGGATTAGTTTTGCCTCCGCTCATAGAGAACAATAAAACGTTGATTTATCATGTAGAGCCCAGGGGGCCACGCCCGGTATTGTAGCCGTAGTTTTGAATTCGCTCCTCCGAATTACCAGTCAGACGCCAGGAGTCTTCCCCACTGAGAGACTGTTTAATGCAGAATTAGCTTCCTCGCTCCAAGTCAGGTTGAACCCCTTGAATAATTGATGTTTTAATTACTGGGACCTTCAGCCAATCTTTTTGCCGGCTGGACTCCCACATACACCCACCTCTCTTCTTCTTGACCGTACGTCATTCATCCTGCGAGGTATTATTTTGTCATGTAGGTGTATATTTCCTTCCTCCACATGGGCCTCGAACTCAACCTCCTTTAGCTCATCCTGCTCTTGTTCCCTCATTCTGGCCACCAGCTCGCTTAATTGTTTCCCTCCAAGTAACTCGACACTAATGGCATGTTTCCCCCCGGGTCTAATGTGCTCTTGTTTGTTTCATTTACATATGGCCGTGTTGTATACTCAGGAAGGGAACAAGTGTTTCAATATTAGATGATCATTGTTAGTAAACTAAAGGTTCATTTGCTTTATTCTCTACATCTTAGGATGTCTTACCACTTAGTTATGCAATGAAACTTGATGAATGATGATTATTAGGTTTGATACAGTTCATTATTTTTTTTGTATAGATATCCCTTCTGTGTAAATAACTGTTTTTTTGTTTGTTCTGAAAGCGTGAATTGATTGTGGTGATTTTTTGCCAGCCTGCAAGGGTGTAAATTATACTAAGTGATTTAAAATCAACCGTACAAAAACTACAAGTTTTATAGGCAATTCAACGATGATTAGGATATGGTATTTTAGTAGACCCCATCGACATCCATTGATTTAGCGGACTAAATTACTTTTTTTTAAAATATTTTTGAGTGTTTGAGTAGAAAAGTGTGCCTTGTTACCTAATTCGGATTTCATAATCGAGCCGAGCGATGTAATGAAAGGGTCTGGGAGTGGGATGTGTGGGGAAAACGTATAATACCCAGGCCCTACGTGTTCCAATTTTAATGAAACTTTGTGAATATTTCAAGGGGTTGATGTGCCCTTCCTAGGCAGAGGTATGCCGGTTGCTGTCACAAATTTCCTGAAATTCGCTCTCATATTTATGTATTTGACACCATCGTTAGTGTAATAATACCCAATCAACCGCTCGCTTACACGCGAGAAGTTTCTACAATTCCACGATCCTTGTATTAGGGAATCTCCCAGTGGTTTCAAGTCCTTTGTCATCATCGGGCCGACTCAATTGTGTGCCAAGTTGTAGGGAAAGTTCCGCGTTTGTTAACATCCTACGAAGCATTCGGCTCATTCCAGTTTTGGAGGGAGAACAAACCCTCGCAATCAGCTGTCATCTGGCGGAAGTTGTGCCGGGCCGACTGGAGACCGTCGTCCTCATCGATAACCGCACTTTCATTATTTCGAAATGAAACTTGTCGAGCGATTAATCATTGACCCAATTTCAGGTACGACTGCCCAGAAGAATTCGACTTGCGACGTGAAATCAAAATGATCGTTTCGGACGAATCCCACTCCTTGTCGAGATTTTTGGAAATTTAATGAACGTCATCAAATCTAGGCGTTAAGGATCACCCAAACCGCCTTAAATATAATTTTAAACATTTCCTTACATAATTCTTGTCAACTTGAAACGCTCATAACTACCCAAAATAATGGTCAAAATGGGCTGAAATTTGGAGGGTAGATATGGGTTGGATCAAAGATGATCCCATACAAAAATCATTGAAAAAGTACAGTATCTTTCATCTGCGCATGCGCGAACATGAAATGTTAACCATTTTCTTGTATCGCTTACAACTACGCGAAAAATAGTCGTAGAGAGCTGACATTTTAAGGGTACATGCGGGTTTGATCGCAGATAATCCCACTCAAAAATCATGGAAATCGTTTCGTCTGCGCATGCGCAAACGTGAAATACTTGAAACGCCCTTAACTACCTTAAATATCGTTGAAATGAGTTCAGATTTGGAGGGTCGATCAGGAATAGCACTTTGATAATTGCCCATGACTTTCATTCGTCTGCGCATGCGCGAACCTGAAGTGTTGACGGTTTCCTTGTAACGCTTCTAACTACGCGAAAAATAGTCGTAGAGAGCTGAAATTTTGTGGGTGCACGCCGGTTGGATCGCAGATGGCCCCGTATCAAAATGAACCTACCCAACTACTCTATAATGTTCATGTGATTCAAGTGAGGAAGCTATACTGCCTACTCGAATTGGCAGACGTTTTAGATTTATGTATAAATTTGCGGTTCCATCCATCCATCCATTGCTGTTCTGTACATCGTTTAAAGTGATGCACTAGCGTTCTACTAAGCGGGATTTGAGTTGAACTACTCGGCGATTTACTTCATAGTTATTTATAGCAGGAACTCAGAAATAAAATTTCACACTCGTTTTCTGCCTATGCTTTCCTTTCTTTATGACAGAGAATTACGTTCCTACGCGTGACAAAGATAGAGAAATCGTAGCATTTGGTGTCGTGAAAATCCACATATTACATTGATACCACAATTAAATGTAAGAGACATGTCTCTTTTGTACGCTTTTGCAACCAACGGATTGGTTTGTCTACGTTGCTCCAAAAGGAGCTGTACGAGAGCTCCGTCAATTCTACTGCCGGGAGAAGAGCTCAAAGTGGACGGGCACATATTTTATCTCGAAGAGACGGAAACACCAGTCCTTGACGAGTCATGTCAGTCTTCCTTAATGACCGGATCGCGACGAAATTAATTACGTTCGGTCTCTTATTGTTTTGTAGGTCCCCTTGTCATTTATCCTTGCCTTGCATTCCCCCGTACAAAGGTCTTTCGCCGTCCCCCCTCCCTTTCCTTTATAAATCAGTATTTCGGTTGCTGCCTTGGCCTCTCTCACTCCGAAACAAATGGCTGAGACTTGGGAGATATCTATTCTACAATGTTCTCGGTGGTTTTCCTCTCCAGGTCCCGCAGTCTTCTCTTGAGAGATCAAGATTGATGCAAGGATTTTCTCCTTTGGCCTGGTTTTGAAAAGTCTGGATGAATAAATGCTGGGGTTGCGCGCTGTTGTTAAGGCTTTTTAGCGAATTTTCGGAGAAGCACTGGATTCAAAATGTTCAGTACTTACCTGAACTTGATGAATCTGATGAATGAACTGATACATTTTCGCAAATTTTTCGATTTTCTTCCATTTCAGAGCGTTCTAATTCCGTTTCTAGGTTCTAATTTTTTTTTTTTTTTTTTTTTTTTTTTTTTTTTAAGATACCTATGTAGCTGTGTGGTACCTACCTATATAATAGAGCTACCAATGTAATTATATTTTTGTTCTTCCAGAAAATTTGTAACCGTTGCTACGAGATTTCAGACGTTTGTAATGGCCAACAAAAACGGGTGAGTCAAATGTGGAATTTTGTGTATCAAAACCCGGTCTGGACAAATAATTGTGGACAAATTGATAAAATTACAATTTATGTAAGAACAGAAGATTTTATGGAATGACGACTCGAACGGAAAATAGTATAAATTTACATGACCTATTTATGCCTATCGACTGTCAAACTTAATTAGGTCTCAATTCACCTAGGCCGGTTTTGGTAAATTGATGGCAATTTTTGATGATTTTAGCCATTTCATTAATTTTTTTCGTTTGTTTTGAAAAGCAGTACCTATTTTATAAAACCATCCCATAAAGTCGATCGATCGACTTTGATTTTTCGTTGGTCAAAAATGGTGTTTGCAAGATGGCGGCTCGAAATGTCCATGTAATTGGAGTGTGGTTGAAAGTCCATTTTCAAAAGTTCCTCGTTGTAAGATTGCAAAACTTGGAGATCATTTGGAACTTTCTGAAGTGGGAATCAGTCCTAGTTGCGAAATTTTGTAGTTAGGTGTGAAATTTAGTAGTTTCACGAAGCAGATCATAGGAGAAAGTTTGATAGGACATCTACTTCGAACTGAACACCGTCAGAGATTGCGAAGTGAGCCTTCTAGTCCCAAAGTGCGGTCTTTGGGTAGGTTATACAGCGTCGACCCAGCTCGGTAGTTGTTGATGTGTGTCTTGGCTGGCTTCCCTATCTGCTCGCTAGTTGTTGTTGTAACTTGGTAGGTATATGGACGTTCCTTTACATGTTAACGGGCGATTGTTGCCCCGTATAGGTGCCGCCGCCATTTCACGCTGACGGATTTAGTTAGTTCGGGTTTCCATGGAAATACGCGCACCTATGCGCAGATCACATTTCCTCCCTGCTGTGAAGGTCTTAGGTCGTTAACGAACTTGCTCCAGAATTTATCTGCATCATAAACTAGTGGGAAAACTAATTATCCCGTTGTTCTGTTGCAGTGAACGGTGCTCAGACGACAGGGAACAATGTTTCGAAAACCGGCAGCAAAACCAGCGGCGCGGGCCAAAACGCGTTGACGCCGACGACGCGAACTGGCCCGTTGATAGACAAGCCGTCGTCCAAGAACGTGACGGCGCTCTTGGGCAAAACAGCTTACCTCAACTGCAAGGTCAAGAATCTCGGAAATAAAACGGTAAGTCAAATGAAATCGTTTTTTATTCCATAAAAATGCTTACACTAGAACGGGTCGCACGCTTATCTGTGTCAGGTGATCATATATTATACATATAAATTATACATAAATATAGATAAAAAAGAATAAATAATTACACATAATAAGATCTTCTATATAAAACTCTTACGCAAAATGTGTTTGTGTATGTTACCTAAAACCGTCTAAACCGCTTGACCGATTTTAGTGAAGGTAGTATCAAGGTGATCAGCGAGTTCTGAGACGGACATAGGTTGTGGTAAAATCACCGAAACATCATCTTTCGACGTGAACGGGGCTTTTCTTCGCGACCTGATTGTTTGGTTTCTACGGATCACCGAGTAACGTGAATTTGAATGGGCGAAGCCGGCTATAAAGGGGCCGGGGTGACTAGTATGATTCTGACATAAGAGATGGCGCTAGTGGCGCACCAAAGTATATCCAATCTGTACTCAATTTTTTCGCATTCAAGTAGGTAGTACAGTATTTCTAGGAAGAATTGAATTATTCAGGATATCATGAAATTTTATGAAATTTTGTTTTCAAAAAAAATTTTAATAATTTTTCTAATTGCAATTTCGTATGTAGGTGCCATTTGGGGTATAGTTGGTCCGCGAAGCTCGGCGTTATTGTCAGTCATCTGTAAGGGGTGAAAAATAGGGGTTGAAATTTTCAGAACGCCGTAGCCCGAAAACATTCAATAGAAGGGTAGGTATGGTGTTTTACGTTTTTAAAAGTGATCTTAAAGTAAAGAATTTTTTTAGACCACCCGGATCATTGTTCGACCAGCCAGTTCGTTTGCACCGAAAAGCTTCTTCAACATGATCGTGAATCAAACGGTATAAATCCGGCTCAGAAGTCGGGTTGGTTGTTCTGTGGTATAATTTCATTTGCAAGATGATGATCTTTTGGATTTTGTTGATATAGGTACTTTTGCAACTTGAACAAACGTTGAAGTATTATTGATGGGTAAATTATTACACAACGATTTATTATACTGTCTACGCAGAAGGGACACCTATACAGGTAAATTATAGTAATTGGCCGGAGCATTGTAAGGCCGGCCAGCCGTTCGTTTGCACTGAAAAGCTTCGTCAACATGATGTGAACGAAACGGTATAAATCCGACCCAGATGTCATCGCTAGGGAACATCTGATTATAATCCCGGATGGCTGTATACTATGAAGTCAAGTTGGTTGTTCTGTGATATCATTTAATTTGTAGGATGATTGGCTCTTGTGGATTTTGTTGATAGGTACTTTTGTAACTTGAATAAACGTTATGCTTCATGAGTTAGAACAATAAATTAATTATTACTGAATTATTGAATCCCGCGCATTTTTATGAAACTTTAATTCCCGGGCCGCCTCCAGTACTCCATTTAGGGCTCTCGTGGGGGGAGCACGTGGGTAGGTATTGACCACAGGTCACAGTGATCTACGCGGAAGGGACATATATACAGGTAAATAATGAACCTTTGTGTTATTATTATTTGCAGAGTTTTCTTTGAATATGCGCTTAAGCGGTACTTTGATTTCTCCAACCCCGTCTGCGACTTTAACGTTACAGTATTTCTTCTTATCTTGAGCAACGCCTGAAGAAGGCAGAGATGGCCGTGGAAGGTGAGATGCCTTGCCATTTGGCAGTATTGTGTTAGGAAAGACAAAGGTGGAAGTGGATAAAGGGTTATGACTGGGGTTTAAGGGTATGCTTGGAGGGGCGATGGTGGGGGGGGGGGAGGGTCGCCGCTCCGGAGCTCTGAAATTGCTTCACTTCCCCAACGATAAACATTTTCCGCCGACGAACTCCAGGGCGCGTTTCAGCGGCGGTGAATTGGCAATTTGAGGCGTGCGGTCGCAGGGGCGAGGAGGGGCAAAGCTAACTTCCCCCTTGGCGACCCAATCCATAGCTCCCACCTCCGAGGACTGGCTGCGGTGATTATGTAGATTCTCCCTCGCCTGTTCTCAGACCCCCGGAATTCGAACGTCCCGCTCTCGTGTATCGCAATAATTGGGCGCCGTATGCGGTCCGTCGCGAGCGTACCCTATACGAGCAGTTAAGGGTTTTCCGCCTGAGCTGGGGGTTTACGGGACGAGCGGACACGCGTGAAAATTCTCCGGCTGGCCGCTCCGTAATGAGCCGGAACGGGACGCCTGTCTGCGATGTCGCGAGGTAATCCTGAGTGCAGGTATTGGTTTTGACGCGTCAGAGCCAGAATTATGGAAGTATGGCGGATGCGCAGAACGATGATTGAGTGCGGCGGGGAGGAGTGGATATTTCTCCCCACCTCTCCAGAACAATAATCTCAATGAAGTAAACAAACCCCTCTTCGGCCAAAATATACCAGCCTACCCGTACACGGACCTCCAACGAAGAGCAAACATTTTAGTACGAACTCTTACGTCTTAGGAATACTTACCGAATATGGATTATATTTTGGCATAAGAGTGGAAAATTTAGGTTCTAACGAAGTTTCAGCGTTAAATTTACTTCAATTTTGGTCCAAAATCGTCGTTCTTCCGCACACAGTTTGGGTCCCCATTTGGGAACACATTGGGCCCTAGTTGTGCTCCGAAGCTCGGCCGCCCGATCGGAATACACCCAGGGGTGTTATGGGGGGAAAAAGGGGGTTTTCCACGTTTTGGTTTATTATTCCGTGAATAATACACCTATGTATTCGCTCAGCAAAAAATTTTTATAACACCCCCTCAAACTTTTTTCTTTTACGTTTCAAGGTGCATAGATTCCAAAAATGCAATGTCCGTCCGCCGTACGCCGTCCGCCGTACGCCGTCCGCCGTCCGCCGTATCACGTGTACAGGCTTCATTTTCGGTCTAAAAAAATCGTTCTTTCGCACACATGCTCCATTTGGGCCCTAGTTGTGTCCCGAAACTTTTCAGCCCGATCGGAATATACCCAGGGGTGTTATGAGTGAAAATGTGTGTGAAAATAGGTACTTTTTACGTTTTAGCAACATATTGGTAACATGAGCTTCTGAGATATCGTTTTCTATGTTTTTGGGGACGAGAAGACCGAATATGAAGTCGATTTTGACCAAAGAGTGGAAAATTGAGTTCTACCAAATGTTCAGCTCCCAGAATTGATTTTTTATGAGTGTAAAACCTGGGAAATCGTCTGAAATCACCATCAGTTTGTATAATAACACTGGAAAAAGTGTCAAGACGTGGTTCAGGACGATTAAATGGCACTACCAATGATCAAAGATAGTTTAAAAAAAAAAAAAAGAAAAAAAAAAGAGCGTACCTAATTTGTGTTTTGGGGGCCAAAATTAATGGAAACCATCAGAAGTAGCTATTTCGATTATTACCCATGAAAGAAACAATTAATGAACAGCCAACATCTCTGTAGGTATGTCCAGTAGAATAATAAACCCATGTGACAAGGACTTTGCAGCGTTTTTTTTTAGGTTTTAGTGAACATGCGCTTGTGAGGGTACCGGTTTCCATGTTTTGGTTTATTATTCTGTGAATAATACACCGAAGTAATCGCTCAGCAAAAATTTTTATAACACCCCCTCAAATTTTTTTCTTTTACGTTTCAAGGTGCGTAGATTCAAAACATGCGATGTCCGTCCGCTGTCCGGCGTATCGCGCATACCTACTTCATTTTCGGTCTAAAATAATTCATTTTTTTGCTCACGTGCTCCATTTGAGCCCTAATTGTGTCCCTAAACATTGCAGCCCGATCGGAATACACCCAGGGGTGTTATGGGTGAAAAATGAATATAAAAATAGGTATTTTTTGTGTTTGAGTAACATGAGCTTTTGAGGTATCGTTTTCCATGTTTTTTAGGACGGGAAGATCGAATATGAAGTCGATTTTGACCAGCGAGGGGAAAATTGAGGTTCTAACGAAGTTTCAGCCTTAGTTATTACTTCAGTTTTGGTCTAAAATCGACATTCTTCCGCACACAGTTAGGGTCCCCATTTGGGAACACGATTGGATCATAGTTGTCCTCCGAAGCTCGGCCGCCCGATCAGAATACACCCAGGTGTGTTATGGATGAAAAATGGGTGTAACAAAAATAGGTTTTATTTTCGTTTTTAGGGAGAGGTTGTGGGGTACAGTTTTCCATATTTTGTAGTGCGAAAAGACCGAATGTGAAGTTGATTTTGGCCAAAGAGTGAAGAGTTGGGGCTGTAACGAAGTTTCAGCTCCCACAATTCATTTTTTATGAGTCAAGAACCTGGGAAATTGTCAGAAATCACCATAAGTTTGGTTATCTCGACCAGTCTGGTCACCCATGTATGCTATGCACAAATGCCGTCTAGAGAGAGTGCAAAACATGTTCTTACGATATGCGGCTAAATAAAAACGCTGCAAAGTCCTTGTCACATGGGTTTATTATTCTATTATTTTATTGGTCTACAGAAATGCTGGCTGTTCATTTATTGTTTCTTTTATGCGTAATAATCGAAATAGCTATTTCTGATGGTTTTCATTAATTTAGGCCCCTAAAACACAAATTATACGCTTTTTTTTTAACTATCTTTGATCATTGATAGTGCCATTTAATCGTCTTGATTCACGTGTTGACACTTTTTCTAGTGTTATTATACATACTGCTTGTGATTTCAGACGATTTTCCAGGTTTTTGACTCACGAAAAATCAATTTTGGGAGCTGAACATCTGGTACAACCTCAATTTTCCACTCCTTGGTCAAAATCGACTTAATATTCGGTCTTCTCGTCCCCAAAAACATGGAATACGATACCTCAAAATCTCATTTTACTACTATGTTACTAAAACACAAAAACGCTGCAAATCCCTGCACAACGGTTTATTATTTTGTATAGAATACCCTTCTGTTACAGATCACAGCTCTATGTATAGATAACCCGTCTATATAATATGATATGTACTATTCTATACATATTATGTAGATCGCAGACCCTCCGTAGGTTAGTACCTAACCCCGTACACGTTACTAGGTACCTACCTAAATCACGAGTTAAATGTTGCTAAAATAATTCTGCCGATGACAAACAGTACCTAACAAAAAGAAACACACATAATGAAGTTCTCAAAAGAAATTGTTGATTAGGAGTGAAAAAAGTTGCAAAAGTACCTACCAACAAACTCCAGCCCCTTCTACGTAGATGGTATAATGAACCGTTGTGTAATAATTTACCGTTTAGTAATGATTTACCGTAGTAATAATTTACCCATCAATAATACTTCAACGTTTGTTCAAGTTTCACTACCTACCAACAAACTCCAAAAGAGCCATCATTTTTCAAATGAAATAATATCACAGAACAACCAACTCGACTTCATACTCCGCCAATATAATCAGGTGATCCCTAGCAATGATTTCATCTCCGCCAAATTTCCTATTGTGGGCGCGTCTCTGGTTACGAGATTTGGCTTGAATTGTATACAATTTCATTCACACTGGAGTCGAAAATGCCTGTCGGTGCAAACTTCAGGGCCTTACTGTGAACGAACGGCTGGACGTACGACGCTCCGGATGGTCTTAAAAAACTCGCAAGTTCAAGAACTATTTAAAACCGTAAAAATATTCACGTAAAAAAATGGTAGGTATAGCCGTTTTGAAAATTTGAACCCCTATTTTGAACCCCTTAGAGATGACTCACAGTAACGTCGAGCTTCGAGGACCAACTAGACAGCGAACGGAACCTATAACCCGAATTTCATCAATTTTCTTTCATGGTAACTAAGAAAAGTGGCCCGTACGGCGTACGGCGGACAGACAGAAATATTTTTATTGCAGTTTTGGATTCTACATACCTTGAAACGTAAACCATCAAATTTTGAGGGGGGGTAAGAATTTTTTTTTTTCATGCTCGATTCCAATGGTTCATTATTGAAAATAATAAACCAAAAGTACCTATTTTTATATACATTGTTACGAAATAGGCGTGGAATCCGGGTAGAGCAGAGATGGTTTGATCGGGGTTTTCACCCCATTTCGGAAGGAAACCCCCAAAGCCACCCTAGCTAAACCCTACCACCCTGCCGTACTCCTAATCTTTCCCTGAATCGCGGGAAATGAATGCAAACTTCTAACTAACGTTTTTGAGAATTGAAATACTTACTAGGAAAAATGAAATTACCAATCTTTACTTTATTATCCTAAAGGGGGCGTTCCACCAACTGTTTCCCTCCCATAAAAGAGAAAAGAAACAGTAAACAAAATAATAGTTTTCAGTTTATAGAAAAATACAAACCGAGGTAGAGCTACCCTTCATACACCATCCCCAAAACCCAAGAAGCTAGTGACTCCCAAACCCTCGTCGGTCTCGCAGATCTGTCAAACTCATCTTGTCCCAATTTCTAATAGTGTACCTACTTCCAGTTTTTACTATTTAAATGTCTATCGTGTGATAATTTGATCATGGGGCGACGGATCCTCCTCGTCGGGAACGAACTTACCCTGGAAATGGACCTAGTTTAAAGTGTACATGTGATAGTGTAGTGTCCGAAAATTGCGTCAAGAATTCTAGATCACCTCCAGAGGAAAACAAAATCAATCGTCGACTTACCTTGCTTCCTAGAACTCCACTATAAGACCTGAGATCAATTGAGCAAAACTCCGAAAATGATGGAGTATCATTATTTTAACCCCCTTCTCCTTTATGCCGGAAGCTGTCCAAACATCACCAAGGGGGAAAGTGAGATCAATCGGGGGATGATTCCCGAAAGGATCCGTCTTATCCCAAGGCACTATCATTGGCCACGGTGGATTCGTGAGGGAACAAGCCAAAATCCCAAAGAAAGGATTAAGGCTCACTAGCTCTCGAAAACACCGAGGTCCATCACAAAGGACAAGGAAGTTCACAAAAGTTCGGCATTTCAACCGACTAGAATTGAAAGATGAAATTTTTCCCCAGACATATTGAAAGGTTACTTGAGCTCAGGATCCTATGAGAAGAGCGGCCAAGCCGACTTGAGCAGCCTATAGCCACATGGCAGGAGGTGACCACATTTATAGTTAAAATATGGAAACATAAAAGTAAAGCCTAACTTCTCTTGAAGAGATAGACGAAAAAAGCTATAATTAAGAAATTAGACAGTAAACCAAGAGGGAAACTAACGATGCCTAGATGGAGATTTTGAAAGTTTGGAAAAGTGTGTACTACCTACGAAGTGGGACAAGATGCTACCAAAACTGAATCACGAGGAAAGGACATGGGTATTGAGATAAATAGGAACAAAATCCATATTCAAGCCCTCATAATTTATTAAACTAAGAAGAATGAAAAGTGAAATCAGAAAACATAAACAGGAAGTGAGTACAAATATAATGAGTTCTTAGATTCTATTAATTCTTAACAAACTAGAAATGTACTAAAACCTGAAGGGATAAAAGAAAAAAAAACCTAACTTCTACCCACAAATAAATCTATGAAATGGTCTAACTAGAACCTACATTAACAATTTGGTCAATACATTTACAAATTTTTCTTTAATGAATAACCTTTTCCGTTAAGTAACTTAGAAAAGAAAATTCTCCCCTAAATCCTAGAAAATGTTCTCACGGAAACCCCAAAGAAAAGAGCTTTGAGATGGAACCACCATCACAAGATTTGATTCAATTTTTAATGTCATCAATAAATTACTTAGGCATGGAGATAGAGTTAAGTTAGAAAAAAAAACCCCTTGAGGGCTAAGTGAACTAAAAAGGGGAAAAAACCTAACCCTATCCCCATAGGTTCTTATAATACTTCTCACTTGATCAAACCACAAAGAATAATTTACATAAAGGCCAATTGCCCACGAGATTTTCAAAACTATTATGGTAAATCTGAAAAAGATATAGGTTTCTTTAAGTGCCTTGATTCTGTGACCCCGTTGCGTTTTAGCATTTTCGATTAGGAATTTATCTTAGGTTGGGATACTCTAATAATTTGGACTAGGAGGGAAGAACCAAGTTCTTACCTTAATGCAGCAGGAGGAGAGTCGTCCAGGGAATTTTCAGCAGCCAAGTCTCCAGATTCCGACTCCTCCCTTTTCCAAGTCAACTCCGACCTCCCACTCCCCGTTTAATAAGAAAATCTTATACTCTGAGGAGAGGGGCGACCGAGCGAATCCCAGGAAAGGGGGCCCCGGAAAAACGGTGGATTGATGACTGAGGCGAGAGAGATTGTTTCCGAATATTGGAGAGTTTATATAGTTGACAATCGAAGGAGGGACATGACGAAATTCGCCCGTATTTCACTAAATATTCTCATTTATTACATTAACAGTTGTTTTGGGAATTTCGTCACGTCACACACATTTTCACTCATAACTCCGCTGGATATATTCCGATCGGGCTGAAAAGTTTCGGGACACAACTAGGGCCCAAATGGAGCATGTGTCCGAAAGAACGATTTTTTTAGACCGAAAATGAAGCCTGTACATGTGATACGGCGTACGGCGTACGGCGTACGGCGTACGGCGTACGGTGGACGGCGGACGGACATTGCATTTTTGGAATCTACGCACCTTGAAACGGAAAAGAAAAAATTTTGAGGGGGTGTTATAAAAATTTTTTGCTGAGCGAATACATAGGTGTATTATTCACAGAATAATAAACCAAAATAAAAAGTAAATAAATTTTAAAAAAACACAAACGTATAAATAAAACAAACGCACACGCGCACACACACACGCACACACGCACGCACGCACAAACACACACACACACACACACACACACACACACACACACACACACACACACACACACACACACACACACACACACACACACACACACACACACACACACACACACACACACACTCACGCACACGCACACGCAAAAAACACGGTAATTATATACTATACATGGCGCCACCTCCAAACATTTTCATATTAACATAGTACATTTGTTATGGGTTTACAATGGCAAATAAAAATATTTTAAGTACCGGATGATAATAAAGCATAGTGCATTTACCTTAAATGTCGTTATCGGAGTCGTCACTATCGGCTGATTCTGCGTTGCTTGCTGATATCGGCTGATTCGTTTGTTGCAATGTTTAGAAATTTTTTTCCTATTTACATCTACAGTTTGAACCCTTTTGTTACAACGAAAAATACCTTTTGACTCATCTAAACACATCGCATGTCCACAAACAGGACATGTCTTTGTTTTTGGAAGAACGCGATGATCATACAAAAACTTTAACAATGACTCTGCGTTTTCAGACAACACTATGAACTCGGATAATGTGAATTCACAACCACTGCACGCAAAAGCTTGATCGTATGAACAGGACGCACTCATCACGTAGACTGAAGTAGGTCATGCCGAGCTTTATTATTGACCTTTGAGCGTCTGATATCTCTGCTTATCTTTCACGGGCTCAAACATGTTTCCGGCATTCAAATACTATCTCTTTATATTTCTATACCTTTCCACTACATTATATGTTAGTATCAAAACGATTGGAGGTGGCGCCATATATTGTATACAATTACCGCACTGTCAATGATCAAATAGAATTTTTCAAAAATAGGAGCCTAATTCGTGTTTTTGGGGAGCCAAGATTGTATACCATCAAAAATAGCTACTTCAATTGTTATTGTACGTGAAAGAAACGAACTGCCAAAATTTCTGTAGTCGTATGTCCAATAGTAGTAAACCCATGTGACGGGGACATAGCAGCGTTTTTGGAAACTGCGCACCTGGAAACGTAAGAAAAAATTTTGAAGGGGTTTTCAAAAAATGTTTTGCTGGTCGAATACATACGCAGGTATAATATTATTCGCAGAATAATAAACCACACGGTAGGTTCCCACCAAAAAAAATCCAGAACAACCACCTTTCTTCAAATCAAATAATATCACGGAACAACAAACTCGACTTCGTAAAGCCATGCGTGGTTGGTTGTATAATCAGCTGTTCCCTGTCAGTGATAATATCCCCTGTGATAAGTCACGGCGTTTTGAATGATTCAACCCCTATTTTTCTCCCCTTAGAGATGACTGGCGGTAACGCCGAAGAACTAAATGACCCCCCAAAAACCCCCCTCAAACCCCCCTCAAATGTGACCTACCTAACTAAGGACATTACGATATACGGTGGACGAACAGATATTTACTATTCCTTTTTCGAATTGTACGTGGGTACCTTGATACGCAAACCATCAAGTATAAAATTGTGGGTGGTTTTTTTTTCCAGGTCCGATTCCAAATTCCACAAAGACTGAAAAAATAACAAACCAAAATTAACAGTAAATTATCATTAAAATAAATATAAATAAATAATATAAATAAATAAAACCCGGCGGTCATAAGATTACTTCGGTTTGGTTGAGAAAGATGAGTAAACCAGGCTCCATGGTTACCGCATTTGGTTTTAGTAACCAACTATCTACAGATCATTAATTTGTAAATTAAATAATTAAAAATGTAGCCGTAGCTGGGGAAATGTAACTCCGTCAGTTTTTGTCTTACAGAAATCGTTTTCCACTCGCTGGAAAGCTCTCAATTTATACACAAACGTTATGCTGACGAAACCGCCATAAAAACAAATAATCCATCTCAAAACTAGTAGCACTCTCTGTGTCGTTCTGCACAGAATTTCAAACACAACTCCTGCCGTAGGACATATCCATTTCAAAAAGTTGTTTCTCTCCATTAGGTATACCTGATGTCCTTCGTAATGTCCTTCAATTGTAGTAGTATTCTTAGGTGTTGGTATTCTTACGATTGGATCACAATGGAAAGATGCCAAAGATGCAGAAAGACACGTGGTAAATAACTAAATTTTTCATACTTTCCCCTTATCACAAAGAATACAGTGAAATATTTTGAACACCATTTTGCAGGTCTTTGTAAAAGAGGATCCTAGGAATAACTTGTTCAGAACCTGTCTGAGTAAGCAGTGATAACTGAATACCTGTTGTTTGAAAAAACTTCTCACTTCGAAATTTTTCAAGTGGGAAAAATTAAGTTTATTGGACACTGGAAAACTGTTTTTCACTTCCCACTTATGAGGAATATGAAGAGCTCAAAAAATCAGCACGTCTCTGCCTGTCAGTTGGAGTTCAAACCTTGGATTTTCGCTTCCCTTTAGATCAGCTCTCATACGAGCGCCTATGGCCCATGTTTCAAATTACCCCATGTTCGCCGTTCTTACTCCCTGGCCTATTCTTGGGTTTATTATTGGGTTTTGCCGACCTCAAACTCGAGTACGCCGAAACTAACTCGGATTTTCCTTTCGACTCCTATTTCCCCTCTAAGATTTACAAAAAACACTCCAAATGATTTTTCATTCGCTAATTAAACACAAATTTACCGATTATTAGAGATTCGCCGATAAAACTCAATTGTTTGATAAATAACAAGGATTCTACAAACTGAAACCAATTCGCCAACTGACTGTAGGATTTATTAACAGAACTCGAATTTGCCTATTGACCGACGTTAGTTTGGGCTTGCGGTAAGCCTTGTGGATAGGTATGATATTCTTGGGTTTTGGAAGATGAAGTTCAATGTTGGTCTAAATCCAAATTGTTGTTTGGTATTGGATGCCGAACCTCCTACCCTTCATCATCTAACCGAATTACCGCTTCAGAAGAGGTTTCTCAGTCAACAGAAGAGTTTACTCGAATGGACGCAGACTAAGCTGTGGGAGTTACTTTACGACGGTCTATTTATCTAACGACCAATATTGATAATCGTAATCATCATCAAGTTTGAGAAGGTACTGTTCTAAGGAACTACAATAAGGTGCCTGCTGAAGGCTTGGGGGTTTGTCAGTTTCACCGTTTCTGCGACCGGTTTGGCGGGGAAAGCAGGGGGATTTGAAGGGAAAGTTGAGAGTATCCTCTCTCCGGATTAAGCTTTGGAAGAGTCGTCGGTGAATATTTAAATCGGGGAAGCTGGAAGGGATGGGTCGAGCTGGTCCACGAACTTGAAAGAGCTGAGTTGAGACGGATTGCTTGGAGAGAAAAAGCAAAAAAGGCTTTTGTAGAGTGGCGAGTAAATCAAAAACAACTACTAGGTGTATGCCACGGAATACATAACTGTCTACTTTTGATATTTTCTGTTACAGTAGAAAATATCAATCGTATGTAAATATCGGCTGAATGTAAATAACAGTTGAATTCGCCTGTTATAGTTATCAAAAGGTCGGTTATAGTGATTATTTTTTCAGTTTTTGGGTGTTAAGTCGGCAAAATAGGTAAAAATGGCTGATTTCCTAAAAATGGTATGTATTCACCGAAAGAGTGAGATTCACCTATTGAACGATGATCGGAAACAGAGGATAACTAACTAACCGTACCCTTGTTACCCTTCTTGTTAACCGTACCCCCGTACCCGGCGCGGTAGCTGAGCTGAGCATGATGAAAAAAAGGCTGGTAAACAAGGTAGTCAGCAACAGACTAGTGAAGAAAGTCATTGTTTACTAGAATCGAATGTGGTAACCTTGCACCACCAATCCACCATGTAACCCGGATCGTGGTAATCTTGCAACCCGTAAATGATACCGTCAATTATCCCTAAATTCCCATTGGGACATAAAATGTCCCAATGTGTTGCAGACTCGTATGCAAGCGTTTGATTAGAGTTTCGGCGGGCTTAATGGATATCAGCCGGGGGGGGGGGGTTAAAGCAAATTTCGGCCTTCCAAATATTTTTTCGTGGTAACTAAGAAAAGTGCTAAGTACGGCGTACGGCGGGCAGACAGAATTTTTATAATGGCATTTTCGGATTCTACATACCTTAAACCATCAAATTTTGAGGGGGGGAGGGGGGGGGGTTATTTTTTTTTTCCATCCTCGATTCCAAAGGTTGATTAGGTATTGAAAATAATAAACCAAAAACCATGAAAGTATGTTTTAATGTGCAATGGCCTTACAAAGTTCAACATTGTCGACTCAGTTACTCACTATTCCTAGTAATAATTTTCATGCAGTATTATAGTTTATTCACTGTATTACGTAACAAACAATCGGGTTGCGTCACTTAGGCCTCAGAGGACCGCACGGGATAATGTAACAATAAAGTAAATGTCACCTCAGTGGGAACTGGCCCACGTGTCACAGATTCGGCGAAAATTCACGAGTCGCGGTGAGGGTAAGGTACATAGATGTATGAACATGGTGTGTGTGTGTGTACTGCACTCACCGCAGAATTTTCCATGAGCTTGGAGAGGAGCTCATTTTCTAGTCCACCAAGTTCCTTGCACAGCAGGATCAAAACTTTCCTTTGGATGCCTCTGGAAGGCAAGTTCAAAATTATAATTTTATTATTTAAAATCATAAGAAGTCTTGGATGATAGTTGATAACTTTTCAAAAATAGCAGCTTGTGAAAGAGTAGTGGTGTACTTGCGTCACTACCAATTGTGTTTAAAATGTTCGGGGCTTGAAAAACAAGAAAGATTGAAACGCGTAATTTCTTGATCGCAACTTGATTCCGAAATTAGATCAAAATGACGCCCTGGGCAACGCAAATAAATTTTTCCACCGTCTACCTCTTTTACTCATGCCCTGAAAACCTGACATCTACCTGTAGGGAAAAGAAAAATAATGTTTTCCAACATTTAGGCTAATGACTCAAATCATACACGAAAAATTTGTGTTAGGAGATACCTACTAAAATTGTGTACCTCCAGGTATGTTGAAAGTGGCTCAATAATAAAACAACAGTGGTAATTTTGTATAATACAGTTATTTGAGTAACAAATTATGAATTTGGAGGGAAGTTGGAATTTTTCCAAATTAATTACATATATTATTTCATGGTTTCATTACTAGCTAATCGATTAGTATACTATTTAATCGATTTAGTAGCTAGTTTAGTACGTTATGTATGTATTTAAAAAAATTCGTTCATTAGGACATGGTTTTTAGTTGAGTATTGTCAATTTTCGACGACTTGTAGTTTTGCCCTCTAAAACTCATAGAGACGAACAACATCGTGAATAATTCTAAAATTATTGTTCATCATTGAACTCTTCTTCAATAGCGGTTACAAACGAATATTTAAGTGATAGGTACCTATTTTATAAAAATGAAATTTGAAAGGAACGAAATGGGATGGAAACATTCATTGTAGAATAATTGTTGATGGGATACATTATTATTTATCGTACCTAATTTATCGAAACATGCTTATACCTACTCGTAGGCTGTATACGTAGGTACAAATTTTATTTGAAAATTCTCGAAAGGACGTCGAAAAAATGGTTTTTGCTCGTCTGTTAAGGGTATTGCGGCCGCAGTCTCATTGAGATTCCTGTACGGCCGTGAAGTTGGAATGAATGAGTTGGGGCCACACTGTATTTTAGGATTAAGGTGGAGGTTCTGAAGAAGTTGGAGATAATAATTATTATAAGCCTGCATTAGGTATTACTCGATGTTATTGACACAGGCAATAATATTATGTCGCGTGTCGTTCGTCTTGTACTTTGCACTCTTCGTAATTTGAATGATGAGGACTTAACAGACAGCGGGGAGGGGAAGGAAAACGCCCTTTGTAAGTCAAATACCGACGATGATAATGTGCGATGAGAATCCAATGCTACGAGAAAGGACTTCAGACAGCTTCATTAGTCTAACTTCGTCAAATTAAGAGGTTGGAGGTTGACCTTTATTTCAGTGCAAATGTCACGGAAATGTTGTGATTAATCGATTTGTCTTTCATGGTGGTAAGGCTCCGAAGTATCACACAGGGCAAACATCGAGTGGAAACCGAAACCCCGAGATGGCGGACGGAAAAACCAACCAATGGTACCCAATTGCACTGGCGGATTGTATTGTTTTATAAAATCATTGGAAAGCCCATGGTCCCCACCGTAAGAAGCATACCTAATGCGTCCTACATTACAGTTGTTGAAAGTCACCGCAGAACTATTCTAGTTGTCCGAACATGCTGTATAGCCGCGATAAATTTGTCTAGTGAAAGGGGAACCCTGCATCCACTGACCGGCATTCATAAGGGTGTTAGGCAGTTAGTTATTCTGTAGACAGTTAGATAGGTTTATATTTATATCTGCGGTGGTTGGGTGGGACCGGTTTGCTATTGCCATGGCTGGATCATAAGTAGGTACTATGGCCTGCATCAGACGAACAGTTGGTTGAAAGTGCCTTTGTTTGAACACAAACCCTAAAAATTTTCACCTCTAGTGAAACATCAAAGGTTTTGGCCCCGTTCAGAACGCTTTTGCCGAATAAATCCAATACAAAGGGAGGCCCTCACTTCTGCCGAGGTCCTTTATTTCGTGTTATGTAATGTTTAGATTTTAAGGGTTTTCCTGCCCGAAATTGATTTGATTGATGCATACTTCATTTTTTGAAGTAACGATTCCCTGATTCATATTGTACATTATTTTATTACATTATTATTTTATTCATGTTGTACATTATTTTTCATATTGTACTTCATTTTTTGAAGTAACGATTCCCTGATGCATATTGTACATTATTTTTAAAAACATGTATTTTGGAACACCGAATGATCTTTTTACGTGTAGTACCCATCGAAATACAGTAAAGTTAGGGGTGTGGCGATCAGCCATGAACGGATCTTTCAGTTGAACGTACTCCTCAGTCCCACCAGTTCATCCGTTCTTCAACCCCTCCCTTCGCCTCTCTACGTTCTTACCGTTCTTTCCTTCCCCGCTCGCAGGTTTCCTCCCTCAGTTCGCATAGTGCATACTTTGTACAAGTTCACCTTTCTAGCAAGTGCGTTCATCCTTCACCTGGTTCTGTTCCAACAAAAATGTTTCGAAAAAGTGCGGTGTGGTTTCATTTTAATGTTGCGGATGGAGGAGCGACGGAAAAATGCCGATATGTTGGAACTGAAATTAGCATTAAAAACTCCAATAATTTTGTAATATTATGTAGGTAGGTGCCAATTTTTCAATGCATAGGTAATGATTTCGCATTGTATACCTACCTACCAGCCTAGTATCTGAAGCTTAGGTAGGTTTTTCAAAAATTGTCGTATTTTCGTGTCTCCAGAGCAGACTTTGCAAAATATAACATGTGTTACTAAAATAGTTCCAAAACGAAAATGTATATTGAGCTAAGTATGTGTGGGTATAACTCAAATCAAACCTATTAAACCCCGTTTTCGTGATTTTTAGAGCGGGATAATCAGAGGGAAGGTTGAACTGTTGAACGTGTCCCAAAGAACGCATCCCATAAGTGAGTGAACTGGTTGGAATTTATTAACTCCCGGAATTGAACGCATCTTACACGTTCCTAAATAAAGTCGAAGCACCCAGAATCCGGTCAAGCCCTAATCTCCTTCCCACCTCTTAGCTCTTCTCATTATCTGGCAGTCTTCACCGAGTAATAGATGGCCGTAGGAATATACAGAACTGTATAATAGGCAGTAGGTACCTGTTATAACACAGCGAAGCCGTCACCTTTTCCCCGGTTCACCTTGAAAGAAGAACGAAAATAAATTATTATAACATAGATAGGAATTTGAGATTCTGAAGACTGTGATATTTGTGTTATGGAACGTTAATGCGATGATACCCACAAAACAGAAAGGCTGCTTATTATTACACAACGGTTCACTGTTTTCCAGTACCTATACATAGATCTTCGTAGATCACTGTTTTCAGAGGTCAATAACTACCCTCGTGCTTCCCCAGGATGCTCTGAATCGAGTTTGAAATTCTGATGGTCGCTGAACCTAAGTAGGACCCTCAGCATGTTTCCGAATTTTAACCTAATTTGGAAGATTCGTTTGGCGAACAACAAACTTGTAACTATCAACAAAATCCAGAATAACCATTTTTCTTCTAATGAAACAATATCACGGATGAAGAAACCCGATCAACCATATTATCTGGGCTGGAGCTATGTATACCTACATTATGATTCCCACTCATTTGATGAAGCGTTACTGTGAAGGAACAGCTGGCTGTACAATGCTCCAGGTGGACTCAAGAAATCCTAAAGTCTGAATCAATTTAAAAACTTCGCAATAGCCATACTGTTCTGTGGAGATAGAGTAGGGTTGGATTGAATAGGTCATAGGAGGTCGAACGTCCTGCGGTTATCACCACAGCAGGCGTTAGTTGGAGAGGAGGCTAGCACCCAGTGGTTATCACCACAGTGAGTGCTAGAGGAGAGAGGCGTCCGGCGGTTATCACCACAGCAAACGCCAGGAAGAAGGAGGCTCACACTCCGCAGTTATCACCACAGCAGGTGGTAGAGGAGAAGGAGGCGTCCCGTTGTTATCACCACAGTAGATGCCAGAAAGAAGAAGGCGAATACCCGGCGGTTACCACCACAGCAGGCACAAGGAAGGGTAGGGTAGAGAGAGAGAGAGATTAAGGTGGCCGAGAGAGAAGTAGCAAATCGGAGAGTGCTCAGTCAATGAAGGGCTGGGCGAGCGGGGTGGTATATATAGGTGCTCCCCCTCTGTCAATGGCCGTTGCGACCCTTGAGAGATGTTGGGGAGCTCGATGGAGGGGACCCTTTTCCTCCTTTCCCTGAGGCGTCGCTCAGCTCGTCGTTCTCCTCGTTTATTTGGTTAAATCTTACATATTACATAGGAGTGATAAATGAAAAATTTTGAGGGGTACCTCGATACGTTCTACTGAATGTTTTTAGTCTAAGGCGTTTTGAGAATTTAACCCGTATTTCAAGCCCTGACAACTCCCGAGTTTCGCGGACCAACTAGACCCCAAATGGAACCTACAAACCGAATATCATTAATTTGGTTCATGGTAACTATGGAAACTGCCAAGTGTGGCGGATACCTCGTTCCGTCTATGTATGGTGGTCATTAAAAAAGTACTCAATTTTTAATGTTTCGAAAGAATCAACTTTATTTGCGAAGAAATCCTCAAGTACTAATAACATGGGCATGTCCAGTTAGCTTTTCCGATTTCGTGTATGAAATAATATTATATCGGGCTGTGACCCCCACTATCTTGCTGGCATGCAAACGCTATCACGAACCACCACGATGTTCTGGACAGACCGGCCAGAGCGAGGACGGCTTTTAATATCAACTGTGTTACCTGTTTGAATGAATTTTTCAATGCCTTTTAACTGTTGTTGTAGACGATCCTGAGTTACGTCCGTGAGATTTAGCACGAAGTTGTCGAACTTGAGCCGCATAACTTTCACCATTTTTATAGGTTTTCACAATCAACGCACGCTGTTCCGCTGTGAACCGTTCCTTGGCAATTCACTGCCAAAAACCTCGATAATAGCAAATCGGAATAGCTACTAAACATGTTCATACGTTTTTTCCCCCCGAAAATAAGGTAGATTTTTCGAAACATTAAAAACTGCGTAATTTTGAATGATCCGTACTGTCGTAGGTATACCTACATACCCCCATCCACCCTAATTTTTTGTACCCGTATATGATTACGGCTTATTTGTTATTGCTTGACATAATTTTCGTTGGACGTCAATTGCTTCAAGAGAATAATACCTGTATTCAAAGTGCCCTCTTGGGCGTTGTATTAGGTTTCCAAGGACTCGGGATGATGATTCGGTGTGATGTTTATTGTGTATTTTCATTACAACTTCAATGGCTTCAGAAAAAGTGTTGACCGACGCATTACAGTTGATAGCGCAGCAAAAAGGGTACAAGAGCGGCCATTACAACATAGTCCTCGACAATGAGCACGAATTTATGTACGTGGGAGTACGGAAAAAATACAGAATCGTCCACGACGATGGGAGAACTTTGCATCTACTGGTCAAAATGCCCCCAACAACCAAAGGGCCCTCGATCATCCCGACTGAGGAGCGTTTTTTCAATAACATTCACTATTTTGAGAAAGTTCAGCCGATATTGAAAAAGTACGGAGTCGTTCCGACGGCACCGACGTTGTACGGGAGTTCTTTGAAGAAGAACGAGGAGTACCTAATACTGGAGGACTTGGAAGCCCGAGGGTTCAAACGGATGTGTCCGTCTCAGGGGCTGAACAAGGCGGAGATGGCCTTAGTGATTAACACTTTGTCGTCATTCCATCTAACTGTCAGATACTGGAAGACGAGGAATTTAGTGGAATTCATCAATTTATGTTCCCAGTTCAGAAGTGACGTTGTACCGCAAAACAAAGAAAAAGTCAAGTTGTGCGAGAACCTGGTGAGGAAGATATTGCTTGGCTGTTGGGCGCTCTCCAGGCCCACGTACGGCACTTTGTTAAGGGCGAACATTGAAGAAGGGCTGAGAGATATCTCGAGGAAACTCTTGAAGAGTTTGGGAGATGTCCGCGATCAACCTTGGGCGACTCTTGTCAACTGCTACATTTGGTCTCCTAACTTGCTCATCCGGTACCACACGGTAAGGACCTAACTTGCACCTATCAAGCTCTAAGGCCCGTATTATTTTATCAATACCTTTTTTATCAATGCGTTTTTGTATTCTTTAGCATTTCCTCCGGAAAGGATTGAGAAAAATTCCGTTTTTATTTTCCCCAAAGACGAAATCCCATTTTATAAAATTTCCTTGGCTATATATGTTTTGAGTATCCGTTCCAAGAGGAAAGCTAAATTTGGCTTGAAACTTTCCTAACTATTATGCTTACTACTTACAATAAACTATTCCACCAAACCTCCTACACTAACGTTAAACATACCTACTTACATACTTGGCAAATATTTTGCAAAATCAGGAATAGGAAAGCGATAAAGAATAAATACCTATGTGAAATAAAAAATTATCTGCATTATGGTTTATTATTTTCAATAATGAACTTAAGGAATCGAGCAGGAAAATTTTTTTAAATGCCCCTCAAAATTTGATGGATTCCGTTTCAAGGTACGTAGAATTCGAAATGGAATAAAAATAAAATTTTGTCCGTCCGCTGTAAATCGGCGCCGTACGAGGCACTTCGCGCGTTCCTTAGTTACCATGAATCAAAATTAATGAAATGGGGTTTAAGTCTCATTATTTGTGGTCTCGTTGTTCCGCAAAGCTTGGCGTTGCTGTCAGTCATCTCGAATGGGTGAAAAATGGGGGTTGACATTTCCAGGACGCTGTTATCCCGAATTTTTTACGTTTTTGAGATTTTTCTCGATGTTTTTGACACCAACTGGAGTATTGATGTCCAGCCGTTCGTTCACAGTAAGGCCCCGAAATTTTCTCCGAAAAGCTTCTGAACACGATTGTGAATGAAACTGTATACATCCAATGATCGAGCCCGGATACCATTGCTAGGGAACACCTGATTATAATCACGCATGGCTGTATCAAATCGAAATCGTTGTTCTGTGATAATATCATTCCATTTCAAGAATGATGGTTATTTTGGATTTTATTGACTTTTGTAACTCAATCAAACATGATTATCTATGAATACCAACAAATAAGTATTCAATGATATTTATGAAACTGTGATTGCCAACTGTCGTTGGCTCCAGTACTCGATTTAGGTTTTTCCGGGGGGAAGAACGAAGGTAGGTGTTGCTCACAGAAAACATTGGTGTACGCAGAATGGGTATCCGTACAGTAAAGTTATAAAACGTCGCTACTCTAATTTGACCCAATTTTTTTATAAGAAAATATATTTTTGACGATTGAAACAGTCTTTTCATGTTTTGAGTCATCATTCTATACCAGTTTTGGTAGGTTTATGGAGAATTGGACATGATCCCTGGAGACTCACTCATGTCGTTATGTGATTAGGATGACAGCCTATCATTTCGTTCTCGCCCAGCAGTCCCAAAGAGTTTCCATTTCAGAGTTATGTCGTTCGCAAGATAGTGTAGTAGGGCTCACACAGTAGTTACAGGTAAGATTTATTCGTAATAAAGAGAGGCCATTAGTTGTAGGGTGGGTGTGTACCGTGGAAGAGTGTATACGAGAAAAATACAGATATATTCCATTCTGAGAATTTCGACCACCAACCGCACTTTCCTACGATAAGTAGTTCTTTTTCTACGATTTTTTAAAGGGTCAACCAATTCTGATGTCATGGTGTCGGGGGGGGGGGGGGGGGGGGTCTCGCCCAGGCGAGAGGGGTGCAATGAAGTCAGACTTGGTTGAAAATTTCAAAAATCATAGAAAAAGAACTAGGTACTTATCGTAGGACAGTGCGGTTGGTGTTCAATTATTTTAGCGCTATTTTCGTGACAAATTTCGTCAAGTGTTCGAGTCATGTTAATCGTCTCAATGTACGTGCTAAAATGGGAATTTTGTCGTGAAAATATAATTTTTTGACAACTGAAATAGAATTTCTCTCGATTCACCATCCTGTACCACTTTTGGTAGTTGTATAACACCGCCATACATATACAACAGGTGACCGGAGGAGCTATCGACGTGGCATTCGAAGACTGGAGTACGGCAAGAATCGGCTCACCCATCGTCGACTTGACATTCCTCGGTCTTTCCAGTTCAAGTATGAACCTCTACCCGGAACTTCAGAGCATGCTTGAACAGTATTTCACATCCCACTTACCCAAGGCTGAGTTGGATAAACAATATCCCATCTACGGAATCTACGGTGTCTACGGAAGTTTAATCGTCAGCGTCACGGCAGCTTTTGAAAGCGACATCGACCTCCACGACTTCGAAACGGAAATGTTGACAGGTGATGAGATGACTTCCGAAGTAATTCCTGATATACGAACTCGAGTCGTATCTATAATTAAAACCGCTGTTGATATTGGAGTCATGTAAAGCAACTGTGTTTATGATTAAACGTCTTTTGAACTAACTATCATTTGCGGTTGGGTATCAACAATATTAGTATTTTGGGTAATCAAAACGAATTACCGTGCAATGAAAAAAGAAAAACGGAGTTATTGAAAAATAGTCTATTTCCACGAATACACGAAAAACGCAAAAAACACTGTTATACGGGTTTCGGTGATCAAACCATCGTCAGTAACACACAATAACTGAAGGCATGTTGGAGAGGAGACCTTATATATAGTCACAAAGTGAAATGTGGTCGATTGGGATTGGTTGTGAAAAAGAATGGTGAAGGGAACAGAGGGAGGGTGGTCGAATCTGATTGGTTGTGAAGAAGAATGGTGAAGGGAACAAAGGAAGGGGGTCGATTCTGATTGGCCCAGGAAGAGAATGCCAAAAAGTGAAAGGAACATGAGGTGATAGGGAGGTGAAGAGTGGCGGGGAAGAGGGGGTGGAACCAAGCTGTTACAGAAATGAATGCAATAATGGAGAAAAACTTAAAGGAACTACATCATTCAAAGATTTACCCAACCTATCACTCTTTAATTTCGAATTTTTCAAGTACATCCAACATGCTCCCTTTTGGGCAAAAATGAAGATATTCAATGAACTGTCTGTCTGCAAGATCAAAATTGAAGCTATGACTGGATTCATTCAAGTGACGTGCAAAGGCCGAATCACCCTTATTATCCCTGAAATCTTTTTCATGTTCCTTTATTCTTTCTCTAAACTTCCTACCAGTTTGACCACAATAGTCAAGCCCACAAGAACACTTTAATTTATAAACACCACTTTTATCTTGAACAATAATTTTATCTTTAACTGAACTTAATGAAGATTTGAGATTATGTTTAGTTTTATATCCTACTTTGAACCCTTTAGAAGTTAATATTTACAATATGGAATAGGGTTCTTAGAAAAAAGAGTAGGGAAGGAGTTTCAAACCTAGTTAGGGAAGCTACGACTGAGGAAAAAATTTGGATCAGTATACCGTATTACGGAAAAATTTCGGATAAAATTGGTAAAATATTAACTTCTAAAGGGTTCAAAGTAGGATATAAAACTAAACATAATCTCAAATCTTCATTAAGTTCAGTTAAAGATAAAATTATTGTTCAAGATAAAAGTGGTGTTTATAAATTAAAGTGTTCTTGTGGGCTTGACTATTGTGGTCAAACTGGTAGGAAGTTTAGAGAAAGAATAAAGGAACATGAAAAAGATTTCAGGGATAATAAGGGTGATTCGGCCTTTGCACGTCACTTGAATGAATCCAGTCATAGCTTCAATTTTGATCTTGCAGACAGACAGTTCATTGAATACCTTCATTTTTGCCCAAAAGGGAGCATGTTGGATGTACTTGAAAAATTCGAAATTAAAGAGTGATAGGTTGGGTAAATCTTTGAATGATGTAGTTCCTTTAAGTTTTTCTCCATTATTGCATTCATTTCTGTAACAGCTTGGTTCCACCCCCTCTTCCCCCCCACTCTTCACCTCCCTATCACCTCATGTTCCTTTCACTTTTTGGCATTCTCTTCCTGGGCCAATCAGAATCGACCCCCTTCCTTTGTTCCCTTCACCATTCTTCTTCACAACCAATCAGATTCGACCACCCTCCCTCTGTTCCCTTCACCATTCTTTTTCACAACCAATCCCAATCGACCACATTTCACTTTGTGACTATATATAAGGTCTCCTCTCCAACATGCCTTCAGTTATTGTGTGTTACTGACGATGGTTTGATCACCGAAACCCGTATAACAGTGTTTTTTGCGTTTTTCGTGTATTAGTGGAAATAGACTATTTTTCAATAACTCCGTTTTTCTTTGAAATGGGTTTCCACGATTTCGTCGCGAGTGATTTAGTTCGTACCGTACAATCCTCAGGAATATCAAAGGAAACGTTCAGTAGACCTCCTCTTGTAGAAATTGGCTTTGTGATCGAAGGACGGAAAATTAAAGAAACATGAAAAAATAAAGAAACCTGGTAGGTGTAGAACTGCAATGAATCACTGCATCAACCGTGAACCACACTGTTAGGATAAAGAATCTAATTGCCATTGTTACCAATTCTTTCATTTATTCGTTTCGTTATACGTTATTATTATTACATACGTGCGAACCCAATTACGGAGATAAAGAAAAATACAGCAGTTGTCAAAATGTACATGTAATTAGATAGCTAAAAAAAAATTAAGGTTGATTTGAAAGAATAGCTCAAATACTCGTAGACAGAATTTTTAGCAGATTTAGACAGAACGATTCTAAAATCGTTAGAAATAGATGATCCGATTGAACGCAAGCTTGACAATTCGGTACCTACAACCAATTGATAGGTATTTAAGAGGTGAACATTCATCGTTGGTACCTTAAAACACGTTTTTAGCGAATTTTCGAAGAAAAGGAAGCTATTGTTCTCGGTCCAAAATTTTTAAAACTCGAATTTCCGAAAGATTTTTATACCAAAATCCGTTTCAGACCATCCTGAATTCACTGCCGAAAGACACCAAAAATTATATGTATATATATATATATATATATATATATATATATTTATATATTTATATATTTATATATTTATATATGTATGTGTCATTCCAGACGATAACTCTCGATAGAATTGAGATAAAAAGTTCAAATTTGCACGAAAAATCTGTCTTGGCAATCGACAGGCTAAGTTCGAAGATGGGCAGAATCGGGTCACTCTAAGGGGGAGTTTTGGGGAATTTTAGGGGGGGAAAATTACCCATAAATTCCCAAAATGAAAAAGTCTGACAAGTGACACCTCATTTTAAAGGTTTTTGTACGCTGAACACGATGGTGAAATCAGAATTGCGATATCTCATTCCATTCTCAAACTGGAGCACTTTGAAGATGAAGGAACGTGGTTATTTCTTGAGATGTTCTTCCTGGTTCGTCTGCTCTAATCTGATAACGGAATGGGATATCGCAATTCTTACTTCACCATCGTGTTCAGCGTTGGAAAATCTACAAACCGAGGTGTTACTCGGCAAAAAATGGAACAAAAAATTGTTACGTATCCAATACCTACTCTTCTGGTATTCAAAACATTTTTGATTTCCCCCTCCCCCTCCTTCCACCCCAAATTTTACTTTGCGTAAAACTACTCCTGTTTTAATTTTGTATGGTATCAAGTTGGGAAAACATTGGCCGAAAATTAATATTCAGAAAATTTTAGGCGGAGGAGGAAGATGCCGAAAACTTCGAAAATTCGCTCTTATAGCCATGCTGCATGACTGTGGTTTTTTAATAGTTATAGTAGGGAGTATTGAATATTTCGATCTTTGAAGGAGGAGATTCGCCAAACGGGGGAGCCTGGACGACGGTCTATGATTTTGATAAATTTGCGGGCGAAAAATCGAGGGAACTTAGCGCCGGATTTCGATTTTGGAACTGCGGGAGAGTCCAACTGGCAATGCGCCATTCTGCTCAAAAAGGCCATGTGTCGCTCACGGATCGTCTGGTTTGGAGTGGCCCCGCGTTACAACTTCTCTGCAGAGAAGGGTAGTCGATTTCATCGGAGGGGGACGCCCATTTTGAAACCGCAACTAACTTAAACTTCCGCGGCGTATTCCAGCGAGGGTAGCAAATAGGCCTTGTAGAGGAGGACGATCGCACTAATTCAGTGCTCAGAGGTTCTTCTTCGACCTGACTGTTTAAATATAGACAGACTCACGTGAAGAACGCGACGTTTAATCTGGCTTTGAATGCAACAAAAAGAATTGTGTTCATAAAGTTTTCATCCATCAAATTCGCCGAGACCCAATATTGTTCATCTAGTTTTTGGAATTTTCTGTTCCCCAGATGAATTTAGTAAAACAAGGCTACCAGTAACAACCTTCCTAATCTCTAAGCGCCGCCTCTGCATATAAAATACCTACCTATTCTATGCAAGAATGCCTATCTACTCATTACGGCTCTTGTGTTGTAGATAAAAATGTAAGCTCGAAACTTGTGAAGAGGGGCTCTGGAAGCTTATGGAATGTTCTGTTCCCTAGGTGAATTCAGGGTAAGAGTAGGTTACCTGATTCTGAAATTGCTACAAATTTTCTCTCAGTGGTATATTTTCTGTATTGATCACCTTTTTGTCAATGTTCTCACACTGCTGTTTATAGGGGTACGAGTTTCGAAAACTTGTCATGTTCCACGTGCTCGTAGGTATTTGTAATGCTAATCAACCAGTAGGTAGGTACGTAGGTCACTGATTTATATTTATATAAAACAACTGTTGATAGCGGTGGGTATTGATACAAACATATTAAAGACCTAGGTATCTGTTATTATACAGGAACACGGCAACCAAGATGTTTTAATTCACTAATCAAAACTTCAGTACAAAGGAACGGAGCGACACAAAAAACCAAAACCACAGAAATTAAAAATCATTGATATTATAATTTTTTATTGTAGTAGTAGTAGTAGTAGTTCACTTGGGATCCAGTCAGTATCATGAACTAAATAATCATAATCATAGTGAAGTACTGTAACTTGTCCATAAACCACATAACTATAGCCCGAGAAGAACGTAATATTGTGATGTAATGTGATGATTAGGCTCCACTATTCAGTATCACTCTCGTGTTCCAGACCTTGACAACCAACCAGTTGTCTTTCACATTTAATTCTCACTGGATTCTCTGTGCCATCGTTTTGCCGAATCCCCTATTACACATTCTTTATTGATTCAGTACATTATGTATGGATGAAAAAAACATGAATATGGAATAATCAATTATTCCTACGAGGGCATTGCAATTATAGCGCAAAACCATTGCGTCGGTGTTTAGGGCCCATTTAAAATTCTACTCTTCAAACTTCAATATTTTTTAGCTTCCTCACTACCGAAGGGAGGGAAGCCTTGGATTCGTGATCGAGTGAAAAAAAAGTATATCCTCTAAAATGAAAATTTTCATTACCACTTTGCGTTTCAGACGTCAAGGAACATTTCTGGTTCCGTGCCTGTCGGTCTGTGGTAACTCCTTTTAACGCCCATAACTACCTGAAATAATGGTTGAAATGGGCTGCAATTTGGAGGGTAGGTTCGGGTTGGGTCACAGATATTCCCATACAAAAATCATTGAAAAAGTTCTTTAACTTTCGCCTGCGCATGCGCAAACGCGAAATGCTTGGAACGCCCACAACTACCTTAAATGTCGTTGAAATTACTTCGAACTTGGAGGGTCGATCAGGAATAATACTTTGGTAGTTCCGCATGAATTTCATTAGGACCGTACTGTAACTTTCGTCTGCCCATGCGCGAAGATGAAATGTTGACTATTTTCTTGTAACGCTGTTAACTACGCAGAAAAATAGTCGTAGAGAGCTGAAATTCTGAGGGTACACGCGGAATGGATCGCAGATAGTCTCTTATCAAAATCATTAAAGTCATACTGTAACATTCTGCGCATGCGCAAACGTGAAATACTTGAAACGCCCAGAACTACCTCAAACATCGTGAAATGAGTTCAAACTTGGAGGGTCGATGAGGAATAGTACCTACTTCGATAGTTCCTTTCATTGGAATCGTACTGTAACTTTCGTCTATGCGCGAACATGAAAAAATGTTGAATCTCTGATCCTACTAGGCATGTTAGGTAATTTATTACTATTCTACTGCTATTCAATCATTTTGACGCATCATTTTTTTCCAACTGATTCTACACGTCCATGTTACAATAAGTGAGGAAGCTATACTGCCCACCCAACTTGGCAGACTTTTTCATGGTTAAGATATTAAAAAATAACAAAAACCCCTTTTACGAAAAAACTAATAAAAACACTGTTTTTGTTGACTTGAGCGCTATCCCTAGTTGCGATATTTCTAGTACTTTTCAGATGAAGCTTCACGCCTTGAACAATCCCATCGATTGCGCAGACCGTAATACACTCTGAATTCGAAGGCGAGTTTCCAGACCCAATACATCGTTGATACCATTTGATTTCACGGCTTCTCCGAATATATCAGCGAGAGTTCTATCTCCTTCATGTGCCATCACATTTACCAAGATTGAGAGAGCTAAAAGCAGCCCTGGCCTGCCCCATCTTGGGAAGTCGGACGTCAGCAGTTCGCTTCGAATGCGGCGAGCTTCGGCGTAGGTGCCGAGGAAATCCATCGGCCTGGCGAGGGAGGTCGTTTGAGCGGACGATAGGAAACATTCGATGAGATCCAGAGCCGGCGATCCGAGGCGGACCATTTGCCAGTCGATGAGAGCAACTTCCACTGGCTCCCCCTGTCATATTCAATAACACTCTGATCGATAAATTGCACATAGAAGGATCTTCAAGGAAGTTTTGAAGAAGTATGATTAACGTTCTTGACCACTCAGTATTAATATTGTTTGTTAGGATTCTTGAGGGTTGATCACTAGTGGATATTTCATTAAGTGACCGACCCTCAAGAATCCTACCAAAAATATGTTTGCAAGAAGTTCCACTGTTACAAGCATCATGAACATGTTATCTCCACTACCTCATCAATGTTTCCCAACAAGTGTGAGTCGAGGAGGGGGAGGCGGGATTGTGTTGTGGTCCTATCGAATCAACAAGGCACATATTATTTTAGCCCTCTCCTCTTTGTTATTGTAATCAAGTTTCAAAGAACGTAGAACTCAAAAATCACATGAAAACGCTGCAAATTATTACACAACGGTTTATTATTCACCTGTATAGATGACCCTTCTGAGTAGATCACTGTTTTCTGTAGTCAATACCTACCCTCGAGCCCCCTCCCGGAAAGCCCTAAATCGAGTACCAGAACCGGTCCGGGAATTACAGTTTCATAAAAATCCGAAGGATTCAGTAATTCAATAATCAATTATTTGTAGTTATTCGTGAAGCATAACGTGAAAAATTATAAACCGCTATGTAATAATTTACCTGTATAGATGCCCCTTCTGCGCAGATAAGTTTTTTGTGGTCAATCAATACCTACCCTCCCGCTCCCCAAAGGAAAGCCCTAAATCGATTACTGGAACCGGCCCGGGACTTACGGTTTGATAAAAATGCGTGGGATTCAATAATTAATTATTTGTTATTCATGAAGCATAGCGTTTGTTCAAGTTGCAAAAGTACCTATCAACAAAATCCATTATTCCATTTTTCAAATGGAATAATAGGTATCACAAAACAACCAACTCGACTTCATCAGCCATCCGTGATTATAATCGGGTGCCCTTGCAATGATAATAATTATCTGAGCCGGATTTATGCCATTTGATTCACGATCATGTTGACGAAGCTTTTCGGTGCAATGGGACTTACAAACCAAATTTCATTAATTTTGGTTCATGGTAACAAAGAAAAATGCCTTCATGAACCAAAATTAATGAAATTTGGTTTTTAGGTCCCATTTCGTCGGTGAAACCGCAGCATGGCATAACTGAGAAACCCCCACTTTACAGGAGAGCCAAAAAACCTTCTCTTTTCGAAATTTTTAGACATTTGCTACCAAATCCTTCATTATCGATTTTAAAAAATCATCTGGGGTAGGAAATTAACCCCCCTCATTTGAAAAAATGTGTCATCTAAAAGTTGCGCTAGTTGTTTCATGCAGCTAGACACTTTCAGTCAGTTGTGTCAAGCTGCCATACACTTTCAGTCAGTTGTGTCAAGCTGCCAGACACTTTCAGTCAGTTGTGTCATGCTACTCCATGCATTTTAGTATTAGGAATGTTGACGAAGCTTTTCGGTGCAATGGGACCTACAAACCAAATTTCATTAATTTTGGTTCATGGTAACAAAGAAAAGTGCCTTCATGAACCAAAATTAATATGTTTGGGGTCTAGTTGGTCCGCGAAGCTTGGTGTTACTGTCAGTAATCTCTAAGAAAAAATAGGCGTTCAGATTTTCAGAACGCCGTAGCTCGAAAACATTCAATAGAAGGGTATGGGCCAGTAGAACGGCGTACGGCAGACGGCCAGACATTTTTTTCTTGCATTGTCGGATTCTGCATACCTTGAAATGGAAACCATCAAATTTTGATGGTGATGGGGTGGGGGGGGGGGGGGGGGGGGTATTTTTTTTGTTTCTTTTTTTCATGCTCGATTCCAAAATTTTATTATTGAAAATAATAAACGAAAAATCTCTACATGTACTTACGACTGAATTATACTTGAATAGAAAATTGTGACACCAAGCATCTCCGTGAAGGATCGTTGTGAATCGCTCTTCACCCAACGGTTTTATCCAGTTGTCGATTTCATCCAGCTTTTCGATCATGAAATTGATCAGGTAATTTGAACACTGCTGTCCGAGGTCTGATGGAACGCACCTTAAGCCTGATTCCAAAGCGTGGAAGATCAGCAAACTTGCCAATTTCCGACTCTCCAGATTCTCGTGAGAAATGAAAAACGTTTCTTTGAACGAATCAAGAACTTGTTGGAACGAGCTCGGATCCTGGGTTTTCCATATGAAAGACGCCTCGTGCAATATCGCCAAGGCTTTTGCGACTGTATTCAAATGCGCGGCATCCAAACCTTTGCTCAGCGGTATCAACACGAAATCCTCCGCTCTCAAATCCTCCAAAACGATGGTTTCCTGGAGCTCGGTGAGGACGGACCCGTAAAATTTCGGTATGCGCGGGATTTGCCCGTAGCGGCTGATCTGTTCAAGGACTTCTCGGTAGAAACGAACCTCGTTTCTGAATTTCTCGCGGGTTTTTTGAGCGTCGCGAGTCAGGGCGTCGGTGTGAGCCTGTTTCACGATGAGCGGTACCCGCTTCGAGCCGTCTTCCAGTACGACTGACGTTACTACGCCGTGGAAGCTTTTCCCTATCACGTTAGTGTTCAAGGTAATTCGGAAATTCGAGTGCAAGCCTTCTCTCTGAGCAATATCCCTTAGAATTCCCTGTACGTGTGGTTCCATTATCAACTGCTAATTGCTATTCCGTTACCTCTCAGCCAGAGGCCTTTAAGTTAAAACTCCTATCTCTGTGGACTGTTATCGACGGAGTTATACTGCTCGTATACAACATACAGACCGATTGCACTTCGCTTCCTCACTATCAGTACTGCCCTAGAAAGACCGCCGTATCTACAGTTGACACAAAACTGAGAACAGCGAGGTTAAATTTCTTTCTCTGTTCTTTAATTAACTATTTCTGCAACTACATAGTCAAGAAGATTTTGAGAATTTCGATACAAACGAGCGAAATTCTCCAAATTTGCTAGATACGGATATCGCGCTTAGTGAATTTACACGTAGCTCATTCCTATCGCCGCATCTACCAGTTTCTTCCTCGCGCCCTGCCTACAAGAGGTGGGAGGCCAATTATTGTCACGGTTGGGGGCCGTAACTACCGTGGTAAGCTTGTAACATTGCGGCTGTTCTCGATACATTTTTTCTTCCGGTGGAGACGGGATCGGTGAGCGGAATTCTAATCGATATCCCTTCTTAATCATTGATAATCTAGCTGGTCTAGGAGGGGGACTCTCGAGGCTCCACCCCCACTGTTACACTCTGTCACATGGTAGCAGAGCGTGGTTTGTAGTATGCGCCGAGCAACTCACCATACTCCGTCCACTTTTTGTGGACTTCCCAGAAGGATAAGCCCAAAGGTTTCCCAGAAGGATTCCTTTACTAACAACCTGTCCCTTTGATAATACTCGTACATACCTCTATTGGCTTCCCCACCACCATTCCCCCCTTTAGAGTGACAGTATAATTAAAATATACTGAGCTCATCAGAAGGCGATTGATGCCGTGTCCCAATTGACAAGTCCCAATAGTTGTTCCATCCTAACAATGGCTGTTGATCACCTAGAGGTTGCCCAGATGAGCACAATTCACTGGACAACAACCTCTGACAACATTATCCGCCAATACTCGTATGTAGGAGCTTTCTCTACCAGTAAAGATTATTGAGGTAGTACCATTACAATGGAGGTTAGTAACCTTGAAGTTGTTCAGATGTTTCCTGAACCAGAACTTCATACTACTTTTCATTCCCCTTTTCCCTCTCATACTTCTGCTCCCCAGAAGTATGTCATGTGGGGAGGAGTGCAACAGTGTGGGCTGTTCTCGATACATTTTTTCTTCTGGTGAAGACGGGATCGGTTTGGGGAAGCCTAATCGATATCCCTTCTTCACCGGTGATAATCTCGCTGGTCTAGGAGGGGGACTCTTGAGGGTCCACCCCCACTGTTACACACTGTCACAAGCTTGAAGCGTCGCATCCACTACACATAGAAAATACCTATTGGGGTTTCATGACTTTCGGTTGGAGAGAAGGGGTCACCAGTTGTTGTGAGCGGGAGAGGGGAGAGATTGTGAGAGTGAGGTCTGGTTGAGAGGTCGGGTGTGGAAGGATGTGCTCCTATGGAGTCTTTTTGCTAACTCACCCCGGTTTTCACCTCAGCAGGAGTTGGATGAAGGGAAGGTTAGCTCCCCGCGGTTTTCAACACAGCAGGCGCCTGGGATGTGGTTGCTAGTACCCCGCGATGTTCACCACAGCAGTTACTAGTTTAGAGGAAGGTGTCCCGCGGTTTTCACTACAGCAGGTGTTGGTGGGGGATGAGGTTTTCCGCGGTTTTCACCACAGCAGGTACAAGGAAAGGAGGGTGAGAGGACGAGAGAAAGAGGTTTGAGAGAGAAGGCGCAAGTCGGGAGCCGGATCCTCGAATGAAGAGCTGGGCCAGAAGGAATAGTTTTATATGTACTTTTCCCACCCGTCCCCAGATCGGCCGTTACGACCGTTGGAGGCGGTTGGCGGTTGGGGGCGTTGCTGTTGACCAGCTCAACGTTCTCCGCGTTTATTTGGTAAAATCTCTCGTAATATTACAGGAGTGGTTTCTGAGAGCGAATCACGATACCTATGCTATGCAAGAATCAATCAATCAAAGGTTTATTCCATATTAAAGTACAATATATATATTATATACTGTATACAAATACTTGTGATATGCAAGAATCAATCAATCAAAGTTTTATTATATATAAAGTACAATATGTATTATATACAAATTGAAAGAAAATACAAATTTCATCAGTAGACATTAAATTGTGAAGTGCTGTTAACGGAATATACCTACCCTACAAACCAAGTGCGCTTTGGGTGGAATGCCGTATCTCGCAGTTGCGGCTCTTTTGTTGTAGATAAATGTAATGTAAGCTCGAAACTTTAGTAAAAAGGGCTCTGGAAGACGAAAAATGCAGTAAAAAATACTTAATTACCACTCATCCAATCATTAATCAAAGTTCAGGTGAGAGGAAAATACTATTGTTTACTAACAGTCATCCATCATGTAACATCTTCAAGCGTGAACAAAAGGTTATTTGGTGCTCACCTTTTTGCGAGGGTTTTATTCGCTAGGTTTCCTACCCATCTATTTTTTGTGTGTTTACGGTCACCAACGCAGAAGAAATCCTCAAAATGCCAAACAAATCCAGAGCCCTCCTCGTTTCCGTCAAAGGGCCAGTCCCGTTGAATAATCTTTGGATTGGCTGGGAGAACCGGGAGAAAGAGAAAGGAGAAGTTTCCGAAGGTAAATCTTTCCTTTTGACAGCTGGCGTTCCTTTCAAAATTGAATAAAATAAAATGAAGGGGGATCCTCTTTGAAGCCTCAGAGAGGAGGTAACTAACGACGATAAATTTCAGGCGGTCAACATCAATAGAGCGTTTTTGTGTTCGAAAGCTAATCCAGTAGAATACCTAACCATTCATTTTTCTAGAGTCTTCTAGACCACAAGCACAAAAATCGCCAGTGCCTGGCAACACGTTTTCGCAATAGCAAGTCCAGAGAGGAAAACAAAACGCTGCAAATTATTGCGCAAAGGTTTATTATTTATTATTTGCCTGTATAGATACCTCTCCTTGGTAGATCACTGTTTTCTGTGGCCAATACCCTCAAGCCCCTCCCCCCCTCCACCAACCCCAGAAAAGCCCTAAATCGATTACTGGGGCCGGCCCAGGAATTAAGTTTCCCACAAATGCGCGGGATTCTATAATTGAACCATTAGTTTTTTGTATTTATTCTTGAAGCATAAGGCAAATAATAAACTGTTGTGTAATAATTTACCCAATAATACTTCTACCTTTCTTCAAATTGCAAAAGTACCTAGCAACAAAATCCAAAAGAGCCATCATTTTTCAAATGGAATAATATCACAGAACAACCAACTCTGCTTCATGCAGCCATCTGTGATTATAATCAGGTGCTCTCTAGCAGTGATATCCGGCTCGGGTTGATACCGTTTGATTCACGGTCATGTTGACGAAGCTTTTCGGTGCAAACGAACGGCTGGTCGGTCCTACAATGCTCCGGGTGGTCTCCAAAAATTCTTTAGATGAAGATCGATTTAAAAACGTAAAAAACCATACCGTTCTATCGAAATTTTTCGAGCTACGGCGTTCTAAAATTTCAACCCCTATTTTTCATCCCTTAAGGCTAATTTACACGAGTAGAGTAAACGGTAGAGTAGAGTGTCCTACTTGCACTCTACTCGTGTAAATGTTTTCAGTAGAGTAAAGTTCACTCTACTGACTAGTAAACGGTAGAGTAGAGTACTCTACCGCTGCGGTAGCGTGACTCTACTCTACCATCTCCCCCACCACCAGAAATTGGACTCTCCTGTTAACTCGACTACCTACTCTACCAATGTAAACAGTTTTGAGTAGAGTAGAGTGAAATCACAAGAAGAAGAAGATGGAGGAAAGGGGATAAAATGCATGATAAGGTGTAATTTGTAGTAGATGTGATGATAGGAGGAGCTCCTTTGAGTCGTTTGAGCGTTTGAGTCGTTTCAAGAACAAGAAGAAAAAGTCACCCACTCCCTTTTTTTTCTCCTTTCCTCCTCCCTCAACATCTCTTCCAACTCATCCACCAACAAACCCGACACATTCAATAAACTTTTCCTCACTTTTCTAATGTTCCTGTTTCTGTTCGCCATTTTTCCTTTCAAAGACCAGATAACGACAGAATTGAGTTGAAAAAACAACCTCTACGCAGCTCTCGGCGACTCGCACTCTACTGACGTGTGAACGACCCAAGGTGAGGACGCGGTAGAGTAGAGTAGGCGGTAGAGTGGTCGGTAGAGTGGAGAGGACTCTACTCTACCGTTTACTCTACTCGTGTAAATCATGCATTAGAGATGACTTGATAGTAACGCCGAGGACCAACTAGACCCCAAACGGGACCTGCGAACCAGATTTCATTAGTTCTGTTTCATGGTAACTAAGAAAAGTACAAAGTACGGCGTACGGTGGACGGACAGAAATTTTTGTTGTTGCATTTTCGGAATCTACCTACATACCTTGAAACGTAAACCATCAAATTTTGGGGGGGTTAATTTTTTTTTTAATTTTATTTTCATGCTCTATTCCAAAGGTTCATTATTGAAAATAATAAACCAAAATTGTTTGCCCACGCCGAGATTTGAACTTCTGGTACTATACCCTATAGTACACATAGAAGGTGGGCTTCTTATGTTATGTAAGAGTTTTCGATGTCAGGATACCAAGTTTCCACTTTGCGCAGTAAGTAATGTCAACTCCTATAAAATAGTGTTCGCATGATTTTTTCCTATGGTGTACCTACCTAAGAAAACAGAGAAATACACACACGCTATCTAAATCTTAAAGGTTGCGGTCTTAGTGGCGGTATTTTCACTTGATGAAGTTGATATGATTCAGTGTTTGGTGGAAAAGTTGTACTCACCGAGAGGAAGGTCGATCTGCAAACGAAAACGACCTTTTCGCAATCTTTATTCATCCCAAACACGGTGGCGAAATAGCGAGGATGTCATGCGCTGGATAACTTCTACAAAACGCTCTGAACTTTAATCCTGAGACGGTGAAATTAAGAATTCTTCGTCAAGTTTGGGGAAATTTTCATTCTGCTTGGCCTTTGCTTCGTCTCTCGGCAAGACTGTCAACTACTACGGCGTATAAATATTAGGGACCGACTTTATTGGATAACTTTACTGGAGGGTATAAAAACGAAGCGAGGGGTGTCGACATTGACATTTTTATTTTGAAAATAACAAGCTGAAATATTCATCGTAAAATGGGTGATTCTAGGTTATAATAGGGACGTTAGCGTAGTTACCTACCTATCGGGTAATGTAAAAGTTCCAGTCAAGCAGTATTACCACACGAGCGAATTTTGAGGGGCATTATTCAAAATTTAATAAATTATGTAAATCAACAAACATTTGCGATGGTTACAAAATCAAGTTACAAAAACCTATTACATGAACGAAAAAACATTCATTCCACTCTTCACGCTCCATGTTACTTTGTATACCTGTCACTTAGCTCAACTGCATACTTACAATAAAGTTCAGAAAAAAAGACATTTTTGGAGCCAATGTAGTGGTTCTTTTGGTTAAGAAAATTGTACGTAGGTACTTTACTTCAATAATTCGCTCATGGCCATTCTGAATGACTGTAAATTTTTCGAGTGTTGGGCAATAGGTATGTACCTGACCTGAGGTACAGATCCAAGTAGGGGTAAGGAATATAAACTCTGTTTGTGAAGAAGTTCAAATAATCAGAAAAAATCATGAGTACCTACCTAGAGGGCCTAAATTCAAACTCAGTTTAATGGAAACTTACCGTTTAACCAAACTTTTATAAAAATTGTTGATTGTGTCTTACCCCTACTTACCTACCTTCACAAGAAACGTTAATCAAATTTATCCTGAAGCCTTTTTTTTATTGGGGGCCTGGGGCAGTTGCCCCTTTTGTACCTCGTCCCACCCCTCACCACTCCCCTTGTTTATAATGATGGTGTGGTTTGGTAGGTGTCGTGATTCCCTCTCAGCATCCACTCCTGTAATATCGTGTGATTTTACCAAATAAACGCGGAGAACGCCGAGCTGGTACACAACCCGGGGTTTCCCCAACCGCCATCCGCCTCAACCGACTTTAACGGTCGATTGTGGACCGGGGATGGGTGGAAAAGTCCCTAGAAATACTCTCCCTTCTGGCCCAGCTCAGCATTCAACGACTCGACCTCCGACTTGTGACTTCTCCCTCGAACCTCTCTCTCGAACCTTTGCCTCTCGAACCTCTCTGTCGAATCCCTCTCTCTCGACCCTCTTTTGTCCTCTCTCCCATATCTTAAAAGTTCTCCTGCTGTTGGTGAAAATCACAGGGAGCTCATCCTTGAAAGATCTCCTGCTGTTGGTGAAAACAGCCCATCCTCTCACTCCTCTTCCTTCCATTTCCTCTTCCTCCACTCTCTCTTCAACACTCCCCTCCTATTTCGTGAATTAACTCACGAATCTCTTGTGACCCCTTCTCTCTCCAACCTACTGCAGTAAAAACCCACCGTTCACGACAAGTGGTGAACACACCTAACCGTTCACCACAGTAGGTTTGACATGTTTTGCCCGTTTTCCCACAACTTTCAGTTTTTCAGTCGACCGATTCAAATTTTTGTAGGTAGGGAAGTTCCCAGGAATCGAAATTCTTAATAACGAATCCACTCTGTGGAACCAGTTGCAATCCTTTCGCTCGAGACTCCATAGTTAGAGTCAACCGTCCGTATGTGTCAAAGATAGCGTCTTTGAACAAGAGGTCTTCGACGAAGAATCTTTAATTGAGTCCTGTTGTTAGGAGGCCGACGGGGTTGGAAAGGGATCTGACCAAATTTATGACAAGGAACTCAGTTCAAGATGGTGGCGGAGGGAGGACTAACAAGTTGCTGATTGCTCGAGGAGAAGGGAAGCGGGCCTTATACCTTTACTAACAATTAGAGAGAGGATCCGTCTCGGAGTTGGCCTGTTCTCCCGACGTCAGCCACCCCCTCGAAGGTTCACAACAACATCGTTGATAAAACCACCTGAAACCCCGTTGAGACCAACAATCAACCCTCAGTACACCGCTGATGGGGGAGTTGAATTGCTCTCAGGTCTTCCCCTAGATGGCTGCGATTGGCAAGGAAACCCTAATATTCCTAGGCCCCTTGGTTAACGGTGTGTACAATGTAATTGAGGCGTTACTAGTTGTTTTCACTGTGTATCAAGATTTGACGGAAGCACGGCCACACTTCACATTGCGGGGATTTCTTCCCTGTTAACTCATCATTCAAACCCTTGAAACTAGGAAACACTTTAGATTCGTCAACGTCGGCCCCCCTTAGCAGCTTTGCTACTGTTGTCAATTTTCGAGAGAGAGCGACAGCCTAAAGCCTGAAAACCGAAAACAACGCCACACAAATCTGCTTCAGGTCAATCTAAAGACAAATCCATAAAAGAAGGCACAGTCTCAAACAGTTAAACCGACACAGAAAATCGATGATTACATGACCTGTAATTTTACGTCGACTAGAGCACTTCCGATTCACCATTATTATTTTCAGCAATGAACCTTTGGAATCGAGCATGAAAAACGCAGCAAATCCCTGCACAACGGTTTATTATTTTGTATAGAATACCTTTCTGTTACAGATCACAGCTCTATGTATAGATAACCCGTCTATATAATATGATATGTACTATTCTATTATATACATATTATGTAGATCGCAGACCCTCCGTAGGTTAGTACCTAACCCCGTACTCGTTACTAAGTACCTACCTAAATCACGAGTTAAATGTTGCTAAAATAATTCTGCCGATGACAAACAGTAGGTACCTAACAAAAAGAAACACACATAATGAAGTTCTGAAAAGAAATTGTTGATGAGGAGTGAAAAAAGTTGCAAAAGTACCTACCAACAAACTCCAGCCCCTTCTACGTAGATGGTATAATGAACCGTTGTGTAATAATTTACCGTTGAGTAATGATTTACCGTAGTAATAATTTACCCATCAATAATACTTCAACGTTTGTTCAAGTTTCACTACCTACCACCAAACTCCAAAAGAGCCATCATTTTTCAAATTAAATAATATCACAGAACAACCAACTCGACTTCATACTCCGCCAATATAATCAGGTGATCCCTACCAATGATTGGCCGTATTCACAAATTGCTATTGTGGGCGCGTCTCTGGTTACGAGATTTGGTTTGAATTGTATACAATTTCATTCACACTGGAGTCGAAAATGCCTGTCGGTGCAAACTTCGGGGCCTTACTGTGAACGAACGGCTGGACGTACGATGCTCCGGATGGTCTTAAAAAACTCGCAAGTTCAAGAACTATTTAAAACCGTAAAAATATTTACGTAAAAAATGGTATAGGCGTTTTGAAAATTTCAACCCCTATTTTGAACCCCTTAGAGATGACTCACAGTAACGTCGAGCTTCGAGGACCAACTAGACGCCGAACGGAACCTATAACCCGAATTTCATCAATTTTTTTTCATGGTAACTAAGAAAAATCAGAACAGAAATATTTTTATTGCAGTTTTGGATTCTACATACCTTGAAACGTAAACCATCAAATTTTGAGGGGGGGTAAGAATTTTTTTTTTCATGTTCGATTCCAATGGTTCATTATTGAAAATAATAAACCAAAAGGTTGATTGTTTCCGTATCAAGGAATGTAAAATCCGAAAATAGAATTAAAAAACGCTGCAAATTACTACACAAAGGTCTACAAAACCTGTGTAGATGCCCCTTCTGCGTAGGTCACTGTTTTCTCAGGTCAATACCCTGGAGCTCCCCCCAGGAAAGCCCCAAATCGAGTTCTGGACCCGGTCCAGGATGCCCGGGGATTGCAAAGTACGGATTACGGCGGACGTACACAATTTTTTTCAAGTTCCATTTTTGAATTCTACGTTACTTGAAACGGGAACCATAAAATGGGGGGGGGGGGGGGGGGGTGTTAAACTTTTTTTTCCATTCTCGATCCCAAAGGTTCGTTATTGAAAGTAGTAAACCAAAAATTCCTGTCCTTCCGCCGTACCGTATTCGCACTTTTCTTAGTTACCATGAACCAAAATTAATGAAATTTGGTTTGTAGGTCCGGTTTGGGGTCTAGTTGGTCCACGAAGCTCGGTGTTATTGTCAGTCATCTCTAAGGGGAAAAAAATAGGGGTTGCAATTTTTTCAGAACGCCGTAGCTCGAAAACTTTAAATAGAAGGGTATGACTCCAAAGGGGGGGGGGGGGGGGGGATTACATTTTTAAAGTGATCTCGAACTAAAGAATTTTTTGAGACCACCCGGGGCATTGTACGACCAGCCGTTCGTTTGCACCGAAAACCTTCGTCAACATGATCGCGAATCAAACGGTATAAATCTGGCCCAGATTGATTATCCTAATCACGCTTGGCTGTGTGAAGTCGAGTTGGTTATTCTGTGATATTACTTTATTTAAGGAATGATGGCTCTTTTGGATTTTGTTGATAGGAACTTTTGTAACTTGAACAAGCGTCATGCTTTATGAATAACTACAAATAGTTAATTATTGAATTATTTAATCCTGCGCATTTTTATGAACCTTTAATTCCCGGGGAGGCTCCAATAATCGATTTAGGGCTTTCCTGGGGGCAGCTCAAGGGTAGGTATAATCGCAGAAAACAGTGATCTACGCAGAAGCGACATCTATACCGTTAAATAATAAACCGTTGTGTAATAAGATGCAGCGTTTCTTGCAATCGATTTAGTTTCGATGAAATTATGCAAGACGCCTGGGACACACTGCATACGAAAAACTGTTCCTATAGCTTTTCCCATGTCAAAGTCAAGGTTTTCCAAAACAAAGTCAAGGCTATCCGAATCAAATCCAAGGTTTTTCATATTAAAGGTTTGCACCTAGTACACCTTTGATTTTTACATGATTTTGGTTTATACAGCTCTTACCCGAGCACCAAGGCGTTTTTTCTTAATCAACCTGCGTTCGTAAAATCACCCCATCTGACCCTACCTAGTCAAGGCTTTCACATTCGGATGTAAAGATTCATCCTCGAGAAATCCGTCTTGAACCCATCTTCAGGAGGCTGTAGAGTAGACGGCGATAGTAAGGCTACCTACGTACGTTTTACGTCAGCAGTGGGTGGGATTGATTTAGGAGCACCCTGAGACCGGCTAGAAGAGGAGTAGCAGTGGGAAAAGCCGTTAGGGCACTGGAATGGTGCCCCATTCTTTGCCACCCCTTCCATTTTCTTTCGCCAGGCATTATTTTATTTCAGTGACCCATTAGTCAGCGCGCCTACCGTCTTTTTTTACTTCGTGCTGGACGTTTTCTTCGCTTATTCCTGCTAGGTAGGTAAAATCGGGAAATGGTCTCTAAGGCGGTGCGATATTTTCTGCTCCCCCACTAGGTAGGTAATAAAAGCGGCATAAATGCGGAAAACATATCATTTAAACCCATATCAACCTCTAAAATAAAGTCGTCCATTCGTATCTTGCGTTTAGGTTTAAATTAAATGTTTTGAATCTGTTCAGTAATTTAAATGTTTATTTGCATGATAAACCAGTTGCAAATTATGACAACAACTACAATCTGTGGGCCATCTGTGGTGGTTTTCTTGACGACTGTACCAGTGGTGTAGTTCTTGTGGCAGTCAGGTGATGATTACTTTTGGTTTATTATTTTCAGTAATGAACCCTTGGAATCGAGCATATCACTGCTAGGGAACGCCTGATTGTAATCACGGATGGCTGTATGAAGTCGAGTTGGTTGTTCCGTGATATCATTTCGTTTGATGAATGGGATTTTGTTGATATGCACTTTCGTAACTTGAATAAACGTTATGATTCATGAATAACAACAAATGAATTAATGATTGAATTATTGAATCCTGCGCATTTTTATGAAACTGTAATTCCCGGGCCGACCAGGTGTTCGTTTGGACCGAAAAGCGTTGTCAACATGATCGTGAATTAAACGGAATAAATCCGGCCCAGATAATATTATCATTGCTGGGGAGCACGTGATTATAATCACGGGTGGCCTAATGAAGTCGAGTTTGTTGTTGCGATATTATTTTATTTGAGGGATGGCTGTTTTGGATTTTGTTGATAGGCGTACTTTTGTAACTGGAACAAACGTTATGCTTCATGATTAACAACATAATTATTAATTATTGAATTATTAATCCACCATGTTTTTATGAAACTGTAGCATTCCCCGGCTGGCTCCGATACTCGATTTACGACTTTCATGGGATCAGCAAGAAGGTAGGTGTTGGCCACAGAGAACAGTATACACCCAGAAGGGGCATCTACACAAGTAAAAATAATAAACCGTTGCGTAATAATTTGCAAAGTTTTCATCTCAAGTCTATACATACGAGTAGGTGAGGTGAGTGTTGTTAGTGTTGTTACATTGGTGGTACGTACCTTCTAAGAATAGTTATTGTTGTTATACATAAAGTAGTAGTAGTACTGTGGTAATGAAGATAATATTTACGAATTCTTACGATGCTAGTGAAGAACCCGAACACACATTGATAGTGATTAAATAGATTTGATTCTTTGATCAGATCAACACGTTTTTGTGAGTCATGGATGGAGCGTATATGGAGGAATATTAACTCAAAGTGAATGTCATGTTGTATCATGTTCTATAGTGTGACTATTATAGAAGAACATGACTGAGAAAAAAATTTGGATTGAAATTAACGACACGGACCAGATGAAGGTGGATGTTGTATTATAATACGTATGTATATAATTATTACATTAAATTATATCCTGTCTATCAAGTTGGAATATGCCCAGCTCAGATTAGCAACATCGTTCCTCGTATGGGCTTTTGGGAATTCGACAGTGTAGGTGATTTCTTTCTGTTTTATGGCAGTCATAATCTAAAATGTAATTGTGCCAGAATCAAACCTGTATTCTTCTGTGTTTTTGTGTTGGGTAAGTTTCTGTTGGTATTGAATGAGAGCTGAAGTTCGACTTATGACCACTTTTTGTAGAACGGAAATAATTATTTTTGCGTTTCGTTAACATCATAATGTGATTGGGCAACTACTGCTTTGTTAGTACTTCCATCCTCGGGATAGACAATGGGAAGACGGTGGTGTAGCCCCCTGAATTATTCTCATGGCGCTCTTCTGCATATTGAAATAGTTTCTTCCCCTGCTCCAAAACAAAACGGAGTTATTGAAAGGTTGTCTGTTTCCACCGATACACGAAAAATACACTGTTGTACCGGTTTCGGTGATCCAAACCATCGTCAGTAACAAACCACCTTATCAACCACCTTATCAACTCCCTAAAAGCCCTTGAAGAGTACTGTAGTCTCGAATGTTTTTCTGTGTAAAGAACGGCGGTCTTGTTGGTGTTCTCCAATTGAATTTTTAAATTCCAAGTAGTACTTACCTGTGTCTTGATTCTTTCTTGGAGGGTGGAACGTTTTTGCTGTTGGTCGATTCCAGTGTTGAATTACTGGAAGAAAATAAACAGGAAGAAAATAAATAAACGAGTGCGCTTTATTCTCGCCGCAGTGTTTGTTTATAAACGTGGTACGCCAGCGATTCAGTTACCTCTGCGGTATTTAACGCCCTTTGGAATCTGATACATTTGAAAAGCATAAGATCCTTCCAGTTCGGCGACTGACTACCAACCCGTTTTCGCTCTGCCGGTTTCCTTCGGTAGGGTAAACTTGGCCAATACAAATAATTCTAATAAGGAATTGAAACTCACGACAGTTACCGTAGTGTGATACAATAGCTCAAGGGTGGCCCAGCTCTTGAAACTGTTAGTGCATTCCAAACTCAAACTTTGTTAACTGTTGTTTACACTAGAAACTGTTATTGATGTGGCTTCTGCGTTCCAGTAGTTGTGTGAAGGTTTGAATATCAACGCTCCCTCTTCCCGTAGCCTGTCTTAATGCTGTCAAATCATACTACATTAGTGAATATATTCAATAGGGTATATTATTATATTGAATTCAATCGGGCTTGGTTTTTTTTAAATTCAAGAATGCCTAAGTGTATCGGTGCCAACGTTATATTAATTAATGAAAAGAACAAAAATAATACCATTTTAATATAAATATAGCAGAGTATTTAATATAATATACCAGAGGCTTCGACAATATTCGAACGCCAATTTATGTGCTTATATACGTCATATTATGCAAATAAGTTCGTCATTTGCGCTTCACGTCATGTCACAACTCTCGAGGGTCGATTGCATTCATTTGCCTATTTTATGATGTCCAAAGTGTTGCAGGTGTTGAAGGAGCGGGCTCCCATTTCAAATCTAAAAAAATTAGGTTCGAATCATGTCGGTATCCGACAGAAATTGTTTTGGCTATTTTCTCTATTCTTCCGATTTTAAGGGTGGGTTTCACGTCTGCGAGACAGAAAAAATTAATGCGTTTTGCCCGCCTGTTTGTAACTCCCAGTTACCGTAACCCGCACTAGGTGATGAAACCCGCCCTGACTATCCTATATTTTCTGATTGCATTAATTGAGGGATGTTTTGGTTTATTATTCTGTGAATAATACACCTATGTATTCGCTCAGCAAAAAATTTTTATAACACCCCCTCAAACTCTTTTCTTTTCCGTTCCAAGGTGCGTAGATTCCAAAAATGCAATGTCCGTCCGCCGTACGCCGTACGCCGTACGCCGTACGCCTACGCCGTATCACGTGTACAGGCTTCATTTTCGGTCTAAAAATTTCGTTCTTTCGCACACATGCTCCATTTGGGCCCTAGTTGTGTCCCGAAACTTTGCAGCCCGATCGTAATATACCCAGGGGTGTTATGAGTGAAAATGTGTGTAAAAAATAGGTACCTACTTTTTGCGTTTTAGCAACATGTTGGGAACATGAGCTTCTGAGATATCGTTTTCCATGTTTTTGGGTACGAGAAGACCGAATATGAAGTCGATTTTGACCAAAGAGTGGGAAATTGAGTTCTACCAAATGTTCAGCTCCAAAATTGATTTTTTATGAGTGAAAAACCTGGGAAATCGTCTGAAATCACCATCAGTTTGTATAATAACACTGTAAAAAGTGTCAACACGTGGGACAAGACGATGAAATGGCACTACCAATGATCAAAGATAGTTAAAAAAAAAAAAAGAGGAGCCTAGGTACCTAATTTGTGTTTGAGGCCAAAATTAATGGAAACCATCAGAAATAGCTATTTCGATTATTACACATGAAAGAAACAATAAATCCAACATTTCTGTAGGTATGTCCAATAGAATAATAAACCCATGTGACAAGGACTTTGCAGCGTTTTGGTTTATTATTCTGTGAATAATACAGCTATGTAATCGCTCAGCAAAAAATTTTTATAACACGTTTCAAGGTGCATAGATTCCAAAAATGCAATGTCCGTCCGCCGTCCACCGTACGCCGTACGCCGTATCACGTGTACCGGCTTCATTTTTGGTCTAAAAAAGTCGTTCTTTCGCACACATGCTCCATTTGGGCCCTAGTTGTGTCCCGAAACTTTTCAGCCCGATCGGAATATACCCAGGGATGTTATGAGTGAAAATGTGCACAAAAATAGGTACTTTTTGTGTTTTAGTAACATGTTAGTAACATGAGCTTTTGAGGTATCTTTTTCCATGTTTTTGGGGACGAGAAGACCGAATATGAAGTCGATTTTGACCAAAGAGTGGAAAATCGAGGTTCTACCAAATGTTCAGTTCCCAAAATTGATTTTTTATGAGTCAAAAACCTGGGAAATCGTCTGAAATCATCATCAATTTGTATAATAACACTGGAATTAGTATCAACACGTGGATCAAGACGATTAAATGGCACTACCAATAGTCAAAGATAAATTGAAAAAAAATACATAGGTGTATTATTCACAGAATAATAAACCAAAAGGAGTGTGCCCAATTCGTGTTTAGGGGCCAAAAATGGTGGAAACAATCAGAAATAGCTATTTCAATTATTTCACATGAAATAAACAATAAATGAACAGCCAACATTTCTGTAGGTATGTCCAGTAGAATAATAAACCCATGTGACAAGGACTTTGCAGCTTTTTTTCGTTAGAGATGCGAACTAAGCATCCAGATCTCTCATTATTTACACCTATGCAGAGGATGATGCACATCACGCTAACGTATAGTACTTACCTGTACCACCCATGTGGGTGGGGAATTCAAACTATTATAGGTCAATGATAACTCACAACTCATAACTCATCAGAACACGTAACTAGTAAGACCATAACTCGTAAGAATGTTTACCTACGTCTGTATCTCACTGTCACTGACCTGTAATGTAATTGGGCCTGCCCGTAATAAAGTAATAAATAAATAAAGTAAATAAATGATCCTTTCGGGTTATTATTCCCTGAATAATACACCTATATATTCGGTTCGGAAAATTTTGTTGGAACACTCTCTAAATGTTTTTCTCTCACGTTTCAAGGTGTTAGATTCCAAAAATGCGATGTCCGTCAGCCGTGTCATCGATGTCTACCTTAATTTTAGGTCTAAAAAAATCGTTCTTTCGCACACTTGCTCCATTTGGGCCCTAGTTATGTCCCCTATCTCGGCACCCTGATCGGAAAACACCCAGGGGTATTATGGATGAAAAATGAGTGCAAAATTAGGTATTTTCGAGGTTTTAGTGAACTTGGGCTTGTGAGGTATCGTTTTCCATGTTTTTTAGGGTATGAGGAGACTAAATATGAATTTGATTTTGACCACTGAGTGAAGGATTGAGGTTCTAACGAACTTTTAAACTCTCAAAATTCAATGTTTATTGGTCAAAAATCTGTGAAGTTGGCTGTAATCACCAGAAATATTTATAATAACACCGGAGGTAGAATAATTAACAGTTGAATCAAGACAATTCAATGACAGGTTCAATGATCGAAGATAATTTGTCAAAAATAGGAGCTATTGGAGTTTCGAGGGAGATATTCGAGTTTTTGGGGCCAAAATTTGTGAAAATCGCCAAAAATAGCTACCTATTTCAATATTATTGCACATGAGAGAAACAATAAATGAATTGCCAACATTTTGGTTTATTATTTTCAATAATGAACCATTGGAATCGAGCATGAAAAAAAAATTCTAACCCCCTCAAAAGTTGATGGTTTACGTTTCAAGGTACAGAATCCGATAATGCAATAAAAATATTTCTGTCTGTCCGCCGTACGCCGTACTGGCCACTTTTCTTAGTTAGCATGAAACAAAATTGATGAAATTCGGGTTATAGGTTCCGTTCGGGGTCTAGTTGGTCATCGAAGTTCGGCGTTGATGTCATTCATCTCTTAAGGGGTTAAAAATAGGGGTTGAAATTTTCAGAACGCCGTATCTCGAAAATTTTCGATAGAAGGGTAGGTAGGGTTTTTTTACGTTATTAAATTTGTCTTGAACTTAACAATTTTTTGCAGCCACCCGGAGCATTGTACGACCAGCCGTTCGTGTGCACCAAAAAGCTTCGTCAACACGGTCGTGAATCAAACGGGATAAATCCGGCCCGGATATCATCACTAGGGAGCACCTGATTATAATCTAGGATGGGTGTATGAAGTCAAGTTGGTTGTTTTGTGATATTATTTCATTTGATAAGTGATGGACTATTGGATTTTGTTGGTCGGTACTTCTGAAACTTAAACAAACGTTGAAGTATTATTGATGGGTAAATTATTACACAATGGTAAATTATTATACAGCGGCAAATTATTGCTCAACGGTAAATTATTACATAACGGTAAATTATTAAACAACGGTAAATTATTACAGAACCATAAATTATTACACAACGGTTCATCTACCAAGAAGGGGCTGGATTTCGTTGATCTAATTTTGCAACTTGACCAACCGTTGAAGTATTATTGATGGGCAATTTATTACACAACGGTTCATTATACTTGACCAGAGGGTAGGTACTGACCACAGAAAACAGTGATCTACGCAGAAGGGGCATCTATTTCACTCCACATCAACAATTTTCCTTCAGAACTTCATTATTTGCGTTTCTTTTTGCCATTTTAGTTGCTGTTTATCATCGACACAATTATTCTAGCAACATTTAACTCGTGATGTATATAGGTACTAACCTACGGAGGGTCTGCGATCTACATAATACGTATTCGGAGGGTTATCTATACAGATCTATAACAGAAGGGTATTCTGTACAAAATAATAAACCGTTGTGCAGGGATTTGCAGCGTTTTTTTATATGCTATAGAATATACCCATTATGTTACAGGTAAGGATTTGCAGCGTTTTCACTAGTTAAACGATTCCCTCGACTGATATTGCTTTCCTCGATGCGCCCAATAGATCCTGTTACGTTAAATATAAGAAAGTGCTGATAAGAAATATGTGCCATCCTTGGGGAGCACCTTCGATCAACCCAGGGGCGGCGCACAGTTGGGCAAAGTTGGGTAAATAAAATACAGTTCAAGTACCAAAACTGAGAATTTTTATGATTCAGTATTCAGTTATTTGTATTTAAACGTGGATTTTATCGTCCAGAGTAGAAATTTAGTGGAACGCTATGGGTAGCTTACACGATCCGTACACATTCCGAGTTTACTTTTGTTTTATGATTCTTACATTTGCGTTGATTATTATGTACCAAGAAAGCAGTGATTGGGTCGGAGAAGTGGGATAGGAAGTATTTTGGAGAAAAACCACTCAATTATGACGATAATATTTTTGGTATCATTTCGAAGATTAGCGACATTCGGCGAAGTCAGGCCATCATTTTTGGTAAATGGTATTGAGGTTCAGTGTCCGGAACTCACCGTTTGCGACTTCTATTGCTGTGTGAAGCACGGAAGTCATACGTAACAAACAGCAGGTACCTACTTCTTATAACGATCTACTGAACGTTTTGCCTGACTGGCCGCTTGCGGCTAAAACACTATGTCGTGAGTCCCTCCCGAAACTACAACTCCTTAGATTTAAGTTCTCACCAAAAACAACCTGTGAAAATAAGTACCGGCTAATAAACAGTAAGAGTGGGGCAAGGGACGCAGGACCCGGTACACAACCTGGAGCCCCACCACCCTGGTGGTGGCTTCAGGGTCTATATAACCCCGGATCCTGCGCCATTTTCGCCATCCTACGCTTCCTCTAGTCGACGACTACTCTCTCTTTATCCTCACCTCCTCTCTCTAAATTCAACCCTCAAATATCGGTGGAGGTTCGCCCTTAACCGCAAAAACTCACTTCTTTTACATTCAAACATTAAATTCACACACACATTTTATCAGAACATGGTGGAGGTCTCGCCCTTAACCAAAACTGATGAAATACACTAAACACTCGGTGAAGGTCCGCCCTTAACCGCACACACACTTTCATTCTAAATTCACACACACACATTTTATCAGAACATGGTGGAGGTTTCGCCCTTAACCAAAACTGATGAAACACACTAAACGCTCGGTGGAGGTCCGCCCTTAACCGCACCAACATATTCACCCTAAATTCATTTGCGACAAATTTAGTCAGAACATGGTGGAGGTTTCGCCCTTAACCAAACTGGCGAAATTCGCTACACGCTCGGTGGAGGTCCGCCCTTAACCGCACCACACCAAAACACGCACACCAAATTCACTCCAAATTCTTACAACATTTAAGCTCAAACATATTCCAACAACCTAATTCCAACATCCAAACTACCTCCACCTCTCATGGTGAATTTTAAACCAACATAAATTCACCATACACTATTTACTGTTTACTTATATCTCCAATACCTTGATAACCAGTATATATTATTATATTATTATTTAATTGGGCTTACGCCCGTGTTATTTAAATACATGAATAAATAATCATATTTTCAACGGACAGCATTGACACTTTTTTCGAGACTCAAATAAATATATTTTTTCATATTTTTTGAGTTTTCATGTCTTGCTGGCCTGTTTTGTTGCCTAGAAACGTCAACTCTATCATATTTTACACGTGAGATGGGATTTGAACTTTATTACTTATCTTGTGTTATTGTGAAGGTTTATCATGATGATGGTTTAGTGGTTGATAATGGTTTGCAGTGATATTCTACGCACCTTTTTTTCAATTTCAAGCCAGTAATTTTCAGTGGAGAACTTCATTTTTAGTTATCTCAAATCGGTATTTTCGGTAATTTTCATGAATCTTCTGCAGGGTTATATTCGTGTAAGCGTAAAATTCGCTATAAAAGTACAGGTTTCAAGAATTGTTTCCGAAAATGATCATTTTGCCCCACTGTGCGGGAATTTCCCCTCACAGCCGTTGGAGGAGATGGGAAGGGGTAGAGAAAGAGAGGCATCAATTTTGCCAAATTTGTTTACTAGTTTTCCACAGGTGTTTTTCTTGTTTTCATTACATACTACTACTGTTTAGATTCGCTGACTGACTGATATAGGTACACTATTGTGATGAATGTGTTTTAGCGTACATCCACCACGAGCGGTGCGAGGGGGGATGTGCCCGGAATTTGGTTATGAGCGAATCACCACCATGATCCGGGATCTTTTCGGATGTGTCCGTTGGTTATGGGCGTACCACCACCTTTCTCGGATACTTTTGGGTTAGGAGAGAGAGACGAGGTAAGGAGGAGAGAGAGTAGTCAGCGACTAGAGGAGAGCGTAGAACGAGGAAAAAGGTGCAGGAGGCGAGTTTTTATATGCTTGGGAGCTGTCTCCCTCCATCCTCTAGCTAGTAGTAGAGGATGGTGGGGACCTCCAGGCTGGCCCTCGGCTCTCTTGCGTCTTCTGTCCCCACTTCTCGGTTTATTTGGCGAGATCTTATTCCTACATACAAGGGTTGTGGTTCTGGGAGGATACCACGACAGCTATCTTGGATTTACCGGTAATATTGTGCTCAAATTCTTCAACGAACTCGGGTTTGACAACTATATCGGCTTGACTGCAAAAAAAACCCAAATTTGCCAACTGATCAACGTCTGGGCATGACTGGGAGGAGTCACCCACATCCCCCTTGAAACCGGTCGTGGATCGACCCACTTTTGGGAACCAGCCTCTTCAATTTAGTTAGCTTTGTATGACAGGATAGTGAGAAAGGGGTAGGCGAGGGGATAGGTGAGGGATGAAGATATGTCGTAATGGGACTAATATACGTCATGAGATAAACCACGGCTCAGAAACGAGTGTCAATATCCGCGGTCGGTGGAGGAATCCATTCCGATTCGGGGTCGTGTTATCGTAAACCAACAGCGCAATCCGAGGCCGACTCTTTATTTATCTAGCTGCGTCACTGCTCCGAGTTATGTCTGAAAAACACTCCCAGCCAGGTTTTTTCTTCTTTTTTTATTATATATTTCCCCTCTCTATGTCCTCCGGCTGTATTTTTCCTTCACTCGGCTGCTCCGGCTCTTTCTCTCGGATAAACGAGCTTTCCCAATTATTTTTCGACGTCCGTAATTAAAGTTATCCTCGTGGGGCTCCCGGGAGCGGACCAATATTTCAAAATGATTGCACTTCCCCTTTCAGCCGTAATTTCGCAGGTAGTGTTCTTTCGCCTTTTGCAACACCTAAGTGCACTATTAAGATCGTTTGGGGGCTCTCTCGACCACAGAAATTGAAAGTAAAGGAGAGTGAGAGACGGAAATTTTATAAGATACAGAGGTAGAAATGAAGCCCTGGCTCCAGATTGTATGTCGACACCATCGATGGTGAACACCACTTGATGGTTTTATTGGAAAGTTCGAGTTCGTCGTATAAAACCCCTACACACCAACAAAAGCACCGGACCCTCCGGCCGCCACCCCGCCAGTCATGACCATTTGAGAGAATTTTCGAAGTAATCTTGTTACGTACTCAATGTTATCGAACATGTTCGTTGGTTTTGGTTACGAATTTGAACACTGCTGTATTCTCTGCGGCCTCCTGCACGTGAACATCAGTAAATATAGAGCGCTATTTATTCACTAGGCTTCTCCCAAAACAATGGATCGCCACGAGTGAAATGTAGGTACGGGCTCCACCGAGAGTGGAGCGAGAAGAAGAAGCATTCATCAGGAAAAACTAAGCCTTATAGTCTACCGTATGGAGCACCTAATGTAAAAGTTGAAACGGCCTTGTACACCCTGAAACTCACGTCTCTCAAAGAAGGACTCTACCAACTTTTCTTTATTTGCTGGCCGGAGATTTTGAAGTACCAGATTAGGGCGTAACTTTGTTGGGTATCATGGTGCGGACGGTAGATATGAGATAGAAAGCGAGGGTTTAGAGGGATTTTCTTGGAGTTTTGTTCTTGTGATATTGCTCAGGTGGCGTCGATTCGTAAGTTGAATTTTATATAACATATGGAGGTCCATTCGAAGAGCTTCTTGTTTTGATAGAGCTGCGAGAATTGAGAAACATCCAGCAAAGAAGGGCGCAAGAAGACGTTATAAAATTTACAGCTACTGTTAGAGTCTCAATGTGAGTTGAATACAATTTGTTATTTGTTAGATTTATGCTCGACTGTCAACAGTGACTTCATTGAGAAGTGGAGTAATCATGTAAATTCTTCATAAACTGGTACATATTTTGCTCGTGTACACCCTCTTCTACCATGCACCTGTATCGAGATTAATTTGCCTCTCAAAGAGAATTCTTTCCATAGTTATTGGTTTAAAATTGATTTAAAACTGTCGAATATTTAAATAGACGGCCATCTAGACGGTTCAGCTATGAAACCGTACGTGCTACTTTCGGCACGGGGGGCTAATGCACCCCTGCAGTTGAACAACAAATCTAGGTTTATATTGTTAACAGAAGTGTCAGTAGCAGAAGTGTTATACCATAGTAGTCCGTATCGAGACAAAAAAGGCTCAACACTGTTATGCTGGTGATGATGAGATAAATAGATTCCTACTTCAGTTGCTGTTACCGCACACTGCTTACTGCATTCTTGGGTATAACTTGAATAATCCAACAATCAAACAATGAAACATTCAACAATCAGTTGAGTGTTTCAACCATCAGTTGTACCACTAAGGAGCATGAAAATCTCCTTCCTGAGTACGAGTAGGCAGCAATTCCTCCACCCGAAATTCTGTCATAAATATTTCATAAATCGATAACTTTCTGTAGAAGTGTGTTGGTAGTTTTTTCTGTAATCTGAATAGGTTTCGATACTTCGGATTTTTGTGGCAGTGCACTCGGAATGGTCATCATCAACATGAGCGTGAATCAAATTTTATGACAGTTATCATGGTGGGTTACCGCTTGTTCAGATCACGCGTACGCTATGACGTCGAGATAGTAGGTATGTTCGAGCCACCAGAACCGGTTTTAAGAAGTTCCAAAACCAGAACCTAAGTTTTTCTGAAGGTTGTGGAGGAGTTATAGACTGTTTCCGTTCGAGAACTCATCGGCTGGAACGCTTCGGAAACGCGCCAAACGACTGTGATGACTTTTTGGCCGAAAAATAGCTGATTAGGTGTAATCAAAGACGAATGATCCGTTTAAAGGGAAGGTTGGAGGGAAATTAGATTTTATGAAGGTTCCGGCGGGGTTATCTTCAGTTCTTCTGGAAAACGCTGCAAATTGTTTACACAACGGTTTGTTATTTACCTGTATCTAGATCCACCTTCTGCGTAGGTCACTGTTTTCTGTGGTCAGTACCTGCCCTCGTCCTTCCCACAAGAGAGCCTGCTGGAGCCAGCTAGGCAATCACATTTCATAAATTTGCGGTGGAATCAAGAATTCTATAATTAATTATTTGTTGTTATTCATGAAGCATAACATTTGTTCAGATCGAAAAAGTAGCAACTGAATTAAAAATAGCCATCATTCCTCAAATGAAATAATATCTCGGAACAACCAAATCACGAACGCTCTAGCGAGCCATTTCAAAAACACTCAACATTTCATCTCAAAGTACATAGCTTTCAGGGAAAAACCCTGAAAGTGGGAAATCATACAGTCGGATTTGGTGAATTTTGAACGGCCAACTGTTGAATTGGAGCGGTTGTTTTCGATACACGCTTTTATTCTAGTCATTATACAAGTAAAAAACGCTGCAAATTATTACACAACGGGTTTTTCTGAAAGTTTCCCTCTAAGTAGATAGCTGTTTTCCGTGGTCAATACCTACCCCCATGCTTCCCCAAAGAAATCCCCACCCGGTGATTTTTCGAAATTCTTATGTTCGCTGAACCTAAGTAGGACCCTCGCCAAATAGTGTTCACTTAATTTGGATGAGTCGTTCGGGCGTAAACAGCAAACTTGTACCTATCAAGGAATAGGCAAAAAAGTAGCCATAAACAGAAACCAAAATATCCATCTTCTGATGAAATAATATCACGGAATAACTAAAGTTGTGCGTGATTAAGCTCAGTTGTTCCCTATCAGTGATATCTGGGCTAGAGTTATGTATACCGCATGGTTCCAACTTCGTATTCTACATACATTGTTTTTTTCATTTCGGATTCTACATATTATACCTTGAAACGCAGACCATCAAATTTAAGGGGGCCAAAAAAATGTGTTTTTTCTTGCTCGATTCCAAAGGTTCATTACTTATAATAATAAACCGAAAAGATCCATGAATGATAAATGGGGTGAATTCTCTCGTAGTGCTGAGAATTTAAGCCGTAACTGGACGTGTAGATGTAGAAAACTTGGATAGAATAACTAATGGACTGCAAAGTGCTAATTAAGCGAACTCGTGAGAAAGTTGGACATCAAGAGGGGGAAAAAAAGGAAACAGGGGAAAACAGAATGGCTGAGAGGGAGGGATCGAGCAAAAAGAGAAACAGTCCTAATCCGTAAACCAGATATGCCCTTGAAGGGCAGGTAAAGTTTTTGATGTTTGTTGGGGTATGGCGGGTGGAAAAGTCGGTTTCCTTCTTTTGAAGCCAAATACATTAAAGGAAACAGGGAGAGCTTCGAAACGCTGAACTTTCCTCTTTGTTCAGGAACGGTTTTGGAATGTGAGGAGAGAAGTTTGGCTGGTATTTCCTTTAGAAAAAGGAAGATTGTAATAGGGCTGGCGGCAGAGCTGTAGAAAGGGGTTCTTTTCAACACCCCCCCAAAAGCTTGGATACTTTCCCGAGTAGTATATCCGCTGTGAAGCAACACCTTAAGTCCACGCGTTCTCGTCACATCCACTGGTGGATTCACAAGTGAGAAAAGAAACATAGGAGATGTAGCGATGAAGTTAAAAGAAAAGATCATCTCACCGCTTCGTGTACCTTGCGGGACTGTTTTCAGTTTCGTAGCAGAGGGAAGAGAATCCATTGAGAACGGTATACAACATGCCACAACATCTCGATCTGCGTAGAATTGCCTCGTGCCAAAGTCCCTAAGTTTGCTCGAACTGTCCGTAGTTTGAACCGTGCTCGTACCTTACCAAGTACCTACTTACTTTGTCAATCTGCGTCGAGAAGGCCATTCTGTCGGGACGCGACCAAAGGCGATTAGGGCCGTTTTCACCAATACTTCCTAACCATGGTTAAAGGAAAGCGTTGGTTAAGGACAAGTGGGTGTCGGTATCATAAAACGTTTTGTTCATTTAACGGTATCATGATTGGCCTGCCAAAACGGAGGCACTGGGGGTGATTACGATTAATAACGCACTTGTTGACGTGAATTGTGAGGTTAAGTACCTACTTGTGCTCGTTGGTTTTGGTTTTTTTTGGCTTTGGTTTGTTGTTTATATTTCTGATTGTAGTGTTACGTTTATTTTTGAAAGGAGCTCGAGGGTAGGTATTGACCACAGAAAACAGTGATCTACGCAGAAGCGGCATCTGTACAGGTAAATAGTAAACTGTTGTGTACAAATTTGCAGGGTTTTTTCTCTCTCTTTCCGTTTACGGTTTTTTTATTTTTGGTTATTTTATATCAATTTTCGCCAGTTTACCGACATTTGTCTCTTAAAAGCTCTATCCTGATTCTTTTATTTTTGAAAACAGTACATCTTCAAACTCATCCTTTCATTTGCCATTTTAAAAAATCTTAAATACCAACTTCATTCTCTATATTTCTCTAATGTATATCCCCCCCCCGCCCTTGCACCATCTTGCCCCGATTGTAGACTGCGGTGTATCCGACAAGCCGAGATAGCTTCAGTCCACTGAAAACTTGTTAACTTGAAGAAACGTCCAGTTTAATATTCCACTTTACTCATATTCTGTCTTGTAGCTGTGAAAAAAGGTAAAAACTTTTTCCTCCTTTTCTTCTTACCTGGATTCTTTTTTACCGTTAAACGGAAAAAGAATTGGAAAATGTTTCAAACCGTTTCAAATTATTACACAGCGGTTTATTATTTATCTGTACAGATGCATCTTCTGCGTGGATCACTGTATTGTGGGTCAGTGCTTCCCCCCTAGAGCCTGCCCGGGAATTACAGTTTCATAAAAATGCGCAAGATTCAGTAATTCAATTATTCATAAACCCTCGATAATTTCCTCTTCTCCGCTTCCAATTTCCTAATTTCATCATCGCATTGAATTGCATGCAATCCACTGAAAACCATTGAATTCCAATAAATTGATTTATTTATTGAAATTCAATTCCAGTTGAAATCTAGTTCCAGTTAAAATCCAATTCCAATTGAAATATCTATGGAAAACCACTGGAAACCATTGAAAACGATGAACAACCCCCCCCCCCCCCCCCAATATTAAACTCTATTACATTTAATTTGCAAATTAAACTCTCATTCGCAATACTGGATACAAGATTGTTGCGGCGTCCCTATCAATGATATCTAGGCTGAATGTATACAATTTGATACACTTTCCTTTTGACGAAGCCTGTCGGTGCAAATTTCGGGCCTTACTGTGAACAGACGGCTGGACGTACAGTGCTCCGGGCGGTCTCAAAAAACTCCCAAGATCAATAACTATTTAAAAACGTTAAAAAAATCGAGGTAACAGCGTCCTGGAGATTTCAACCCCCATTTTTCACCCCTTAGGGATTGCTGACAGTAACGGCGAGCTTCGCTTAGACCCCAATTGGGACCTAAAAACCAAATTTCATCAGTTTTGATTCATTGTAACTAAGGACAGAAACTTTGGTTTATTATTTTCGATAATGAACCGTTGGAATAGAGCATGAAAAAAAAAAAAATAAATAAAAAGTTCCCCCCCCCCCCCATTTGAGGGTTTCCGTTCCAAGGTATGTAGAATCCGAAAATACAATAAAAACCGCCGTACGCCGTACTGCGCACTTTTCTTAGTTACCATGAACCGAAATTAGTGAAATTTTGTTTGTAGGTCCCGTTTGGGGTCCAGTTGGTCCTCGAAAATCGGCACTGCTGTCAGTCATCTCTAAGGGTTTCTAAATAGGGGTTGACATTTTCAGAACGCCGTAGCTCGAAAACCTTCAATAGAAGGGTAATGGTTTTTTTACGTTTTTCAATTGAGGTTGAACTAAAGAATTTTTTGAGTCTGCCCGGAGCATTTTACGACCAGCCAATCGTTTGAACCGAAAACCTTCGTCAACATGATCGTGAATCAAACGGTATACATCCGGCCCGGGTATCATCACTAGGGAGCACCTGATTATAATCGCGGATGGCTGTATGAAGTCGAGTTGGTTGTTCCATTTGAAAAATGATGGCGCTGTTGGATTTTATTGATAGGTAGGTACTTTTGCGACTTGAACAAACGTTGAAGTATTGTTGGGTAAATTATTACTCAACGGTTTATTATACTATCTACGCAGGAGGGGCATCTATACAGGCAAATTATTACACAACGGTTTCAAAGAAAAACGGAGTTATTGCAAAAATAGTCTATTTCCACTAATACACGAAAAACGCAAAAAAACACTGATATACCTACCGGTTTCGGTGATCAAACCATCGTCAGTACTATTGTGTGTTACTGACACTGTGGTATAACAGTGTTTTTTGCGTTTTTCGTGTATTAGTGGAAATAGACTATTTTTTCAATAACTCCGTTTTTCTTTGAAATGGGTTTCCACGATTTCTCCGCGAGTGATTTAGTTCGTAACACAACGGTTTATTATTTACCTTATGCTTCATGAATAACTACAAATAATAGTGATTGAATTATCGAATCCCGCGCATTTGTATGAAACTTTAATTCCCGGGCCGTACCCTAGTACTCGATTTAGGGCTTTTCTGGAGGGAGCTCGAGGGTATTGACCGCAGAAAACAGTAATCTACGCAGAAGGGGCATCTATATAGGTAAATAATAAATAGTTGTTTAACGATTTGCAGCGTTTTTTATTGCGTTTTATTTCGGATTCTACATATCTTGAAACGGAAACCATCAAATTTTGAGGGGGAGTTAAAATGCTTCTTTTTTTTTAGCTCGATTCCAAAGGTTCGTTATTGAAAATAATAAACGAAAATGGGTGTCTTAAATATTTTAGGCCCTACAATACAGGCCTGTTGGAAATTTTTATGTCTTAAAACATTTTGCCCCCCCCCCCCCCCCTTGAGTTCGTTAAAAAGGGAAACAAATGAAATCCTTCTGACCCTACAAGTGATCGATCGTTGGAATCTGGTGTAGATAATATAACTCCACATTTACGTTACCTCGCATCCTCCCCATCAACCCACCCTTGAAAACAGCATGGAAGGGACCCGCTCTAACTATTTTTGTTGATTTATACTCTTGCTACGACGATGGGCCGGCGCCTACGGTTTCATCCTCCCACTGCTCTCCAGCATTGACACTCCAAATATTTCATATACATTGCGTTGCCCTCGCTCGCATCCCCGGGTTCGAGGCCGTTAATTAACACGCAAGTGACTTATAGCCGTTTTAGACCTCGTAAATTATCAGGTCGTGCTGACCGAACTTTATCTGTTGAGCGAAAATGATGGGAAGCTTTTACGAAAATTTACATGCTTCAGTGAAAAACATACGAGTACATAATAATTATTATCCTCCCTCACTCCAGTCTCCTCAAAATCATAGAGTGTAGAGGAAAGATTTTTCAACTGTTGGGGGACTACCAGTGAGGACCACCAATGGGGGACAGCCGGTAGAATACGCAGTTTTTCATACTCCTTTGATTTTCGAATTTCTCTTGAGGTTTGTCTCATTGGAGTTAGCTAACTAGCTTGCTTGTTCATATTGGTTACCCTGATGTTCCTATTCCCCTTATCTCCGAGTTATAATATGCTAAAAATAATGTGCTAAAATAATATGCTAAAAATTTAAAAAAATTAACGAGAAAAATAGCTTTCAACCATTTATTCTATCAATCCATCTATCTATAACTATATAATTCTCCTCCACGTGGGAGATTTCTGGATCCGAATCATCCGACAATCTTTATCTTCAAATCGTGTCACATAGTTTCCAATAAATTTGCAGATACAGCGATTCCTACACATTATTAGCGAATTTTCGAAGAAAAAGAAGCTATTGTTCTCGGTCCAAAATTTTTAAAACTCGAATTTCCGAAAGATTTTTATACCAAAATCCGTTTCAGACCATCCTGAATTCCCTGCCGAAAGACACCAAAAATTATATGTATATATATATATATTTATATATTTATATATTTATATATTTATATATATATTTATATATTTATATATGTATGTGTCATTCCAGACGATAACTCTCGAAAGAATTGAGATAAAAAGTTCAAATTTGCACGAAAAATCTGTCTTGGCAATCGACAGGCTAAGTTCGAAGATGGGCAGAATCGGGTCACCCTAAGGGGGAGTTTTGGGGAGTTTTAGGGGGGGAAAATTACCCATAAATTCCCAAAATGAAAAAGTCTGACAAGTGGCACCTCATTTTAAAGGTTTTTGTACGCTGAACACGATGGTGAAATCAGAATTGCGATATCTCATTCCGTTCTCAAACTGGAGCACTTTGAAGATGAAGGAACGTGGTTATTTCTTGAGATGTTCTTCCTGGTTCGTCTGCTCTAATCTGATAACGGAATGGGATATCGCAATTCTGACTTCACCATCGTGTTCAGCGTTGGAAAATCTACAAACCGAGGTGTTACTCGGCAAAAAATGGAACAAAAAATTTGTTACCTACGTACCCAATACCTACTCTTCTGGTATTCAAAACATTTTTGATTTCCCCCTCCCCCTCCTTCCACCCCAAATTTTACTTTGCGTAAAACTACTCCTGTTTTAATTTTGTATGGTATCAAGTTGGGAAAACATTGACCGAAAATTAGTTTTCAGAAAATTTTAGGCGGAGGAGGAAGATGCCGAAAACTTCGAAAATTCGCTCTTATAGCCATGCTGCATGACTGTGGTTTTTTTTCAAACCGTTGCCTATCTCAAAATTCGATCAAAACTCATTTCTTTGTATTTTTATAACTATAGCTTTATAAGCTATACCTACTTTTTTTTAATTAAATTTTAGGTCATACAGTCGAAATTCGTCACTCTACCAATCAGTCTACTTCCAGATTCATTTACACCTGTTATAGTAAGCGTACTCATTATCTGTTATTTCGTATTTTCATTTATGATTTTAAAAATCGATTGATTGCAGAATAATTGGATATTTTGCTTAGCCTCTGTCCTCAAAACTTTGAAATACGTATAATTCACAAGTATTGAGTACAGGAGTATTCTCCTGTATAATGTGCTTTTTAAAGAAATAACTTCTTGTTTCGTAAACGACTGAGAGAGGAAGGAGGATTAAATATTGTTCTAAACTTCGTAGATAGGTAGCTTATTAAACGCTCAGCATTAATTTTTTTGTTCTTTCTTGAACCTTGTTTGGATTTCGCCTAAATGGAAATGAAAGGCAAAGGTCTCCGAATTTCGGTCATCAGTAATCCGAACTGACACCGTAAAATTAAATGAAACGGCGGGAGTTAACTGCCGTAATAGCTACAAGGAAATTTCGGCGAGCGGTTCGTAGCCCTCGGTTAATCCAGATTCATTAAGAAAGTGGTTTTCTCTAGAGAAAAACGGCGAGTCGGCACAAAAAAGCGACCATCTGCCTTTGGAGGTTTTAAAGTGAAATATTGCTGTTTGCTTGAAAAGAAGACGATAAGCAATCCATTTTTATTTGACCCGTGAACTCGGGGAGACCCTAAGTTTTTCCTGAATACAGATTCCAAGTTTCCTGCTCTCTCCGGTTGGCAATGGATGGTCTTGAAGTTCCACCGTCTCTGAGACTCGTGGTTACTAAATCAATTATCTTTTCCCATCTGCAGGATCTAAAGTTCCAACTTTTCTGGGGTCATCTCGGTAGGATTCCCAAGCCAAGTTACATCGTTGTATACAATCACCGAGCGAAAGAAATAGTTGGAGAAATTGGGAGAGTAAGATAGAATCTACGGGTACAACGCAATGTTTTACAACAAGAACCAACAGATTTCTGAGGGTTTATTCAAAAGAAAAATGTGTGACAAGCTCTCGTCGCGCTGCCTGAGTCCCTGCTTGTCAGAAAAATTAAATTAACCCAAATTTGAATATTGCTCATACGCGTTATAGTGGAAGATTCCTAAGTTCCGCAAAGTCCGTAAGAGACGTTGGGGTGAATAATTATCACATCAAGCAGCGAAGAATGCCAAAACGGAATTTATATTTTATAGATAGTTTCATTGTACAAAGAAGCGTTAATTCTTACAAAAATTTGAAATTGATTTCCTCCTGAATACTTCTGAAATATACATGAAATTTTTTTACGTTGAACTACCCCTTCAACTATCCCTGCCCTTGACTCACGAGAAATACCTGGTATTTCATGGTAGTTTTACACACAAGAAATCAAAATGCTGAAAATTTCAACAAAAGAGAAATTTTACTAACAATCTCTTCGGAACCTGGAGAGATCTCGTGAAGACTTGAATTATTATGGCACTCACCAATACCGTGATATTTATTTAGAAGAGAAATGACGTTTAATTGAGGGGGAAAAAATGGAATCTTAGGTGTCGGGGGGGACCAAAAAATCAAAACCCGCCAGTGAATCGCAAACCGCAGTTGCGGTTGTAGGGCGAATCCTCATTCAAAATTCAGTTGTTTCTATGCGATTGTATTTCAGTTTTATTCACGTAAAGCTTCACGTTCTTTCGAAGCTGGCCAAGCTGACTGAAGGGTGTCCAGGTTTCGTGTAGTGCACCGAACAGTGATCTCTGATCTGCACAGAACGGTACAATAATAAACATTGTGGGAAAACTTGAAGTTTTCAAACGGAGTTGCGCGTTAATCGGATTTTCTCCTGCTGGTGATGTGCGAAACGGTAACCGCCCTTCGCTCGAGTTCACGGGGTACCGATCCGCTGTTACGGTATTTATAGACCAACAAGAGCTCGAGGTTTTCAGTAGCAAATATGGTGATCCATCGGTTGAAAAACTTTCCCGTGTCCCATGTTCAATATTCGCTCATAGTCTTTGTTATTATTTTGCAGGTAAGCCGAAGTCAGTGTTTGGTGAGCACGTACGTACCTACACAAACAGTTTACGTAAGTTTTTCGTTTTCTCATTACAGCGAGTTTCATCTAAAATAACATTTAAACGGGCTTAGGTACATATTTATATTTGTGAACTCTATGGCGCTCATATCATATCAAGGTTTTGAACGTTTTGTCTTGCTTGAACCTATGACCCAGGACTGCAGTGGATAACTGAGTTCTGTTATATTTTCCCCAAGGAAATCCGACTGTCATATTATTACAAAAATATTATATTAATAATCAAAAAGTATTACTGCACGACCGGAACTTATGAAGCATTATTTACTATCAGAAGTTACATTCTGTGCATATATGGTTGTGATTGAATAGCACTAGGCTTTTCTTTGGTATCCGGTTTGCTTGCTTGAATGTGAAGTGACAGGTCTATCACATGCTTCACGCTTTTTGGTTTACTATTTTCAGTAATGAGCCTTTGGAATCAAGCATGATGAAAACTTTGTTTACCCCCACCCCTCCTCCTCCTCCTCAAAATTTGATGGTTTCCGATTCAAGGTAGATAAAATCCAAAAAATGGAACGAAAAAATTTATGTTCCATTCGCCATGAACCAAAATGAACCGAAATTAATGGAATTATTCAGGGCCTTCCGCCGGTAGGAATGGTACCGTGATCTACGCAGAAGTGTTATCTATACAGGAATATGATAAATTACTGTTGTGTAATAATTTTTAGCGTAGTGAAGGTTAACACTTTTCCGCAGAAAAATCGACGGAAATGCTACAAATTATGATGTAAAAGTTGTTGTTGAATTCGAGTATGAAAATTAGTCTATCATTCGATAACATGCGCGACAACCTGTGTCGAGTACATGTTTGAATTACTGGTTCTTTCAATGAAAACCATATTCCGATGTTATACTTCAGTCAGAATGAAGATAAACATCAAAACCGGAGATTGGCGAAAACATTCATGGCCTAAGGTGAAGGTTGAGTTGCATGACCGTGTGAAATAACCGGTAGATGGGAACCTCAGAGGGCGTGAACCGACATCAATCATCTTTTTCCAAGCCAATATATACATTACGGTGTCTTCCTGAACCCCAACATCAACAACGATCAACGTTGCAAAGCAGTCAATAGGCGAACTTCGGTAAGTAGGTAGAAGGTGGGCATATTCGACAGCTTTTTTAGTTGAACGATTTTTGTAATTCTTGTGGGGTGAGTCTTTTCACAAAGTTTCATTGGGAAAATCTGGCGCAACACCTCATCTACAAGTTCACTCCTCATCGAGTTCTAGCAAACGAAATTTAAGTGGTTTAGAAAAGCGCGGGGCTCCCACATCACTGACCCCAGCCTGTGATTAGTTAGACGTCAGCAGTTGCTGGGCCCAACAAAGGGCGGCGTGAAATCGGATTTTGATGAAATTCTAATGACCAGTGAGGCCTTATTCACAGCTTCTCGCCAAATAATTACTCACTGCTCATTACTCTTCTGTGGTGCTATAAATGTTCCGTTGATTAGATGAAACATGTATGTATATAAGAAAAGTCTGAATCGCAAAAATACAAGGCGAAAATTTTATTTTGGAGGGTTTCAATTTTTTCTTTCTAAATGTGTTCAGAATATTTACGTCCATCTTGGTAATCTTGGAAGCAGACGATGTTGGACCCATTACAATCGCGTATTTTCCCAAAAATTCTCTAAAACGAGGAAAATGAAATTCCAGTCTTGCAGCATGACCGTATGAGTGAGTTTTCAAAGTTCGCGACTAATCTAATTTCTCCGAAATTCTCTTAAAGCTTAAAGCGATATTAATGGTTATTGAAATGAAGGGTGAAATTTCTAACCAGCTTATTACATCAAGGAAAACGCACCTCTTTCTAATGAAATTTGAAATACAAAAGATGTGGCAGAAATTGACCTTTTGACTTAGAATTTACCATTCTTCAATGCAAATGTATTTTTTTTAAATTGTTATTGGCATCTGTGTTACTATAATACAGTCATAGGTGTTACAAAACTGTTACACTTCCTAATGCCTGGGTGAATTATTGTTGCTTATTAGTTAAATTTAGTTATTTGAGTTGCAAATGACAGTTGCAAATCACTTGAGATGTAGTTGCAACCTCACTGATGGTGTCTCAATGCTTTCTTCCACTGCCAGTTGAATGTTAAATCTGCATTAGCCACCGATTCTCTAAAATGGAGTAGAAATAGAAGGTTGCTTGTGTTGGCTAACTTTTGAACATGCCCCACTTTTCCTCTTCCTTTGTAAATTTCTCACAGCTGTTCAGTCAGGACGATGTACTGCTACTTCGTGAATGAGCGTAAATATTTTGTTTTTAATAAAAGGGGATTCCATCTTAAGAACTTCGAAACCAACCGCGCTTTCCCACGATTATTAGTTTTTATTATATGATTTTTAGATGTTTCTTACACCAATGACGTCATTGCTGCCCTCCTACCTGGGCGGGACGCTCTTCACCGGTGTGACGTCAATAGTGTAGGAAAATTCTAAAAATCATAGAATAAAAACTATTTATCGTAGGGGAGTACGGTTGGTGCCAAAACTCTCAGGATGGTCTTCTTTCATTATACAAACAACAAATTAAATAAAAGTAAATTTACATCTTTCAGACCTGTGGGTACCTTACGCTCATTGGGAACGAAGTGAACTTGTCCATGATAGCTCTAGATGGAAACCCAATTGCTGACTGCATCAGCACCAGTATTGAACCAAATCAGTCGTTCAGCTGCCCGACTCAATCAAGGCGCATCGAGCTGCAAATTATGAATAACCGACCGTAATCGATGCGACATTACGGATTACGTGGGTCAGACGACGAGCGAAGGGAATTGGATCGGTTCTAAATATTTATGAGGCAGGCTTACATTTATTCAAATTAGAGGCATCAGTATTCTCGAATGTTTATTTCCCCTTGCTTCTTGTTTTTAAAATATACTTGAATTATGAAAATGGCGATCCTGCCAGATGCAGGGCTACTCGTTCGTGAAATGGAAACAGGGGTCTGTTACGCTCGGATTTCTTCGTGATCCAAGAAAAGTTCGATAAGGATAACCGTATTGATTCTCCCCTCGGAAACGCCTCACTATTGTTTTATCGTTCCCCAGGGGCTTATTACTCGTAGTTATAATAGAAAATAAAATGTTTTCCTACGCTCAATTCGTATCTTGGTTCCTGTTGCTGGCGGTTTGGTATTGAATAACATTTCAATATACCTCCATCCAGTTTTGGTTTCAGAACCGATGAATTTTTCTTTCAATATTATGATAAGTAGTCCCACGTTACGTTCTACAGGGTCACCTCGGATAACAATACCATGCCAGAGGAATAAGGCGATTTGGTTCCCATTCTAATTTTTTGGGAATTTTTGTTGAGAATACTCTAGCCATCACGAAAAACAAACCTGTTGTAAAAAACATTACGATAATCAAAATAATTTTTTAAGTAATTATGTGGGTTGCATGATTGTTACAAAAGTGCTATTTTTCACAAAAGTTAGGGTCAACAAAAACAGGGTTAAACTTTCAACACAGTAGTAAAATTGTTCTAAAATCACTCATAATTGATATAAACTCACTGAAGTTGGTACAGGAATGGAGATTATTTGAGACTAGAAGGCAAACCCGTTGTACTAAATTAACGAGCTCTAGAGCGGTAGGTACAGTTTTCTTCCTGGCATCGAAGAGAAGCCTAGAAAAATTCGTAATCGATAATGGCAGTTTTGTAGTATTATCAAGACTGGACACACATTTTCACGATCTTAATATTGTGAATCATATGGACTGTAAGATGACGGAAACCACCTATGGCACCTGTCAACTACGCGATTATTATTCTGACAACGAAATCCTGTACGGCTTGTCCCACAAAAATCGTTCTACTGCGGTTGAAACCGCCGTGAAAACTTCTTTCCGAAAGCACCCTGCGTATTCTGACTTGGGCTCGAAAGTGAACCGCGACATGGGCTCGACCGTAGGAACCAAAAACACGAACTCGGACGCTGCCGTTAGGTACAGCCAGGAATACGGTCGAAGAGACCTGGGGGATCGAGCGATAGGCTAAGTACCTATTAAATTATAAACTGGCCTGGAACTCGCCCATCACAATGACACCACCCTCATGAAAATCTATTCAGCCATTTGGCCCTTATGCTGTCTCACACACACGAACTCGCGACTTACAATACGATTAAAAAAGGTAATCTCAATTATCAAAAAATGAATAGGTAGGGGAAAGCACATAAATGGCATCTTCAATTTACAAACCCAAGTCCCCCATAAATCATGGGAGGACGTCCACAAGGATGCAAGTAAAACTCTTACTCAAATACACCTATGGTTCTGCATTAATAGCCTAACAATGAACATTTCTGAGACCAACTACGTCACTTTCTCTATAACCTCCGCAGGTCCACCTAAATCCACCATTTTAAAAATCCAGAGAGCATCATGTTGAAATTATGATACATGTAATCGTACTAAGCTTGAGCAAGTCAATAGCATTAAATATTTAGAACTCCAACTAGACCAACACCTAAAATGGAGGACGCACATATAGACCCTAGCAATAAGAATAAGGAAATCGTTTTTCTTTTGGTTTATTATTTTCAATAATGAACCTTTGGAATCGAGCATGAAACAATTTTTTTAACCCCCTCTCAAAATTTGATGGTTTCCGTTTCAAGGTATGTAGAATCCGAAAATGCAGTAAACAAAATTCTGTCCGTCCGCCGTACGCTGTACTGAGCACTTTTTCTTAGTTACCATGAACCAAAATTGACGAAATTCGGTTTATAGGTCCCATTTGGGGTCTAGTTGGTCCTCGAAGCTCGGTGTTAATGTCAGTCACTCCTAAGGGGTGAAAAATAGGGGTTGAAGTCTCCAGGACGCCGTTTTCTCCCATTTTTACGGTTTTAAATAGTTCTCGAACTTGGGAGTTTTTTAAGACCACCCGGAGCATTGTACGTCCACCCGTTCGTTCAAGTAATGCCCAGAAGATTGCACCGACAGGCATTTTCAACAGCAAGGTGAATGAAATTGTATACATTCAGCCCAAATATCATCACTGGGGACGCGCTAACAACCGGGAATTGGCCCGAGATCATCATTGCTAGGGAGTATGAAGTCGAGTTGGTTGTTCTGTGATATTATTTCATTTGAAAAATGATCGCTCTTTTGGAGTTTGTTGATAGGTAGTGAAACTTGAACAAACGTTGAAGTATTATTGGTAAATTATTACGCAATGGTAAATTAGTACACAACGGTTCATTATACCATCTACGTAGAAGGGGCTGGAGTTTGTTGGTAGGTAGGTACTTTTGCAAATTGTTTCACTCCACATCAACAATTTCCCTTCAGAACTTCATTATTTGCGGTTCTTTTTGCCATTTTAGTTACTGTTTGTCATCGACAGAATTATTTTAGCAACATTTAACTGGTGATTTAGGTAGGTACCTAGTAACGAGTACGGGGTTAGGTACTAACCTACGGAGGATCTGCGATCCACATAATATGTATAGAGTAGTACATATTATATTACGAGTATATAGACGGGCTATCTATACAGAGAGCTGTGATCTGTAAGAGAAGGGTATTCTGTACAAAATAATAAACCGTTGTGCAGGGATTTGCAGCGTTTTCTGTTTATTACGAAAATGGCTCTCTAAAAGTAACTTAAAGATGTTATGTATACAGCATCCTAACATATGGTATAGGATTCTTGGTATAGAATTTTTTTTAAAATTGGATTTTCTTCCACCAAGGTTGATATTGGTTTATCGCTCCCTGCTTCGTGTAAACAAAATTACAAAATTTCTACCCCTCCGCATTGTCCTGCGAGTCACCCGAGCAACAAGTGAGGGTAGTCAAATTTGAGCTCCCCGCCCTTCCACTGATTTTTTCACAAGACAATTTCCATGGCTGCCTCCCAAAATATACGCCTCACTTCCGAGTATCTTACAATCAGAACAGTCGACTAAATCCTTTTTAAAAAAAGAATAGGCGCATACCTGCTGCAAATGCACAAATCTGACCTGACTGACTTCTTGAGTAGGTTTGATCTTTAATTGTAACTATGTTATAGTATTTAGGTAATTACTATCTTGAAATATGGATGGTATAGGTACAATATATATATATATGTATGTATATATAAATTTATTTATTAATTTTTCTCAAGTTGAATGTTGTCTGTAAATGTATTGATTCCAGCTAAAAGTACACACTAAACCCAAACTAATAAGCTAGTTCAGTGACAACCAGCCCCTGGGCGGGTCGTCAAGACCTTAGGGGCCCATTCATGAACTTGGTTTTCTCATGTTTCTGTACTTATATTCTTCATTATGTACTAAATATCTTATTGAATAAAGAATTGAATTGAAGTCGGCTAAGATGACGAGCGATTAAGAAGACGAATTCGGTAGACACTTGATAGAGTTCTTCTTGATAGAGTTCCTACTCCACTAGAGACCTGTTGCGCCACTTGAGGGAACCCCAAGATACCAATCCTGGTGCACGTACTTAATAATAATTATCGTCCGCCGAAACGGAAAACATGTTTTCGTAATCCGTGTTACAAGTTTTTGAAGGAATTACATTATTTGCTGACTAAGTATTTCCAATTGATATTCTTAAACTATGTACCTACCGTTCAAACCGCTTTTCTGATCTATAATTTCTACCTATTTTTTACACAAAAAATGGGGCAAATTTGAATTGACGATGGTCAAAAATAGCTAAAAATCATCAAACAATACCAAACTCTTTATTTAGTTACAGTTGGTATTGACTAGGTATAAAATGGATCATTAAAAGTGTTGCTTATTCAACTTATTTTATTATATATTATTATCTATCTGTCTGGTCAACCGAAATTATCTGGAAGAGCATACCAAATCAGTCGTGTCTCAGGCCAGTTAAATAATAATCAGATTACCATGGTAGGGCGAAGAAGGATGTAGCATATAATAATTTATTGTAAAGTAAGTATGGATTAATTGATAAAAACGCCTATAAAAAGCAGCTGTTAAGAAGATAAATGGCTTCAGTACTAATATTACACTGTTTTCCTCTTGTGGACAAGGCAGTAGCCAAATCGAGCGCATCGTCGTTCGAGTTCATCGTAGTCCAAGCGAAAGCTAGCGCTTGTTCAAGCATATTTGTATCGTGTGGTGCCGAAGGGAAATTTGCCGTGTTATTACAAAAAGGTTGGTCACGCGTGCTTGTAAAGTTTGCAGTTAGTGAGCAGCCACCTTAATGGAGCCGATGTAAACTTGACTAAAATGTGTTGACATAGCTGGTCATGTTTGACGAATTAATGTTGGAAACTTGGAGAAATAATGTACAAGGTTGGAAAAGGGTTGGTTTTTTGACCAATTTATTGATTATTTGATCCGATTTTTGGGCGTCTTCGTGCTTTTTTCATGCTTTCACTATATACTTCTTCCAAGACGTCCTCGGTATAATGTGTTTGATGAAAAAACAAATTTCTTATTGTGGCTGTAACAAGCAGTTTTGCGTGGCACACAAACGGGGCAGCAATTACAGTAACCGGAACCTTTCGGGCGAACTGTTCCATTGCAGGGTTCCACCGGTTTACAGTCGAGTCTCACTCGATCGCAGATATCCGGCGGGCACTTCTGCGATACGCAATCGTAAGCCGAAACAGCCGTGATGAGTAGCGTTGAAAATATGGCGAACAGTATGAATCCTGAAACAACAATAATCACTCTGAGCCACGATCGAGCTGGCGGTTGAACAATGGTAAATATCTTGTGAAAAATCAAATTGGGACATAAAATTAAAAATATTGTTGCATGCCCGATTCTTAAGGTTCATTATTGCTCAACTAAACCAAAATCGTGATTCACAAGTTGGAAAACTGCCCCATTGGATTGAAAGGTGTTTCGATTAGATTGAAACTTCAAAAACTGCGTGACGTAATAAAAAATAACCGAAATGTTCAGATTTGAAGTAAACTTGGGTAATATGGCTATGCTAAGGAATGGGAGTAATATACTAGGGCGGTTCTTTTTGGAAAATGAGATTATCAGTGTCGTTAACAATTAATCAATTTATTGTGCAGGAGTTCCACCTCCTGTCTCATTGTTGTACAATAATCTACCCAGATGATGCTCAGATGGAGATAATTGTAGGGTGGTCCAACACTGAATCTGAGGTAACCATATTCCATAAACAACAGGTGCGAGGCGTCACTTGTATTTCCGTAGGCGCAATTCAGGCGAAATGAGGGCCGATGACTGTTGGTCCATGATGAATACTAACATCTGCTGTATAGTGTGTAGTTTTTAAAACCATGTGTCGTGATCCTCCCAGACCATCGTACCTTGTATACCTTAAGATTGTTCAAGTTAATAAACGCAACGGGTGAGGTAGCGTACGTGACCATAGGCGCATAGGCTCACTCACTCCCCACTAGTCTCCCGGACTCGAGTAGAGTTGGAGTGGGCGCTATATAAACTCGCCGGATGCGCATGTCACCCCATTCTACGCTCTCCTTAAGTCGCCGGCTTATCTCTCTTTCTCCTTACTTTCTCTCACAGGAGATCCCAGACTGGTGGAACCAGCATTGGTGATAACGAGCATTGGTGGAACCACTGGGCAAAATCCCTCTAGTACCTTTAGTGGTGGTAACCTTCCTGGCAGCTGTAGGTGGTAACCTCCCTGGCTGCAATAGGTGTAACCTTTTAGGTGCTAGATCCAGCAATCTTCTCTCCATCACACTAACTCACCTCTCCTCACCTCTTACCTCAAACCACCACACTGTGTTTTGAGGGAGGGGGGAGGGGTTAATTTTTAATTTTTTTTTTTTTTTTTCATGATCTTTCTTTTTCTTTTTCATGTTCTTCAATTCCAAAGATTCATTATTAAAAATAATAATCAAAAAATGCGCCAAAACGGCGATTTTTACAACATAATTGACGTTGTAAATTTTAAAAAATTGAGTCAGAAATTGTTGTTTAGGCTGTGCAATGTCCGAAGAGACCGGAATCTTGTAAACGGATTACATAGGTACCCAAATGAAGGCATCATTTGTCTGATACATAGACATGGTGTCAAATTGGTCAACACCCATAAAATGGGTTAGCTCTAGAAATTTGGTTCCAGGGTGATTTCCATACTTCCCTGTTACTCTCCAGGTTGGGTGAAGATAGTCAAAATAAGGCCTGCACGGGTGGCGGGGGGGAAGGGTGTGTGGTATACATTATATCACGATGTTTTTGTAGCAGCTAAGTATAGTTGTCGGGCTTAGTCGGTCTCTACTGATTTTGGTACTTACGCATGGCCGACGCTCGATCACTGACTTGTACGTAAGTACAGTTCGGGCACTAACGTCGCACAGAGGTCCGAATTACGATCAAAATGAAAAATGTGACTCCTTAAATCCTGATTGAAAATAATATAAACAATTAGTAAGATGTTCCTGAGAGCAGAACAAAGGGGCAAAGGTGGGTGGGGGTAAAGTAAACAGATCGCGTGAGCGAGCCGTAAACATATAGCTAATGAGGACTACTTCCAAACCAGTTATTTCAGAACTTCCTTAGAATGTATAAGCAGTCGTCATAAAATTTGTTTCGCCAACTTTTTAGAACGCACTTCTCTAATTCAGGTAAGAAAAACTCTATTTGAAAGGTTTTCTTTAAAAAAAAATTTAGTGATTTGGACTTAAAAAAAATAAGAAAAAATGACTGATCGTCACCTTTCAAACGCTCCAAACTCTAGGGAACCAGTCAGAACCAGCTCGTTGTTTTAAATACATGTTACCTAACGGCTGTGTTTTGGGGGGGAAAAAATCATTCAGCTGCGGCCACTTGCGTTTCTGTGAATTATTAAATGTTTTGTTGTCAGGGTCTGAAGTCGTCATTACCCGCTTGGAGTAATTTGACATGTGTTGAAGGCTACTAATTTGGGCTATGGAAAGGGCAATGAAAATATTTTTGGGTACATTTCAAGCAGATACAGTATTCAAAGCTACTCAGAGGAGAAAAAAGCAGAAATTATTTCTGAAATCATCAACTTTTTGAATGTTTTTAAACGCTTGTGGGCGAAATGAATGGTACAGGAATTCAAAGCGTTTCCATGCTGAATATGATACTTCGTTACAAGTTAGGTACCCTTAAACTTTCTAGTCCGAGTAATCCAAGACCTGATACCAATAACTGGTCACGGGGGAGGCCGTCCAAAAACTTCAGCACCTGCATCGAAGTAACAGAACGGCGAAAAATTAGGAATGACGTTGAAGCCCTTTTATTAGAGAAACTGTGATGTGCCTTGAAGATGAAGTTGTGGCGTAATGGAAAAAAATGCACAGCATACTTGTTGGTTGAGAGGCTGGCTTCACCGTCAAGAGCAACAAACGTAAAAAATTACCTTTTCGTTTTTATTTTTTATTTTTTTTCTTGGCAATTCACCATGGAGTGTTTTTATTTTTATTTAGAAGTGTTTTCTATTATAATAGTTTTTATCCACGATTTAGATGTTCCTCTCATTCAGAGTTCACTGTTAAAATTAATAAAATAATTTTTTAGCAATGCAGTTCTATAAACTCCTCTTTTTACGAAAGAACCTGCTTATCTTTTCGAAGAAATAATCTAGCTCAAATGTGGTTTCACAGTCCTGTTTGTCATTTAAAAATCTGTATGAAAACATACAGATTGTAAGTTGGGACATCAACATAAATAGTTCTACGATTTTTGATCTGCTAGATTCGTGATTCGGACCACTGTGCGTCGGTGGTGCTCAAAGTCGAAATTATATTATCGTTGGCTGAAAATTTTGCAAAATCTGGCTATCGACTGACGTTGGTGGCGCTCACGTTGCGTCCCGAGTGAAATAATTATTTCCTGGTTCTCCCACTCCCCAACGGCGGGATTCCCTTCCAGGCGCAGCAGACTAATTGCTCCTCATTTGCCTCACCATGTTTTTCCCATCTGGAAAAATATGTTAGGTAAGAATACGTAATTTTCAGGATCCCGTTACTTTTATTTCCACTCCCGACTACTCGGTGTCTCTGGCGCGACGGTGTACGGCGGTCGGACGGAAATGTTTTTATTCGATATTCGTACATATTCTACGTACCTTGAAATGTAAACCATGAAATTTTAGGGGGGGGGGGGTTTAATGGTCGATTCCAAAGGTTCATTATTGAAAATAATAAACCAAAATAACGCTGTGAAATTACTTTCTCAAAGTTTTGAAGAATCGATTATTTCTTTAAATTGAACTTTTCAACATGAACCTCCAGACTGAGGCAGCTACTGTTAACTCATTATCACAAATTACCACAAGATACTAAGGGGTTCCATAATACCCGCAGGGTTCCATATTACCACCACTACAAATGGGTCGAGTTTTAGTGGCCCAAACATCGCTGAACTCCGATAAATGTTACTAAAAGTAGCAAAAATTAAAATAAGTTTATCCAGCGTGGTACTCAGAGCTGACTCAGGAAGTTTGTTTCAGGAAACAAAAATTGCTAAAAATGGCTAATAGTCAACAACTGGAAATTCGTAATTATATACAATTCACTTGTCACCCACAGTTGTATTAATATTGAGATATTTAGTTCAGAATGCAATTCTGAAGATAAATAAAGACGAGTAAAAAGTCGGAAACCCAAGGTATTTGTAGATAACCGACATCAAACATGTTTATCGCCAGGTCAAAGGCATGGTTATCGCGAGGCATCTGGCTGAATTTATGTTTCGTCGGATATACCCCGAATATAATTCGCGCATACATGCATTTTTTAGAGCGACTGGACGTTTGTATATCCACGAAAACGAGCCAGCGCCACAGCTTCCAAATGACGACCCACCACCAATTGACGACAACAGCTCTTCTGAGGATGACGACTTCTAAGGGTTATATCTCCAAATTTTTTAATTACATTAATACTCATTCCGACCTTTAATTTGTATTTCATTTGTCTTTAAATTGTATTTCAAGTAAAATATCTCAACAAAATCGTGGGTGACAAGTGTATTGTATATAATTACCTGGAAATTAGCTTATATACAGCCATGCTACATGACTGGGAATTTTCAAGTTGATGATGAAAGTTAAGTGTGGTGGAGTAGTGGGGGGGGGGGGGGGGGGGCTTAGGGTGCATCAAAAACTGAGTTTGCCTCAAGCCCAACTTCTCCTCTGGGCGGCCCTGGGAAACTGGTTTTTACAATAGGCCAATCTGATCAAAAAATGTTTTGTCAGGCAGTTTGTTCACATGGAGGGTTTGCCTTGGTACGATAATCGCACTATAATTAGGTGTTACAGTAGGTACATTCATGTGACAGAGGCGCTAGCCGTTTTAATTCACAGTGATTAAAAACAATCGGTACAATGAAATTCATTATGATGTTAATTGACATGGTTGTGCCTGATAAATATTATGATTATGGTCTATGGAATGGGACACATTTCGGGCAACATCCGCAGTAGCCATCTTCGCCCTTTTTAATAACGTAGCCCTTGCAGTTTTCCACGGACAGACAGTTTACCAAAATTGCGTCGCATATAGATGGAGACGGACACCGTGTGTATGAGATGCATCTCGGGCAGCGGTTACCGGGCCCTGCAGCTCTTTGGATCACACGACCTTTGCAGCAGTTGATTTTGGGACAGCGCTCCTTCGCCCGTTCATCAGGCGGACATGAAGTGCTGACGTAGGTAGCTGTGAGAACAACCAATAACAGCAATGGACTGGAATCTGAAAGTTCGAAGGTCGTTCGAAGAGTTAGTGAATACTGCGAATGTGTCTGATTTATAGCTTTGTCACACAGACATCAGATGTGGGGTCCTCACCAATTTACATTCCTAAAGCCGCAGATTTTACGCAGTTATGGGCGGAATGTATTCCGAATGTTTTACGGAATACATCCACGCACTATTCAATACAAATCCGTTTAGAGCCCTAGAGAGATATCAATCCTTTTTGCGGCTGATGAGGTTTTCTTGGCTGGGAAATTTTGGTTTATTATTTTCAATAGTGAACCTTTTTAATCGAGCATGAAAAAAAAAATAAAAATTTTTTGCTACCCTCTCCCCCTCAAAATTTGGTGCTTTACGTTTCAAGGTATGTAGAATCCGTAAGTGCAATTGAATCATTTCTGTCAGTCCGCCGTACGCCGTACTTAGCACTTTTCTTAGTTGTAATGAACCAAATTTATGAAATTTGGTTCGTAGGTCTCGTTTGGGGTCTAGTTGATCCTCGAAGCTCGGCGTTACTGTCAGTCATCTCTAAGGGGTGAAAAATAGGGGTTGAAATATCCAGAACGCCGTTGCTCGAAAACTTTCAATAGAAGGATATGGTTTTTTTAACGTTTTTAAATTGATCTTGAACTAAAGAATTTTTTGAGACCACCCGGAGCATTGTGCGACCAGCCGTTCGCTTGCACCGTAAAGCTTCGTCAACATGATCGTGAACCAAACGGTATAAATCCGGCCCAGATATCATTGCTAGGGAGCACCTGATTATAATCACGGATGGCTGTATGAAGTCGAGTTGTTAGTTCTGTGATATTATTTCATTTGAAAAACGCTGCAAATCCCTGCACAACGGTTTATTATTTTGTATAGAATACCCTTCTGTTACAGATCACAGCTCTATGTATAGATAACCCGTCTATATAATATAATATGTACTATTCTATGCATATTTATGTAGATCGCAGACCCTCCGTAGGTTAGTACCTAACCCCGTACTCGTTACTAGGTACCTACCTAAATCACGAGTTAAATGTTGCTAAAATAATTCTGCCGATGACAAACAGTACCTAACAAAAAGAAACACACATAATGAAGTTCTGAAAAGAAATTGTTGATGAGGAGTGAAAAAAGTTGCAAAAGTAACTACCAACAAACTCCAGCCCCTTCTACGTAGATGGTATAATGAACCGTTGTGTAATAATTTACCGTTGAGTAATGATTTACCGTAGTAATACCTAATTTACCCATCAATAATACTTCAACGTTTGTTCAAGTTTCACTACCTACCAACAAACTCCAAAACAGCCATCATTTTTCAAATTAAATAATATCACAGAACAACCAACTCGACTTCATACTCCGCCAATATAATCAGGTGATCCCTACCAATGATTGGCCGTATTCACAAATTACTATTGTGGGCGCGTCTCTGGTTACGAGATTTGGTTTGAATTGTATACAATTTCATTCACACTGGAGTCGAAAATGCCTGTCGGTGCAAACTTCGGGGCCTTACTGTGAACGAACGGCTGGACGTACGATGCTCCGGATGGTCTTAAAAAACTCGCAAGTTCAAGAACTATTTAAACCCGTAAAAATATTCACGTAAAAAAATGGTATAGGCGTTTTGAAAATTTCAACCCCTATTTTGAACCCCTTAGAGATGACTCACAGTAACGTCGAGCTTCGAGGACCAACTAGACGCCGAACGGAACCTATAACCCGAATTTCATCAATTTTTTTTCATGGTAACTAAGAAAAGTGGCCCGTACGGCGTACGGCGTACGGCGTACGGCGGACAGACAGAAATATTTTTATTGCAGTTTTGGATTCTACATACCTTGAAACGTAAACCATCAAATTTTGAGGGGGGGTAAGAATTTTTTTTTTCATGCTCGATTCCAATGGTTCATTATTGAAAATAATAAACCAAAATGATATATCTTTCGGATTTTGTTCATACTTACTTTTGCAACTTGAACAAACGTTGAAGTACTATTGGGCAAATTATTAAACGGTAATTACACAACGGTTTATTATACTATTTGCTTAGAAGGGGCACCTATACAGGTAAATTATTGTACAACGGTTTATTATTTGCCTTATGTTTCATGAATAACTACAAATAATTAATGGTGGAATTATTGAAGTTCGTGCATTTGCATGAAACTGCATTCCGGAGCCGGCTCCAGTACTCCATTTAGGGCTTTCCTGGGTGGAGCTCGAGGGTATTGACCACAGAAAACAGTGATATACGCTGAAGGGGCACCTAGGTATACAGGTAAATAATAAACCTTTGTGTAATAATTTTCAGCGTTTTTTACATCAGGGTTGTTCCTGGGTGGGGGGTGGGGGTATTATAATTCAACGTACAACAATGATGAATCGAAAGCTTTTTTTCCTTTTTTTTCTTTCTTAATTTATTCCTTCAAATATTGTAGGTCTAACGGAGAGCTTTCCAAATAGGTGCTATAAGATGGGTCGGAAATGAACGGAAAAGGGTGAAAAGGGGGAAGGAAAGAGAGCGACGTCATCTGGTGTGCATTGGTTGCCCTCTTGTTCCCGCACGTGGGAACCGAGGAGAGGGAGTTACATACCAGATAACGTCACGTGTTTTTTTCTTTAGCTTATTCCCGCCAAACTGCTCGAATTTCGGTGTTGAAAATGGGCAGTTATGTACCCACAAAGAGCACTTGTAGAATACTGATTTTATAATCGTCCTCTTCTAAGCATTTGAAAATGTTGAAAAGATGATGGAGAAATAATTGCTTTGTGGGCGGAGAGAAACACGAAAAAGGAAAAGGCGATCTGAAGAAGCCGCTTGCTTACGTCACACGGCTACTTGAAGCCACTTGGAGCGCTGAGATCGTTGAATTTCTGGTCGATTCTGTTCATGTAGGCTTCCGTCGAATCCATTTGGCGTCATCAGTGGTTAAAACAAAAATGAACGTACGAAAACCATAGCAAAACATTACTCGTAAGTAACCTTACTCTGGTGAATGTGGGGGTGGCGGCGAGAAAACCATTTCCCATCTGCTGCCATGGACCCAGCCCATTGGACCCCATATCCGTGCAACGTCACAGGCAACAGCAGGGCGCCCGTTCCCAGCCTCTTTTTTAAAATCTCAAAGTTTGAAAGTCTCAAAAAATGAAGGAAACCTATTTTTTCCTATTCTGCCCTGTTATCGTCAATCTCACATCATTAACTGAGGAAAAATGCAAACAGAATTCGTGATAACTGCCAATTGGGATGCAGGAGTTTCACTGGCGTTGAATCTGATTCTGAGGTGAAAAGCAGAAAATCCCGACCCACGTCCGTTCCTCGCTGGTTCAGACGGTTGGCTGACTATGGGGAAAGACAGTCATGCTTGGGCAGGAACAAGAATATTAATATAGAGAGACTGTTGGCGCAGTTGCAGTTGTCATCGAGAGAAGTGATAAGGTTCTACCACAAAATAAGAGCATGTACAGTAAATTTCAATCAGTTATGAATGGATAGTAACCTCCTAGGCAAAGTGAACATGATCCACTTCTTTCTGATCTGTCCTCTGTATAGTCCTACAGACATTTCTGTCTGAACCCTTAGGTATATCAGCGAAACTAAGCCGCTCAATTCATTGTCTGCCCTTCGTCTGGACGTCTGTTTCCTGACGGACTTCCAGGACAGTACGAGGAAGATGTACAAAGGCTACACAAGCAGATCATTGGTGTTACGCACTTTCTAAGCTGTTGACTCCATGAAGGGCTCAGAGGACCTAGAAACGCTACCCATTTTCGCCGCCTACTTTTGTCATATGAACATTTGTATCGTTAAAATCCTCATCTTAAATCTTTTTACATTAGATCTGTAAAGAAGTTCCGGTGTGGAGATTGCCACACAATACCTCCATGTTCTTCATGAAAGTATGGATACAAGTTTGGCGGCAGAAGGCGGCCCATTTCGGCCTGTCAGGCACCATTTAGGCTCGACTGGCTCCTCATGTTGGCCTGACAGGCCGATCATGAGAATATACTATACTGAGCATGGAAATATAATATACTTGCTTAGAAATCTCACTTTCAACGAATTTCTGACACCCCACCAACGGCATTTAGCCAGAAACCCTAGGAAATTTGGGGCCCATTGACATATATATATCTTTTGATGTCAATTAGGTAAATCAAATTCGATCGAGCTCAAAATCAGTAGGCATGATCTAGACATCCTAACGGACATTTTGGTACCATCCGCATCAATTTTGGTCCATTTTTACCATAGTCATCGTTGAAAATCGAAAAATTAGAAAACCCGTCATAACTCCCTTGTTTATTCCACCTAGAAAGCTCGCTCTAATCTCAAATTGATAAGTTCAACAGGCTGAACGAAACCCAAAAAATTTGAAAAAGACCGTATTGAGAGGAAATTATGACCATCCATTCGAAATTCCAACGTACGTCCTTACGTACGGAAAGACATCAAAGAACTGTCTAGAAACTCGTTTTGGTCAGGATTCGATGGTTTTCTCGAACATCTGTTTTTGACGCTATCACCATACCTACCTCCATTCCTATATACTTATTTAGGAATATGGAAGTAAAATAACGTTGTTTTCGTTTGTCACCGAATGAATCGCCCGTAATGCAGTAATAGAAGGCTTTATAAATATATATTAATATGTATATATTAGTTTCATTGACATATTTCATGCTTCATGTTCATATTTTCTGCTATTGAACTCTCCTAAAAGTCATACGCTTTCTGCAATTAAACGAAATATTATCTATCCATATATCTATCTATTTATCGGTATATCTACTGAGTGTATGTTAGGGGCAACGAACTCATTTTTCAGTCGTCGATGCGGCGCAAAGAACTCGTGATGTGGTGGCGGTGTGAGCAAGTTGATGACTGAGCTTCCAGAGGCGGTTACAGGTTACTTAAGGTGAGGCTCGGATGGTCTCGCTATTATATATCATTAAGCGACTCATTTCTGCATACTAACTAACCAGTTCGTGGCGTATCTCTCCAAGCACGTCGTATGATCCGTGCTCACTCGATAGTCGAGAAACGTCGGTTATTGGTCCTTCCCTAGGCTCAATGATGATAACCACAGTTACCGAAATGCACTGCCCGTTGTCTTGTGTCAAAACTGCTCATTTACAAAGCTCGTTGTCACTAATTGTTTTCAAAAGGTACTCTGCACCAGTTGCCACTAATTAGAGCTAAAATAGATAGCCCGGCTTTCATAGTTGCCTCTCTTGAACTAAATAGCAAGGAAATTGCAATCAAGTATCAGTATCCTAAAACTTGCAGTACGGAATCTTGAAGTAGAATAATGTTTTATGGTTTAATATCTGTTGCAGTCGGTTCAAAATTCTTAGTAGGTACATGGATTTTGGTTTATTATTTTCAATAATGAACCATTGGAATCGAGCATGAAAAAAAAATTCTTACCCCCCCTCTCAAAATTTGATGGTTTACGTTTCAAGGTGTGTAGAATCCAAAACTGCAATAAAAATATTTCTGTCTGTCCGCCGTACGCCGTACGGGCCACTTTTCTTAGTTACCATGAAACAAAATTGATGAAATTCGGGTTATAGGTTCCGTTCGGGGTCTAGTTGGTCCTCGAAGCTCGACGGTACTGTCAGTCATCTCTAAGGGGTTCAAAATAGGGGTTGAAATTTTCTAAACGCCTATACCTTTTTTTTACGTGAATCTTTTTACGGTTTTAAATAGTTCTTGAACTTACGAGTTTTTTAAGACCACCCGGAGCATCGTACGTCCAGCCGTTCGTTCACAGTAAGGCCCAGAAGTTTCACCGAAGGGCATTTTCGACTCCAGGGTGAATGAAATTGTATACATTCAGACCAAATCTCGTTACCAGGGACGCGCCGACAATCGGAAATTGACCGGAGATAAAATCATTGCTAGGGGCCACCTGATTATATTGGCGGAGTATGAAGTCGAGTTGGTTGTTCTGTGATATTATTTCATTTGAAAAATGATGGCTCTTTTGGAGTTTTTGATAGGTAGTGAAACTTGAACAAACTTTGAAGTATTATTGATGGGTAAATTATTACACAACGGTTCATTATACCATCTACGTAGAAGGGGCTGGAGTTTGTTGGTAGGTACTTTTGCAACTTTTTTCAATCCTCATCAAAAATTTCTTTTCAGAACTTCATTATGTGTGTTTCTTTTTGTTAGGTACTGTTTGCCATCGGCAGAATTATTTTAGCAACATTTAACTCGTGATTTAGGTAGGTACCTAGTAACGAGTACGGGGTTAGGTACTAACCTACGGAGGGTCTGCGATCTACATAATATGTATAGAATAGTACATATTATATTATATAGACGGGTTATCTATACAGAGAGCTGTGATCTGCAACAGAAGGGTATTCTGTACAAAATAATAAACCGTTGTGCAGGGATTTGCAGCGTTTTTGAACTGTTTTTCGATAGATAAAAGTCCGTTTTAGACCTTGAATCCATCCCTAGGTTGATATTTTCTCTTTTTCGAATGAAGGGAGAAAGAATCCTGGGGCCTGGTTCACACATTACGTATTAATTTCATCAAACCCACGGGCGAGGGGGGGGGGGGTGTCATAACCTTGGTATCATCGAATGCACAACCGTGAAATTTAGGTTTCTCATAGGAATGCTGCTCATTCTTCTGGAGTATGCTGAACTACTTATCATATGCTATCGGCAGGAAGGGGTCCCTTCTAGAAGTTTGGAGCTATCCCGCACCCACACTTAGTGTTTCATCATTTTTTGCAATTTTCGTACAGTTATGTACATCTTGGGAGTATTCCAGACAAAATAGTGACGTAGAGGTTTTGAGCAAATTTGCTAAAAATTTGCTTCCTTACTTACTGAACTATTAGTTCAGTTTCTTTCCCTCTCAGGTACCGAGCTCTTGAAATAAATCCCAAAAAAGGTGTGGGGAGGGGAATCTCGGCCAAGTCGGGTAGGCAGTATAGCTTCCTCACCTGTGTAACATGGGCGTATATAATTAGTTGGTGGGATAGATGTATGGGAAATTGACGCAGGTTCAGAGTTTCGCCAAATCTCAGCACATTACGTCAGTTTCTAGTATAGTTATGGTCTCTACTAGGATGTCACGTTTGCGCATGCGCAGACGAAAGTTACTGTAATTTATCGTTGACTTTAATTTGGGACTATCTGTGGCCCAACCACCACCTGACTGACCCCTTGGGATTTTACGTTGGCCCATGCTCTTCCTCATGTTACAGTCCGTGGTGAAGTCGATGTGGAACCATCAGGGTACCATTCTGTTCAGCTCTTTTCGACGATTTCTAGGGTGGTTATGACTCATAACTTATAAGCTTTACTTATATGACTCATAACTTATGAGCTTTACGAGGATTTCACGTTTGGGCATGCGCAGACGAAATTTACAGTAATTGTTTGATGAATTTAATGTGGGACCATCTGTGGCCAAACCCGCACCTACCCTCCGAATTTAAAATCACTACAACCGTTATTTCTTACGTATTATTTTGTAGTCTTGCCCGGGAAAAGGAATCAACCGCAGATAGACAGACGGACACGGAACCAAATAGTTCCTTGATGTCTGAAACTTAAAATGCCAGTTGAAATTTTCATTTTGGAAGACTTTTTTTCGACTCTTGCACGAACACAAAGCTACCCTACCTTTGGTAGTGAGGAAGCAAAATAATAATAAAATTTAATAATAAAATAAAATAAAATAAAATTTAAAAAATAATAATTGAAATTTAAAAATAATAACTAAATAAAATGGCAGTCAGCAAGTCAAAATTCGCTTATGTGGTCATGATGCATCACTGGAACTTCTGCTTCCTCAATACTGGGAGGTTGGAAGCCTGGGATTCGTGATTGAGTAAAAAAAAATGTGTCCTCCAAAATGAAAATGTCCACAACCATTTTGCGTTTCAGACATCAAGGAACATTTTTCCGTGTCTGTCTCTCTGCGGTCAGGTACTTGTAACGCCCATAACTACCTTAAATATCGTTGAAATGAGTTCTACATGGAGGGTCGATCAGGAATAATACTTTTAGTTCCAAACGAATTTCATTGAAACCTACGAAACTTTCGTCTGCGCATGCGTGAACATGAAATGTTGACCATTTCCTTGTAACGCTTCTAACTACGCGAAAAATAGTCGTTAAGAGCTGAAATGTTGAGGGTATACGCGGTTTGGGTTACATGTGGTCCCGTACCAAGATCATTGAAAAAGTACCGTAACTTTCGTATGCGCATGCGCAAACGTGAAATACTTGAAACGACCATAACTACCTTAAACATCGTTGAAATGATTTCAAACTTGGAGGGTCGATCAGGAATAACACTTTGATAGCTCCTTATGAATTTCATTGGAATCGTTTTCTAGCTTTCGTCTGCACATGCGCAAACGTGAAATACTTGAAACGCCCATAACTACCCATATCGTCGAAATGAGTTCAAACTTGGAGGGTCGATCAGGATTCTTGGATCATGGATACATGGAATGTGTCCATGGATACTTTGATAGTTCTATATGAATTTAATTGGAATCGTACTGTAACTTTCGTCTGCGCATGCGCAAACATGAAATGTTGACCATTTTCTTCTAACTCTTCTAACTACGCGAAAAATAGTCGTAGAGAGCTGAACCTACCCAACTAATTTTGTTAGTCCATGTGACCTGAGTCGTTTGTTTAGTCATTAGCCGATGCCTGGATACTCCACCTGTCCACTGAATGAACCTACCCAACTATTTATTTTCAAAACGCCCCTTGAACGATCTTCAAACGTAAAAGGTTCATTGCTGAAAATATTGAACTGGCGGTGAGCGGCTTTGAGTTGCGTACAGGTTTTGGACGAAAACGGGAACGTCTGAACTTGATAAAGAGGCGCACTCTTGGGATCATGAATATTCAGAGCATACTTTATCCCGAAGGGCCCCCATTTTCCAAGTTGAGCATACTGCCATACGCAGCCCATTTCAACTTATTTCAGCCTCAATCCCCTGATATTTTATTCTCGATTCTTCTGGATTTATTTGTGAGAGGAAGGAAGACGTCCTTTATCGAGGAAAATCGAACGAATCGGTTCCCAGAACTGACTTTTTGAATCTGTGTAATCTAGGTTTGGATGTAGAGCTGTTTTGAATGATGTAGAGCAATCCTCAGTAATTGAATCGTTTCAACAATGTTTGATTTCATAGAATTAATTTCGATTTTGATTTATTATTTTCAATAATGAACCTTTGGAATCGAGCATAAAAGAAACAATTTAACCCCCGTCAAAATTTGACGGTTTACGTTTCAAGGTATGTAGATTCCGAAAATGCAATAAAAAAATTCTGTCTGTACGCCGTACTTAGCACTTTTCTTAGTTACAATCAAAAAAAAAAATTGATGAAATTCGGTTTATAGGTTCCGTTCGGGGTCTAGTTGGTCCTCGAAGCTCCGCGTTACTGTCAGTCATCTCTAAGGGGTTCAAAATAGGGGTTCAAGTTTTCAGAACGCCGTAGTTCGAAAACTTTCAATAGAAGGGCATGGTTTTTTTAACGTTTTTAAATTGATCTTGAACTAAAGAATTGTTTGAGACCACCCGGAGCATTGTCCGACCAACCATTCGTTTGCACCAATAAGGTTCGTCAACACGATCGTGAATCAAACGGTATAAATACGGCCCGGATATCATCACTAGGGAGCACCTGATTATAATCACGGATGGCTGTATGGCTGTCGTGTTGTTTGTTCTCCGATATCATTTCATTTTAAAAGTGATGAATCTATTGGATTTTGTTGGTAAGTACTTTTGAAACATGAACAAACGTTGAAGTATTATTGATGGGTAAATTATTACACAACGGTTTATTATACTATCTACGCAGGAGGGGCATCTATACAGGCAAATTATTACACAACGGTTTCAAAGAAAAACGGAGTTATTGCAAAAATAAATTATTGCACAACGGTAAATTAATAACCCAACGGTAAATTATTACACAACGGTTCATTATACCATCTACGTAGAAGGGGCTGGTTTTTGTAGATAGGTACTTTCGCAACTTGAACAACCGTTGAAGTATTGTTAATGGGCAAATTATTATACAACGGTAAATTATTACACAATGGTTCGTTATGCTACCTACGTAGAAGGGGCATCTATACAGCTAAATTATTACACAACGGTTTTCACTCCATATCAATAATTTCCCTTCAAAACTTCATTTTTTGCGCTTCTTTTTGCCATTTTAGTTACCGTGATTTAGTTAGGTACCTGGTAACGAGTACGGGGTTAGGTACTAACCTGCGGAGGGTCTGCGATCTGCATAATATGTATAGACTAGTACATATTATATAGAAGGGTTATCTATACGGAGAGCTGTGGTCCGTAACAGAAGGGTATTCTGTACAAAATAATAAACCGTCGTGCAGGGATTTTACAGCGTTTTTAAATGAAGTCCATCAATTTCTACGTGTAAACTCTGAACAAACATGATAGGTACTCAAGCCCTCAACTCATAATATTTCGTTCCAAAACTACCAAGGTATTCTTGGTAGCCGTGTGATCACTTTGGGTGGGGATAAAGTGTTGCTCTCAAAAATCAGAATTTCCACTCGCATTTGATGTTTTAAACCTTCCTGAACAAAAATCTGGTTCAGTGCGAAAGAATGGGTTCACGTTCATCTGGGCTTGCGTAAACGTGAAATTCTTATCACGCCCATAAATAACTGTATTTATTTATTTCTGTAATTCTTCGCACATACACGATTCTGTAGACTTTCTTGTCGGTACGAATATGCAGGTGGGCAAAGCCAGGCGGGCTGAACAAGATTCATAACTTCGTTCATAACAAGATCCAGTCCTGTTTTATAGTTTACCCCGTTGATAATGCCATTTACCACAACTACACAGAAGACGATCTTGATGAACTGAAGCAATGAGGGTACGTGGAAGGCTCGTCCTCAAAATTTCCCATTATTCATCAAAATCCGACTGCAACTTCGGTACCTGTTTCTGATTTTAAAAAGTCCCATACCAGCTCTTGAATTATGTAAATATTATGTAAATTGTTTTGTTTCCTCATTGGCGAACTCTTGTTGAATTTTCAATGGGTACAAAATGCCTAGCACCTACAGGAATTTCTGCGTAATGTTTTTTCGATTTCTCCCCGTTTCAGGGCTCCTAAATCCATCGTTTGGCTGAGAGATAGCAAAATCCAGTTTTCTGGCAATGTACCAAGTTGCAATGGAAAGAATGAGTAGTTCAAAGATGGGAATTTTCGGAATGCCTTGGTGGGTCATATTTGTGTTTACTTATTTAAGATCCGTCCAAAATTGCTTTAAAAAAGTCACCATCTTGGAAAATTCACTCGCATTATCATTCTGTAAGACTGGAACATCTTATTTTTAGAAAACGTCTGGAACGTACCAGTTATCCCTTCGGAACAGCTCTCTACTCTATGTATTTGGTGATTTTGTAGAATGGTTACTTTGTGATTACTGCTGTCCAGTTGTTATTCTGTCGAGAAATGAGTTGGTGCCTAATTGTTCCTCGTTCATGACTCATGGCACGCGTACTAGGTATCTAAGCTTAGTATTTAGTACGATCCAGAGCAACGCAGTGGCCATTCAGCTGGTTCAGCTGGTACGTGATGGAGACAGAGCGGTGGGTCCATCTCGGTGACAACGAACAATATCGATTTGCGACGGCCTCCTATCACGTTTTCAAATTATTCTCTTCCAACTTTCCCCTCAACGTCCGTTTCGGTCTGTTGAGAGGAAAAATGGGATTGTCCACTCATCGGAATTTCATCGAGTCTTTGTCTGACGCAGCGATCCCAGCGATGAAACTCCGTCGTATTGAAATTGCTCTCGGGCCCTGAACACGGATATTGTTTCAGCGTAAAGTGCAAGCCGATCATCTTTGACAGCGGGGAGGAGGAAGAAAGGTGGGTCACGCACACTGATTTTCGCAGAATCTCTTCATGGACAAAATGCATCAATAACCCTGTGCTTAGGGTACTTCATCAGCCAGTATAATAGGGTAGGTACCGCATAACCGAAAAATGCTTTATGCATGATTGAAAACACCAAAGAAAAACGGAGTTATTGAAAGGTTGTCTACTTCCACTAATACGCGAAAAATACACTGTTATACCTGTTTCACTGATGTTCCAATTTTTGACTGCCCACTCGGCGAGGCCAACGCCAACAGCGCAGCGGTCGACAGGTGCAAGTCACGCAGGTTCGTGCGCTGTAGTCTCAATTTTTTTAACAAATAAATATAAATAAAAATTGGGAACTTCTTCATTATCTGGTATACACCAAAAAAATTCTCAAATTTTGATTAAATTATTTAATAACGTTTCTCAACAACAAAACAACTGTTGCATACTTGTACCATCTATTCAGAAGTCCCAAACAACCTGCTCATTCACGGGATAGTTTCTGGGATTGTTTATCTTTTTTGAGATGCGAGCGCTAGCGAGCATCCAGATCGCTTGACAATGCGAGCGGCGGAATGGGAACTAAACTTCTTGTACACCCACCGTCTTGTCTGACTGAACAATCGATGTATTTAAGATAATGGTAATTATTGTTGAGAAACGTTATTAAATAATTTAATCAAAATTTGAGAATTTTTTTTGGTGTATACCAGATAATGAAGAAGTACCAAAAATTGTTGGTAGAACTTCAGCCTGTTCATCATTGTGATAGGGGTTTACCCACTTCGCGCACTGGTTCGATGGAGTTACATTCTGAGATCGATAGTCCAGAGAAAAGCAAGAAAAGCAGTAATTTCAGTTTCGAATATTAGAGTGTTTTCACGTACAACCAGTTCGTTGATAATAATTCGTACAACTTACTCGACCTTAGCGACTGAAACCGAGCCGGGTTGGTCAGATGTTCGCTAGGGGCGAGACAGCGCTAGGAGCTTCTCCTCGGCTTAGCTTATCTGTTATCTGTCTTCCAATCTGTTATCTGAGTACTCTTCAACCAGTTGTGAACATTTCTGTGCGACAAAAACAAACGAAGTTGTACGTATCTACGAATATAGTAACTAATGGAAGCTAAGTGAAAACCATGAGAAAATGTTGCCTCAAAATTTATTACCGTAAAAAAATTTGAGTATTTGTCCGCCAGATTATGTAGGTAGGTACATGACAGATCAGCGAGATGCATTTGAGAGAGATTTCGAGAGAAGTCGAATTAATATACTGTCTGTATGTACTTATCAATACTGTAATTATAGGTAGGTAGCGGTAGGAACTCCTCCTCGTCTTATCTGTGATCTGTCCAATCTGTTATCTGACATCTCTCCAACGAGTTGTGAACAATTTCCAGGCGGTAAAAACGAACGAAGTTGTACATACCGATAATATAGCTATTAGTAGTTGTATCTAAGTGAAAACCAATGGAAAATTGTTGCCGCAAAATTGATTACCAAAACAAAATTTGAGTATTTGTCCGCCAGAGATTATAGGTAGGTACAGGACAGATCAGTGACATGCGTTAGATTGATTGAATATTTATTTATTAATCTGTACAAAAATAGGACCTATCGGTCCTCTCTTACTTTCTGACAGAAAAAATAAAAATAATATAATACTTCCATATGTCAGTCATTTATAACATATTTAACAATAAATGAGTTGAATGTCTTGTGTGGCAAAATCATTGAACATAATACAGTATGCATATAAAAAGAAAAAATTAATTGCACTTCTTGTGATGGGTAAGAGCTTTTATCAATAAATAGCACATAAACATTAGTACATTGAACACGGCGAATTGTACAACAGTACATTGACCTATATCTCAACACTTCGACAAATTTTCAATAATACATTGAGCCATTTTTAACCAATACATTGAACTTATATATAAAAATAAATTTACACATTTCTAATCATAACACCTTTAATCGTTTCTTGAAATTCATAATTGAAATGGAGGTGTCAAAAATAGCAGCATTTTCATTACCTATACAAACGAATGCTTTGAACATGAAAAGACTTACTATAACGCTCTGTTCATTGTTTAGGCATTTGGAGCATATTGAATGCCCTACGCGTTGCTATGCCATATACTTGGGCCATAAATTTAAATTTTTCAAACAAGTACTTCGGAGTTTTGAACTTCAATATCTTAAACAGCAAGACACCTAGTCGAAACACACGCCACTCTTTAATTTTTAGCCATTGATTACTAACATAATACGGTGTTACGTGCTGATATATAGGAAATCTAAAAATAAACCGTATGCAAGCATTTTGCGCAAGTTGCAGTTTGTCGCTCATCTCACCAGTCATATCGCTATAAGCTATAGCACTATAATCCATTATCGGGAACAACAATGATTGGACGAGTTTCTTCCGAATATCTTGTGGGAAACGATATGCTAACCTCCTCAACTGGTAAAGACCTTTCCATTTCATGTCGCCATCCACAAGGAGACCAAGATTTTTAACATATTTCTCGAATGAAAGCTGCTTCGAGTTAACCACTACGGGTGGTATGCTACTTACATCGATCTTACTAAGATATCCTGTTGATCCCATAAGCAACACCTTACATTTGGCAGAATTGATAGCCAAACAATGCCGTTCACACCATTCAGTCAACCTGTCTAAGTCATCATTCATGAGCGATACCCCAGATGACAGCTTGACCGCTTGAACTACGGCGTTCTTTTGTTGGCGGTATTTTGAACCCCTAGAGATGACTGACAGTAACGCCGAGCTTCGAGGACCTACTAGACCCCGAACGGAACCTATAACCCGAATTTCATCAATTTTGTTTCATGGTAACTAAGAAAAGTGCTAAGTACGGCGTACGGTGGACAGACAGATATTGTTTTATTGCATTTTCTGAAGTTATATACCTTGATACGTAAACCATAAAATTTTGATGGTGGGGGGGGGGGGGGGGGGGTTAAACATTTATTTTTTTTCATGCTCGATTCCAAAGGTTCATTATTGAAAATAATAAACCAAATTGTTCCACGCTCGATTCAAAAGATCGGATTATGGAAAATAATAAACCAAAAGGATCTCGTACGTGTCATATCCGTATTTTGATTTAGGGGAGCGTGGATTAGATAATGAGACATGGACATGATCCGTGAGCTTTCTGTTGAACACCAAGAAATGGTTGAGCCCCACTGTATGTTTATGTCGGTTTTGCTCTTATTTATTGAAATTACTCCCTTTCTTGACACAGAATCAAGAATCAATGTAATATGCCATGACAAGATATTTATGGGCGGAACAGGAAGGCTGTTGAGTTCGAAGCAACTAATTGTACGATGGTCTGAACTGATGTCTGTCTGGAACACAGTAGATAGTAATGAAACTTAGTACCCAGAGTCGGAAGTGGCATTCCGTGACCTTTCAAGTTTACTGAGGGGCAGTCAAAACAGGAAAAAAAACTGCCTGAAATAGCGTGGGACATGAGAAACTCTTTTCTCTGGAGCTGATAATCCATAAAATTTACGCTCGTGAACTCGGATGATGAGGAGGGCTCATGAGTTTCGTGTCCGGCCCCTTGCAAGGTGAAGGCGTAAAAATTCAAATGAGACTGCTATGGTGAGCTGCCCCGTTGGCGGTAAATTAGCGGTGAACTTCTCAAATCTGTTTCCATTGTCTACGTCGATAGTTGCTGTTCATAACGTAATACGTGTCGCTCATAAAGTATCAGTTTCATCAAGATTGTCAAGCACTCGCTGATGGGGAGATAGAGTAAAGTTGTGGTTCTAACCCATTCGTGTATTGCGCCCGTAGAGTTAGAAAATCGTACAATATCATCACCTTCAGTACATTCTGTAGACCACAATAAACATATGAAAGTCAGTTGTATAAGTAACTAGCAATACCTTGCATGCGTTCCCAAAGGAGTGTAAAGTGTTTGTGTTTCAATTTTATTTATTGACGAAATTTCCAAAAGCACGTCAATAAATAAAATTTAAATCATGCTTTCCAACGCTTGAAAACGAAATCATGTTTTCCGACGCGTAATCCACATACCATGTGCAAAAGACTCGCACGCCCAGATAGTCATATGTTTCTACTAATTCAGAAACCCTCGAGGGGTGGTGAATGATATAGGAACGCATATGAGGCAATCAAAGAAACCTGCTCCAATGGTCGAAGAGTGCGAAGATGCCCATATTTGGGTCCTGGGTGCCCTCCGTCCTCCGGGACTGAACACCTACACCTAGAGCCCATAATTTTGTTTTAAAAAAAGTTTTTTATTGATTTATTTATATGTATATACATATTTTTTAAATACCCTTTTATGAATCCCCTTTCCCCCTTTAATAGTACTGCTAGTGCTGCTTAATAGTACTGCTTTGGATCTTCAGTCTGCAGACGAAGCTAAGAGCGAAACGTACAGATTTGAGTGTTTCCTTTTCTTTTTCGAGTTTTGTCCTCCCCTTTGTTGTGATATATATATATATATATATATATATATATATATATATATATATATATATATATATATATATATATATCATAAGGTTACCACCATACCAGTTGTACCGGAAGGCTTCACCAGGTAGGTTACACCACTCAAGAGATCTTTTGGAAAAGGAGTTGTTGGGAAGGTTCCACCACACCGGTTATACCATAGAGGCCTCACCTACGCAGGTTCCACCACTCACGAGATCTTTTCCAGGGAAAACGAAGGTAATGAGAGAGAGAAGTCATGAGAGAGCGAAGTCAGGAGAGAGCGTAGAATGAAGAAATCTGGTCGGGAGTATGGGTTATATAGGGTTTGTTCCACCCTCCTCCGGCCCTCCGACAGTCGTTAGAGACTGGTGGGAGAACCGGCGGTTAGGCGCCTCCCATCTCGCGCAGACCCCTTCCTTCAGCTTGGTTTATTGAGTATAATCTGAACGTTACAGAGTTGAGTGGTATAGGTGGGTACCACGACTATATAATATGTAATAGATAAAATGTTGTAGTGTATAAAGTAGAAATCATAAACGGCTTTCCAGCAACTGGATGAATACTTACCTCGCCCAAAAAAGAGTGAACTGGTAGTACCTACTGTGAAAACCACCACCAAAGTGAAATGCCAGCCATCCACGGAGAAGATAGGTACCTAATAATTATCATTAGAGAGTTTTTGCAAGCCACTTACGTGCTACGTCCTCCTGACATCAGGATATGTGAGGATACTTATGACGTCAAACTGCCCACGTCTGCGACCTACGTAGTAAACTTTCGTTGCGCGCCAATGTGGTGCATAACCATCGCCACGTACGCCCTCGCCAAAGCTGCGTACGACGTAAAAAAGGTTCGCATCTTGGAATCGCTCGCTCTAGGCCAATGTCACGTAGCTTCTAACGTCGTGGCCTGCAAAAACTATATTATATTGATTCGAGCAACCCGTAAATACTACAGGATGTCTCTTGATGTATTAACTTCTCTGAATGTGCAAGGTACCTACTCGATGAGGTGCCTCATACCTCTCCAGTCCCTGTCAGCTACATTTTTGACGACTATTTTCAGTATATCTAATAATAGGATTTTCACACATCACCACTAGTTATGTCACACACGAACTGGCACTAAAGATGAAATAAGCTAATTTGTATGTTAAATGATACCCATCGCCAGATATTGTAAATGGTTTTACTAGTTATTTATATAAAATAACTAGTAAAACCATTTATATAAAATAAAACCATTTAAATAAAATAACTAGAAAAACCATTTATATAAAATAAAGTTTCGTATTAGCGAATTTTCGAAGAAAATGATTCTATTGCAATGGGTCCAAATTTTTCAGAACATGAATTTTTGAAATTTTCGTGAAGTCAAATCCGTTGACTTTTATTGTTCTTAAAACATTGTGGAACTCTTCTAACTGGGGTCATATCCTACATCGACATTATAATAGTTACCTACCTGCCCTTGTAAATTACTGTCGAACTGACTCTGGAACGCTGATGGCGAGGGGTGAGGAGGGGTGCGTAAGGAGGGGAATCGAGAGGGGCAGGGGTGTGTAAGGAGTGTGAGTGAGAGGGGTGGGGGATTGAGTGGTGGTGGAGGGGCGGAAGGGAGAGGAGTGGGGATCATTGGTAGCATTTACTAGATTTAGGGGTTTCCCTGGGGGAAGCAAGGTTAGTTATTGACCACAGAAAACTGTGATCTAATCAGAAGTTACATCTATGCAGGTAAGTAATAAACCGTTGTGTAATAACTTGCAGCGTTTATTTTATGTAAGTGTCTCAGTTATTCTACAATTATTTCGTAAAATATTTGTACTTATTACAATAATTATTTTGTCGTGTTTCCTCGTAAACAAACGTATTTCTTTTTCTTTTTCTTCTTCCATGTTGACTATTCGCTCCACAATTCGTTTTTGAACTCGGTGCTACCTTCTGGGATCATTTGGAACTTCATAAATCTCTATTTTGGTTGACACCGCAAGTTTGTGTTGAGATTTCTGTGGTGGCCTAAAGGTTCCCAAATGGCTCCGTTTTATGGGACCCCTCAAGAGATCACAAAAATCAAATTCGAATTTCGTGCTATTAAAATTCACTTGATCCTTATATATATCAAAACTACTGGCTGTTCATCGCCATCCTCGGAAGTGGTACCTAGGGCTCCCTCACTCCCGGCAGGTTGCGAACTTGCCCAGCCCTCACACGTTAAGTTCATTCAAGTGCACGACCCAAGATTTTGCACACACTGGTTCACAATGTAATACAATAGGTACCTAGATCGAGACCACCTGTTAGATACCTATACCTTCAAAGTGTCACATACCTCCCCACTTTCATGTGGATGAATAAAAATTGATCAAATAGGTATCGCTTTGGAATCACGAGAGAAGAAGAGGATTCTTCCATCGGCAGTCGATAGCCGATGATGTGGGAATCGCAAGGGGGAAACAAACGCCTACCGTACAGCCGAAGGGTTCACCTCACCTTGTCACATGAATAACTTACGTATTTCCTACAGCAATCTTTTTCAGCTTTGAGAGGCACCTGGGGGTATATTTTCCTTCTATTTTATTCCGATGCTGATATTTGTGGCTTCGAACGGACCGTGCTTGAAACAACCAAGATTTCTGATTGTATCGGGGCGAATCCGGGTCAGATGTACCACCAGTCATGCAGTATGAATTAATTAGCGAATTTTCGAAGAAACGTACCTACTGAAACTGTCTTTTAACTTGCTAATTACCATTTTCAACAATTTATCCACTGTTTCATGATACAAAAATGCAATATAGTACATTTTTAAACGACTTGTCATTTAAATAAATTGTTATTGTCTAAAATTTCCGCTTTCCTCTATTCTTGTTGGGTTTTCGCTACTGATACCAATCATGGCAATTTCCAGGATACAGAATGCCTGCAGTACAATGCTTGAAAAGTCTGAACCGCATAACGCGAGGAGAAACGTTGGTTTTGGAGGACTAAAATTGATTTCTTCTAGAAAGTCAGGGCTTCTAGCAATAGAAGACGAAGCCCAAATCTCAATTTTTGCGCAAAACAGACGGCAATACAGATGCTATATCTACTAAAGCTGTTGACTTTTAAAAGTGATAGGTAAAAAAATAAGTGAAGTTTTAGGGATCAGGGAAATGTAGGTACTGAGAGCTAGGCGAAGAATAATTATGTTCCCTCGATCCAACTCCTGGCGTTTTATTTAATGGGGATTGAATTATTCACGGACTTAATTATGTTGTTCCAAGTTCAATAGGTACTAAATTATAAAGTTTGTAAATTCTAAAATATGAAATTTTCGTGTCTCATTTCATTAGTGTCCAATGTAGCTAAAAATAGCCTAGTAGAAGTAATTAAGTAACAGCTGTGACTTAGTGCGGACGTAAAGGGACATGGAACGTGGTTTGCACGCTGGAGGTTGTTCTTACTGATAATCGGAGATCTCAATTTTTGATTCGGGTGACTCGGCTTCCGACGTTTTCATTCTTACCCAATAGTCCCACAGAGGCTGCAATTCAGACTTCATCGTCTTAGGATTAATAAAAAAGGAATTAGCCTTAGGGCTAACTCAGTTTAGTACAGACAACGTCAGACATACCAACGAGTTGCAGACTATTTTTTGTGCGCTATTTTCGTAGCAAGCTTAGGAACACTTGGGGTTCGTTTCCCAGCAAGATAGTCGTCGCAACAGCACGTTCCAAGCTGAAATAGTTCTGCCTAGAAAATCCCGTTTTGAAACCACATTGTGGCGTCTTAGGCAGCTGTCAATTTTTTATTTTTTTAAAATTTGTTTAACATTGATATTATTTATTGAATGTCATTAACATAACAACTGAGCATTTAAACCCATCAAGTTAATTTATTTTCGTACAATATTTCAACGGTTAGTAGAGCTAGCAGCGCAGTGGCTGTGCTCTAGAAGCCCACACTACACTGTGTCAAATGAATCACTACGTCCAAGGGGTTTGTCCTATCAAGTCGCCGGACGACATTGCTACTGTCTAGGAGACGAAGGAAATCAGTGTGTATATGTCTATGAAGCCGAAGTTCGTATTTGATTGCGTGTTGCTTGATCACTGACGGTTTTCATTTTAAGGTCACGATGGAGGTCGTCATTGCGCACATCCTACCAGGGGGCATTTACAGTGATCCTTAATACCCCATTTTGGAAATTGTATAAACTTGGAGTTCGACTTTTTCGTCCAGCCACAGAGCTGAATACCATAATAATACAGGATTCAAAACTTGCTTGTATATTAGCAGTTCGTTGTATAAGACTCAGAATTACATTACCTACCGAGTAACCAGTACAATTCTAAACTTTATCTGCAATTCTTATTTTTTATTTTTGACGAGCTCTTTCCATTTCAATTTTGTATCAAGAGTAATACACAAGTGTTGTAATCCTACAGTTAGGGTAGGTTTGGGTAGGTTGAAGAAGAGGATGTGTGCTCCTTAAGAGGTCACCATAGCAGGCATTAGAGGAAGAGGCGTCCCACGGTTATCACCACAGCAGATGCCAAGGGAGAAGGATCCTACCGCCCCGCGGTTATAACCGCAGCGAGTACTAGAGGAAGGAGCGACCCGCGGTTACCACCACAGCAGACGCTAAAGGATGAGGATGCTAACACTCTGTGGTTATCACCGCAGCGAGTGTTAGAGGAGGAAGCATCCCGCGGTTACCACCAATCAGATGCAAAGGTGGGCGAAAGGGTAGGAGAGAGAGGGCGTAAGTTGTGTGAGAGATAAGTCGTAGGTAAGAGCGAGGTCGGTCGAATGAAGAGCTGGGCGCATTATAAAGGCGCCACCACCTCGTCGCTCGCCTGGCAACGGTCGTTAACGGCCATTGGGAATCGCTGGGAGTTCGGTGGAGGGGCACCCTTCGGGCTTCAGCTGAGGCGTCGCACAGCTCTTCTTTCTCCGTTTTTATTGGTTAATTCTATATTTACAAGTACGTGTAAGTGTTATATATATTATGCTGAGGTGTACCTTGAGACCAAGTATTTAGCGTGTTAGCTATGGTTAGGTTGTTCGTTCAAAATTATTGGCAAACTAGTTACTTGTTTGTATGTGAAGTTGGTGTGAGTAGATTTTAGTTCGTTCAGTTTGAGATAATATTGGGGGTGAAAGTTATGACTGATCGTTTTGCTCAAGGCCTCCTCACCCTCCCCATCGCGAAATAGGACGAGGTACTTAGGTCATGTCCTCGTACACGATATTAGTTCTGGCGGAAGTTGCAATAAATACCTGTGTGAAACTACCATTTCCTCGAAGACCGTCTGGAGAGCGAGTTAGAGTCTTGACGTCTCCCCCCTGCACCCCCAACCTTGTTCAGAAGCAAAGTGGAGTCGTATAGCACAAGATCGAGGCCTTGAGGAACCTCGAGCTGCGCTTCGGAAGCAATTACGATTGAATGGCATTAGCTGAAGAAAAGGGAGTAGCCGGATGAGGAAGACGTGAGCGTGGGTTATCTCGTATGGGAGGCGGGTTCCAACCGTTAAACCAAGCCGAAGGTCAAGACTCGGTTTATTTATGAGATTGCATGTGAAAGAGCAATATCTTGAAAGTGGGCCTCGTCAAATTCCTCTTCACCTCAATGGATGCTCTCTCTTGTCGTGGAGCGCCCTTAAACAAGCACCGGGACGATATGAGTTGTAACGTTACCTGCCAACATGAATATTGTCAACAGCAGCAGTCAACTGGAAATGTAGATGTGAGCCCCTTCTGCGTAGATCACTGTTTTCTGCGTTCAATACCTAACCTCCTGTTTCCCCAAGGAAAGCCCCTAAATCGATTAAATGCCACCAGTGATCCGAGCGTTTTGAAATTTATATGGGGCCATACAAAACCCAACTCCCCGTCAAATTTGAGCAAAATCGGGCCATTTATTCGTTAGCACCTTGGATCTACGCATGCGCTGTGCCCGTACTGATGATCCGCTTGTTCTGTCATTCATATGGGATAATGGTTGAGCTCCATCCACAACACTGCCCTCCCAATTTGAGCTAAATCGGGCCATCAATTCGTAAAAATTAATTACCACGAATGTCTCATTTGCACATGCGCAGTGGTGCAAGATCCGAATGTTTTGAAATTCACAGTGGATCGTCTAGGAACGAATTTGAACTAAATCGGATCATTGATCGCAAGAAATTTATTACCTCGGATTTGCGTTTGCGCATGCGCATTTGCCGTACCGGTGATCCGATCGTTGAGTAATTCTGGAACAATGATCCCTGCAAATTTCAGTAAAATGGGATTCTAATTGAGGAAGTGATGCATGTGGCAAGGATTTGCGGACACGTGGGCAAACAGACCGATCCAAATTTGTTCAAGTGGTAACTGTCAACAAAAAATCAAAATAACAGTATCACGGAACCGCGAACTCGAATCCAGAAAACTAACAAGGTCTTTTAACGAAATTGTGGATGGTGAGCACAAAGATTGGAACCTACCTTATATTGTTTATAATTACGGACCCTGATCTCCCTGTAACTAGAGGAACAAATGACACAAAGATCACAGTGACCAATCAGTTGTAAGTTATACAGTTCACCAGGTCAGGAATTAGAAGGACATTTGATGTTCATAGGCACTTCGGCATCGATGGTGGACAATCAGTACCTACCGCTAGAGTGGTATAAAGTGTGATTCTTGCATTGCCAATGACCATTCGCATTCAGAACCTGTCGAGGACATCTACCTCAACCATATACCAGCTCTGTACAGATAATATACAAGGTAATATGGTTTCATGATTGCTAATAATAATGACAATAGAACGAATTTGTGAATTAGACAAATATTTTACCAGTTGAATTAATCCTTTTGTCAGCTGAATTAAACCTTTTATTACACTTTCAATCAACCTTACCGATTGAGTTAAAACTTTTTCTGTTAATTTAACCTCATGCGAAAAACGCTGCAAAGTCCTTGTCACATGGGTTTATTATTCTACTGGACATACCTACAGAAATGCTGGCTGTTCATTTATTGTTGCTTTCATGTAAAATAAACCAATAACTGAAATAGCTATTTCTGGTGGTTTCCACCAATTTTGGCCCCCAAAACTTGAATTAGGTAGGTACCTACGCTCCTTTTTTTTCTTTTTTTTTCTTTCAAATTATCTTTGATCATAGATAGCACCATTTAATCGTCTTGATCCACGTGTTGACACTCTTCCTAGTGTTATTATACAAACTGATGGTGATTTCAGACAATTTTCCCAGGTTTTTGATTCATTAAAAAAAAATTGGGAACTGAACATCTGGTGCAACCTCAATTTTCAACTCCTTGGTCAAAATCGACTTCATATTTGGTCTTCTCGTCCCCCAAAACATGGAAAACGATACCTCAAAAGCTCATTTTACTAACATGTTACTAAAACACAAAAAGTACCTATTTTTATACACATTTTCACGCATAACACCCCTGGGTATATTCCGATCGGGCTGAAAAGTTTCGAGACACAACTAGGGCCCAAATGGAGCATGTGTGCGAAAGAACGAATTTTTTAGACCGAAAATGAGGCCGGTACGCGTGATACGGCGGACGGCGTACGGCGGACGGACATTGCATTTTTGGAATCTACGCACCTTGAAACGGAAAAGAAAAAATTTTGAGGGGGTGGTATAAACATTTTTTGCTGAGCGAATACATAGGTGTATTATTCACAGAATAATAAAACAAAATGGATGGGATGTTGTAACCAGTTTGACGACTACTGTTTATTAAGCAAAATAGAATGGATCCAAACACCAAATTCTCAATGAAAAATAAAAACAACGGCATCAATAAAATAAGTCAATATTGAAATGAGTTCTGAATAAATAGAGAAACTGCCGAAAAAATTAAGTGAATCGTTTTGACTTTCAATTGAACCTTTTTGCGAAATGAATTCGGCAATCAATCAATAGGAGAAAACTCACCCATAAAGTAGAAGAAAGCAAGAAGTAGGAGACATATTGATCTCAAGGTTGTGAGCAGTGTAACGGAGATAACAGAATTCCAGTTCATAATTTATTATATAGCCTGCATAACCCATTTTGTGAGTTTCTAGTGGGTACACAGAATGACCATATACCTACAATATTATAGTATTATGGTTCGGCAGGTTCTGGTTTCAAGTTTTAACCAGGCAATCGGATACGCCATTTGGAGTGCGGACAAAAATAAAAATAAAATAAAAACGACAACTCCAGTCTTTTGAGTTTAAAGAAACTTAACCTATCCATCACAGTCCATCACAGGATCTTCCCAGAACTTCGGTCAGCTGTAAACGTGTTGCACAGGACCTCGTTACCAAGTGCCGACTCAGCTATTGCTATAATATATATTATAAACGAACGTTTCTTTCTTTCTTTCTTTCTTTGTCCTTTATGCGTTCTGTAGTGAATGCATAGGTGACGAGCATTCACCACTAGAGGTGTTAGGATAGGTTGTGCCCGGTTTGGTTATTGCACGAGGGCTACCACCATGCCCGGGATCTTTTCGGGTATGTTGCCTGGTTTGGTTATAGCACAAAGTCTACCACCATGCCCAGGATTTTTTTGGAGGCGTTGCCGGGTTTGTTTATAGCACAGAGTCTACCACCATGCCCGGGATCTTTTGCGATGCGTTTGCCTGGTTTGGTTATAGCGCGACGCTACCACCATGCCCGGGATCTTTTAGGAGGCTGTGCCCGGTTTGGTTATAGCTGGGAGGCTACCACCATGCCCGGGATCTTTTAAGAGGAGGAGAGCGAGAGGAGGAACAAGGTGAGAGAGTAGTCAGCGACTAGAGGAGGGCGTAGAATGGTTGGAAAGGCGAAGGAGGCGAGTTTATATAGCCCTTAGGGCTATCTCCCTCCATCCTCCATACTGGTGGAGGATGGTGGGGATCCCCACTAGGTTCCTCGGCTCTCCTGCATCTTCCGTCCCCATGTCTATGTTTATTAGCGAGATCTTAATTTGTACAAGGAGTGGTTCTGGGAGGATACCACGACACGTTTATATGTATACCGTTCTCTCGATCGCGATCAAATTTCGGTGAGTTGTTGTGCGCACGCCCGCGAAGGTTTCTGCGTCTGCCCTGATCATTCAAATCAACAAATTTCTTCACTGTTCAACCTATTAGGCTCAAATTTGGAATGAATCCTCTAGATGACTGCTGGGTAAGAATTAACAAGAGGGTCCCCACCCTGATCAGTTGAGTGAGCTCTGATACCAATTTCTTTCCTGTTCAAAATTCAACCTACGAAGCTAAAATTTGGAATGAAGCTTCTGTGGGACTGCTGGGTAAGAAAACATACTTTTTTTTTGGTTGGCATTGCAACGCATGCTGGGTACAGAACTAGTATACTATAACACAACACTTTCTATATTGTATATAGAGTTATATGAAAATGAATGCTTCTTTCACTGCCCCCTATGCATTCCTATATCATTCTTCCGATTGAGATGAAACTTCGGTGGGTTGCGCGCACGCCCACGAAGGTTTCTGAATTAGTAGAAGCATTTTACTGTCTGGGCGCGCGAGCCTTTTACACATCGGTTGTTGTGGTTCACGCGTCGGGAAACGATTTCATGTACGTACCACGGGGAAAATTTTTTTTTATCCAAAACCACTTCAGTAAATAAAATTGAAACTCAAACACTTTCCTTCTTCGGGTGGGATTCCAACACATGCCGGGTATAGCACGTCAGCGATAAAATAGTGTTCAATACAAGTTCTCGGCCCCTATTTTTCACCCCTTCCGAATAGCCAAGGAGTTTCAAAGTTCTCAATTGGTTATGACGCAAGGCGGACAGCGTAAGGGTATGGAAATATTTTTCTCGATAAATCACTTTGAAACGATAAATCTCAAATTTCTGAAAGGCGTAAGATATTGAACATAATAAACCACAACGTTTGCCAAGTCGTTTGGTAGATTAGCCTCTTACTATCGTTAGTGCGATCGATAGCTTTTAATTAGCTCGCGTTTTCAAAATTTTTACTTCATCAAGGCCTCCACTTGAATAAGCTTTATTAATTCCACCACTCGACTTGGATGGTTGACCGCCGCGGCTGGTCCAAGATGACCCACATAGCTGTTGGGCGAGGCAATAAGTAGCCAAAAGGGTAATGATCAGCTCGAATTATGATCTTCTCATTACAGGACAGCTGATCTCGTCAGTGACGCTGGCAGGGTATTCTAAAGCCCCATCCTGAAATGGATGTTTAATTCCACAGTCGCGGAAGTATGGTCGTGGTTCATGACCATAAATTCATTCACCTCAACAAATAATGTATTACCGCGACAGAAGAAATGCACCGTTGTGTCTCACTTGGAAACATTTCTCATTTTCATGGGCCAATCAAATGATATGTGTAGGAATTTTTCTGCAATTTTCTCAACACTCCAACCCAATCCACACAAATTCAGTATCACATTTTTCAGAAAAATACTGAATATTTATACAACAAGCATTGTTGAATAAAGCAACCCATTGTTGCTTGTTATACAATCAGCATCATCTGATTATGCAATCAGATGTCTCATTTAATGCTACGTTTTCCGTGACATCACTATCGCATCAATTTTACCAACATATTTATGAATCGTTATTATTATGGAATAACACTATATTTCTAGTAACTATCAACCTGTCTACTCAACTTTCAACATAATAATTCTCTTGACGATGTAGGTCGGTCACCAGTGTTGAAAAAAATAATTCTCTCACTCCTTCTGTCTGTTCCGAGAGAAACTGCCCTTCGAAAGAGCCTTGTGTCTATAATGAAGGTACTCGCAAGGCAATCTGAATTCAGTACAGAATTTTGGTGCTACAACGGCACCGTGGAGTCTAATTGGTGCATAGGGAAAGGCAATGAGTACTTCATTAACCGAAAATAACTTTTGAGTGAAGGATGGATCAAAAATTGAGTGTTTTCAACTTTGGAAATTCTTAAATTTGAATAAATTGCGTAGAAATAACAAATTTATTGGTAGATGAAAACAATTGGACATTTAGAGAGAAAAATTGTTCTAATCTGGATTTTTGTGTTTAAACCGGCCGAAAATGTTCAGTGTTGATAGGTTGGAGGACAGTTCAAGTTACTTATATTATGTTGGATATTCGTTCATGACGCCTGGTACTCGAGTGATCCGGCATTCTTGATAATCCGCCAAGACTTTGATCGCATTGTCTCAGGACTGTGGTGAAGGTAGGTTATACATAATGGGGAAAGCATTCAATGATCATTTTCTCCCAGTCTTCCGAGTCAAGTGAGGTGTTTCCCAGCGAGTTGGAAATTATCTGCGAGTTACCTCCAGGTGAATACCCCAACCACAACCGGCACTCGACTGGATGTAACGGAGTGGAGGAGAAAGCTCTCGACGAGCTTGATTATGCCTCCTCAAGGTAGCTCAGGAACTTTACTTTGACTCGACTCGGCTTATATTGTGTGGATTTGTAGAGATATTAGTACATGGGTTGCGAGGACTGGGGAAAATGTTTATTTGATAGCGACGTGCGACGTCACATCTCTGACTTACCTAGTTTATGACGTCATGAACTACGCCGCTTCTTGAGCTAGAACCGACGTGGTCTAAACCACGGATATTAAACTACTACTAGTTTAGTATCCGTGGTCTAAACTGAACCACTGCGTGTGATCCTATCGTGACGTCATCAGTGCCTGATGACCTCACGAATACATGAAGCAGTCGACTGCTCAATCCACTGCACCAAAAAACCTGGTCTCTGTGAATTGATTTTCGGTTTCATTTTCATAAGGTGTAGTCAAAGTGGAGGTTTAGCATCCCTATTGAGGGGATCCATTTGATTCCCTTACCACATTTGTATTTAAAGGCAAATACTCAAACAGTGCCGGCGGGCAGCTTCCGTAGTCGGTGATAAGGAAGCTAATTCGAAATTGAAAAAGAATATACCAGCACTGTTTGAGGGTATGTACCTATTATGATAGGGACATATTTTATAACATAACATTATTGTAACATAACATTATAACATATTTTAGATAGTTATCTTCAAATACAAAGTCGTCTTCAGTGGTTAAAAAAAAGCTGTTGAAATGTTCAAAACGCCCTTGCGCCAGAACTTTAGTACTGAAGGGTGTGATTTTCTTTGCAAATCTGAACAGATTCCGAATTTTAGGACTTTCGATGCCGCACGGAGCATTTTAAGAATATCGGTTTGTTCAATTATGAGGCTGTGTAGTTTGAACCGGAAAAATATCATCAACAAACGAGAATATCGGTGTAACTGCAGCCTTCAGTGATCAGTCTACAAGGAAAGAAGGTTTTTTTTTTCTTTGTTGGCCTCGAAAAATATCTATACAGCCGAAATAAACTAAATAATAAAGTTCATTTACAAAAGAAAATAATCAGATGGTTAGGAATAATAAAAACATACAATTGAAAACTTCACTTGGCACAAGGAATTATAAATTGAAACTATATCCATGTCATTTTCTGCAATGAGGATTCAAGTTTGAATAGCTGAAAAGTTTTCTCCAGGGTAGAATTTATGATCTTTTCTCGGGCTGCATCATGATGTGGCATTCCTGTCCCAAATGCCATGTCGCGGGGATTCCTCTTCAAGAGAGCATGAGCGGCAGAGTGGCGACTGACTCGGGTATATTTTGTGGAGGTATTGGTTTGTCTTGCTGTGACCACTTCTCAGCCTGGTGACCACTTCTCAGCCTGGTGACCGTTCTGTACAATGCTTTTGATTTTTCGCCAGGCACTTCTTCAAACCTTCAGTGGTTTCGGTTTCGTTGAGTTACCTGCCAGGTAAGCTTGAAATTCTTCCTCCCATTGGGCCTAGAGGGATCGGTTGACGATTCTCTTGGGATCAATGGCAGGATATGTTTGTGGCGGCGAAGGTTCTGGGAGGACAGCCGCTGCTTCTCCTTCTGAGTCCACCTCTAATCGAGCAGATGCTTCGTAGTATTTTCCTGTCATTTCTGGCTGCCATTATCTCCTGGGCTGTCTCTGCTTCTGTTTTCGTAAGGGAAGACTAGAGCTCCAGGTTAGGTAGCTTCGACACATCACTTCGGGAATCCGTGAGGATCAAGATTTTGAGGAGGCGAATCTCAGTATCATTCGCGTAAATCCGCGCCTGCCAGATAGCGTAGCACTCCACTGTGTGAATTGAATACATGACCGGTTCCACAAGCTGAAACCTCGGATCGCTCCGTCTGTTGCATCATAAAAACGCTGCAAAGTCCTTGTCACATGGGTTTATTATTGTATTGAACACACCTACAGAAATGCTTGCTGTTTCTTGTGAAATGATTTAAATAGGTATTTCTGATGGTTTCCACCAATTTTGGACCCAAAACACGAATTAGCACTCCTTTTTTTTCTCAAATCATCTATGATCACTGGTAGTGCCATTTAATTGTCTTGATTCACCTGATGACAATTTTTCTAGTGTTATTATACAAATTGATGGTGATTTCAGACAATTTCCCAGGTAATTTGACTCATAAAAAATCGATTTTGGGAACAGAACCATTGGTAGAACCTCAGTTTTCCACTCTTTGGTCAAAATTGACTTCATATTCGGTCTTCTTGTCCCAAAAAACATGGAAAACGATACCTCACACGCTCATGTTACCTACTAAAACACAAAAAGTACCTGTTTTTACACACATTTTCACTCATAACACCCCTGGGTATATTCCGATCGGGCTGCAAAGTTTCGGGACACAACTAGGGCCCAAATGGAGCATGTGTGCGAAAGAACGAATTTTTTAGACCGAAAATGAAGCCGGTACACGTGATACGGCGGACGACGGACGGACATTGCATTTTGGTTTATTATTCTGCGAATAATACACCTATGTACTTATTCGCTCAGCAAAAAATTTTTATAACACCCTGTCAAAAATTTTTCTTTTCCGTTTCAAGGTGCGTAGACTCCAAAAATGCAATGTCCGTCCGCCGTACGCCGTATCACGTGTACCGGCTTCATTTTAGGTCTAAAAAAGTCGTTCTTTCGCACACATGCTCCATTTGGGCCCTAGTTGTGTCCCGAAACTTTGCAGCCCGATCGGAATATACCCAGGGGTGTTATGAGTGAAAATGTGTGTAAAAACAGGTACTTTTTGTGTTTTAGCAACATGTTGGTAACATGAGCTTCTGAGATATCGTTTTCCATGTTTTTGGGGACTAGAAGACCGAATATGAAGTCGATTTTGAACAAAGAGTGGAAAATTGAGGTTCTACCAAATGCTCAGCTCCCAGAATTGATTTTTTATGAGTCAAAAACCTGGGAAATCGTCTGAAATCACCATCAATTTGTATAATACTAGAAAAAGTGTTAACACGTGGATCAAGACGATTAATTGGCACCATCAATGATCAAAGATAATTTGGGGGGAAAAAAAGGAGCGTACCTAATTCGTGTTTCAGGGGCCAAAATTGGTGGAAAACATCAGAAATGGCTATTTAAATTATTTCACATGAAAGAAACAATAAATTAACAGCCAGCATTCTGTAGGTATGCCCAATAGAATAATAAACCCATGTGACAAGGACTGCAGCGTTTTTGGAATCTACTCACCTTGAAACGTAAAAGAACAAATTGTGAAGGGGTGTTACAACAATTTTTTGCTGAGCCGAATTACATAGGTGTATTATTCTCAGAATAATAAACCAAAAGCGCATCCGGCTTGGTCATTTATAATATATGTTGCGGTGTATGTGATCAGGCTGTCTAGCCACTTTGTTTGCAGAAATCCTGTGCAAGTTGGTTGGTTGAAGATGGGACAGTGTAGGTGGATGATTACCCGTAGGTGGGTAACCTTGAACGACTGCTTAAAGAAGGTGTGGGGAACGGAATTGACGAAGGATGTGTGGGATGTTGCTATCCATCGAAATTCGGGTCATAAAGCTTTCGCATGTCAAGGGGGACGATTTCTTTGACGATTGTCTTTCGGTGAAGTGGTCGGTAATCAGAAAACCCTGCAAAGTCCTTGTCACATGGGTTTTTATTCTACTGGACAGACCTGCAAAAATGTTGGCTGTTCATTTATTGTTTCTTTCATATGCAACAACTGAAATAGCTATTTTTATTGTTTCCACCAATTTTGGCCCAAAAAATACACAAATTAGGGTCTAAAAAATTCGTTCTTTCGCACACATGCTCCATTTGGGCCCTAGTTGTGTCCCGAAACTTTGCAGCCCGATCGGGGCTTGGGGCCCCGGCCGGCCCGGACCCACCCACCATTGGCGGCTCCCGGGGCCATATTTAGCTCTGGAAAGGTCGTTCGGACATCTGAGGACAGCAGGAGCATATCTCAATGCAATAGAGACTATACTTATAAGAGACCGAATTTTTGGAGCATTCCAAATTAAAACGAGGAACAGGTGATGTAGTAGGTAACCTGTCGTAGGGTACCTACTACAGTAGTTGATTATAAAACAACTGACCGGGCGGGTCAGATGGTGTCAAGCGGGGGACGTCAGATTTTGTAGATTGACAAGTGGAATCAAAAGGTTGTAGAACCAACTTTTGTAATTAATATTATTAAAGTTCATTATTTCCATACCGAGCCTCTCCGTCATAACATGGCGCAGTCACGGTTTTAACCTACGGATTGTATCTTCCTGTTCCCAAGTTCTGAGATGGGACCCAAGAAGAGGCTACAGTCCCTTCCTCCCCTGAGTGAAGACTCCGATAATCCAGGTAAATTTCGTAATATTAGGGCCCCCGAGGAACTTTCATTCGAAGGTGAGCTAAATCTAGCAGATGCCTATAAAAGGTGGGAGAGAAAATTCAGAGTATACTTTCGAGCGAGTGGGGCGAAGTATTTATCCACAGAAGAACAAGTGGCGCTATTAGAATACTCTCTTGCTCAAGATGCCTCTGAAATATATGAGACTTTCGTGCTCGGCGATGATCCTGGGGTAGACGACATACTAGAGGCTTTAGCAAATTATTGCGTTCCGAAGACGAATGAGGCGGTAGAAAGCCACATCTTTTTTTCTAGGAATCAGAAACAGGGAGAAACCTTTGATAGTTACTTGGCAGAACTAAGAAAACTAAGCAGAACTTGCAATTTCGGTAATATGACGGATAGGTTAATACGAGATCGAATTGTTTGTGGCATTTCGAACCATCGAGTAAAAGATAAACTTCTGCAAGCTGAAGAGTTGGATTTGACTAAATGTATTAATATATGCAAATTATGCGAACAAGCGGATAACCAATTGAAACTAATAGGTTCAGAAAGAACACTTGACGAATTGCCAGTAAATGCGATACGTCCTCAATATCCTTCTAGGAAGTGTTCCAAATGTGATACTATCCACAACTATGGCATGTGCCCTGCTTATGGTACAGCATGTAACAAATGCAAAGGCCGAAACCACTATACATCTTGCTGTCGTAGAGGTGTGAAAACTGATTTCAGAGGAAAAAGGAGTGAAGAGAGAACTCAGTCTGGAAGACATGACGCACATAGAGGAAGCAAGAAGATTCAGAATGTCGTCGAGGATACCACTGAAGGAATAGAAGAAAACTCGGATTCGGATGTCTCGTCGCTCTATGTTGGAGAAGTAACTACTCTTGACTCAGAGAAAGATTGGTATGAAGCGCTGGACATCGCAGGTAAACAAATAATTTTTAAGCTTGACTCCGGAGCGCATTGTAACATTCTCACGAATGATACAATGAAAAAATTCGGATTGAATTTACATATCAAGCCAACTAAATGTAACCTTAGAAATTTCGATAAGTCGGAGATCCCATGTCTTGGTGAAACTACTGCCAAGGTGAGGCATAAAAATAGGGGATATGTCTTGAAATTCAAGATTGTTGAAGGAACTCACTTGGAAAACCTTTTAGGAATCCAATCATGCATAGAGCTAAATTTGATCTGCAGGATAAATGAAATCAATAGCCAAACAGAAAACAAAGAGGTGTCCAAGCTCATAAGTATCTACAAGGATGTTTTTTCTGGATATGGCCCAATAAACAAATACAAATATACCATAAAACTAAAGGAAAAGGCTGTAGGCAAAATTGAAGCACCTAGAAAAGTAGCTCATAGATTACTTCCGCAGCTCAAAAATGAGTTGCAACGACTTGAAAAGAAAGGTATAGTGAGGAAAGTCCACTCCCCCACTAAGTATGTTAGCTCAATGATAATCTTGAGAAAACCTGACAAATCTATTAGGATCGTGTTGGATCCGCACTATTTGAATGCTGATATTGAGTCAGAGACCTTTCCAATGCCCACTGTTGAAGAAATCACAGCTAAGCTATCGGGATCAAAATTCTTTAGCACAATTGACGCAGAACGTGCGTTTTGGCAAGTGAAGTTAGACGAAACTTCAGAGGAATTAACAACATTCAATTCACCGTTTGGGAGGTACTGTTTTCGTCGACTCCCTTATGGCATAAAAACAGCTCCAGAAATTTTCACTCGGTATTTTACTGAAATCTTTGGAGACATTGAAAATGTTGCGCTATACATGGATGACATACTCATCTATGCTTCCTCCGTTGAAGAACATAATAAAATTCTAAAAAAGGTCCTCCAACGTGCAAGAGACTATAACGTAAAATTCAACGAAAACAAAAGTAAATTTTTACAGAAAGAACTTCGGTATCTTGGTCACAAATTAACTGATCAGGGTGTATTTCCAGATGACTGTAAGACAACAGCAATAGAGAAGATGACTCCACCTAAAGATAAAAAGAGCCTACAATCATTTCTAGGACTCACATCGTACATGGCTAAATTCTTACCGAATCTCAGCACTGATGTCTACCCTTTGCGTAAATTGCTCAAAGAAGATAAATGGACATGGAGTGATGCCCACAGCAAAATCTTTGAGAATATCAAGTCGATTTTAGTAAGCAAACCCGTTCTTAAATATTACGATCCAACAAAACCTGTTTCGTTAGCAGTGGACGCATCACAGTGCGGTTTAGGAGCTGTATTGATTCAGGATCAATCTCCGATTGCCTATGCCAGCAAAACTTTAAGTAAAACGCAACAGTCATATGCAATTATAGAAAAAGAGTTGTTGGCAGTAGTATTTGGTTGTGAACGGTTTTATCAATATGTATACGGAAAACCATTCACTGTTGAGTCAGACCACAAACCTTTGTTCTCAATTTTTCGGAAGCCACTCCATCAATGTCCTCAAAGGCTGCAGCGAATGCGCATGCAGCTCCAAAAATATGACCTCTCCTTGACGTACAAGCCAGGGAAAGAAAATCATATTCCTGATTGTCTTTCAAGACTTCATACGGACGATGAAACATATACTTTTGAACCTGAAATTGAGGCACAAGTTGCTTCTATTTATCAAAATTTGAAAATCAGCAAAACCGCGCACTCAAATTTTGTGACAGAGACAATGAAAGATGTACAATTGCAAAAGTTATTGGAATATACCCAGAACGGGTGGCCTATATTCAACAAAGTTCCGGAACCTCTGAAACCATTTTATAGCCATAAAGATGTAATCTATGAACATCATGGTATGTTATTCAAAAGTAACTGTATAATTGTACCAACAACCCTACAACAAAAAATGCTTGACTTAATCCATTACAATCACTCTGGTATAACAAAATGCTCATTAAAGGCAAAACGTTGCCTATTCTGGCCTTCCATGCTGCAGGACATTAAAAATTCAGTGCAAAATTGTACAGTATGTGCCCGTTTTAGGAATAAAAATTGTAAGGAGCCAATGATCTTAAGAGATTTGCCTGAATCGCCGTGGCATACTGTGGCATCAGATATCTTCACAGTCAACAACAAAAATTACGTGATAGTAGTAGATTACTACAGCAAATATCCGGAAGTTTATCAGCTCTCAGACTTGAACAGCAAAACCCTCATCAATCAACTTAAAAACTGTTTTAGTAGACACGGGATTCCTTTGGAAGTCTTAAGTGACAATGGGCCACAGTATTCTTCAGAAGAATTCAAGGAGTTTTCTGTAACTTATGGTTTTGCGCATAAAACCTCCTCCCCAAAATATCCCCAAAGCAACGGTTTTGTTGAAAGAGCAATACAGACGGTAAAGAAATTGATTAAGAAATCGCAACTTGACAATACAGATATCCACCTTGCACTTCTTGAACTCAGAAACACTCCTTTGGACCACAAACTACCTTCACCTTCTGAGCTGTTGTATGGCAGATGCATTCGTGGAATAATTCCTGGGATAATTAGTTCGGACACCAACTCCCGTGAAGATATATTGCGTAGATTTGAAGAGCGAAGACAACAGCACAAGAAATACTACGATAAAGGAAGCAGGGAGCTGCCACCACTTGAAGAGGGAGATGAGGTACTATACGACAATAACAGCATCCCTAAGAAGCTAGAACCTGCCACTGTGATTGGGAAAGCTGACCGTCCTAGATCGTATAAGTTATCTACAAGTACTGCAACCATTGAAAGAAATCGCAGAGATATCCATTTGAGACCTTCGAGTACTGTGGCGGAAAGAGCGTCATCTCCAACCCAGCCAAGACGACTTCGTAGGAGACCAAACTTTTTAAATGACTATGTTACGCCTGTTACGTGCTAAGAAAGGGGGATGATGTAGTAGGTAACCTGTCGTAGGGTACCTACTACAGTAGTTGATTATAAAACAACTGACCGGGCGGGTCAGATGGTGTCAAGCGGGGGACGTCAGATTTTGTAGATTGACAAGTGGAATCAAAAGGTTGTAGAACCAACTTTTGTAATTAATATTATTAAAGTTCATTATTTCCATACCGAGCCTCTCCGTCATAACAACAGGTACCACAGCTTGTGTCTTCAGCCTTATCTGATAAGGGATATCTCTCGCACTGTCAAACCATTCGTAATGCTTCTGGTAAAACATTAATATGTTCTTTATGTACAGCTTGTGTAGAGAGAAAACGGGGAGTATAGAGAAAAGCTCGGAAGTGGAGAATCGACGATTCTTCTTGGCTGTTTTCTTCAAAATGACCCCAGCCCAAAAATATAATTAGGTAATGTTGAAATAATTTGATGAGTTGTGCTAATTGGCAAGGCAAAACAGACAGGGATCAATGAGTGTGTGAAGACCATTGATATGAGGAACTTACAGACTCTGAGTACAAAAGGCCTGGGCCTCGCATCATTGAATATCTCATCTCCCTTTTCAGTCGCTCTAGAAGCGGGTAAAATATTCCTCAATAGGAATCCAGAATAAACCCCCGCTCAGTTCTATCGGAGTATTTATCCACTCCGATATTGGGAATTCCCTTAGAAGAAAAAAAATTATATGGAACGGATGCCACCCCTCTTCGATAGCCGGTAAAAACTTGTTGAGTCGGATGAAAACGATGTTGGGAAGTTGGAAGACTTGGGGCGGAGTTGTGCTTAAGTCCTCCCCATCAAATAGTCGCGCCGGAAGGTTCACGTGTGGGTTCCGATGGTATTTACGGGCGCGAAACCTTATTTATCCCCGCACATACATTCGGCTTGGGGCCCTAACGGCCGATCTCGACGCTCGTTTAAGTGCAAATCGGTTAACCTCGATCCCACCGGTGCGAATCCTTTACGACTAATTTGAGAGCATCAGCTGAGGAGTTTAAGTTCGGAAGGCGAGTGGCCCCCTGAAGAGTTGAGATAACGTGGAGGCTGCCGGGGCAATTAATTCGGGAAGTAAGTATTTGAATGGTCAACGAAAACCGGGTTTTTCTCCATCGAATCGCCCCCTGAATAAAAACGCTGCAAATTCATCTATTCCACTTCTTTTTAGCTGTTCATCCACACCTAGGAATGCAATGCAATAATGAGGCGTACCCATGACTTCTGTTCCAGATGTAACCCAATAACTTGTAGATCTCACGCTGATACGAATATACCATACATTAAGTGTCCATGAACTGATATTAACTGTTTTATTGGTAAAAACAGATTTTTTCGGTTTTTTTAGTGTTTTGACGCAAAAAACACCTAAAAGTACTGTGGTGGATGCATAGGTGAGGGGCGAGGTAGGTAGAGTGCCTGATGCCCCGGTTAATACCTAGAAGGTATCCACCACTGGAAGCGTCAGGAGGACCTAACACTCGCGGTTAATATCCAGAGGATATCCACCGCTGGTTAATGCCCAAAGGATATCCACCACTTAAGGTTAATACCCGAGCGAGAGGAGGAGCAAGGTTAGAGAATAGTCAGCGACTAGAAGGAAGCATAGAATGAGTTGGAAGGCGAAGGAGTCGAGTTTTTATAGCCCCTGGGGCTATCTCCCTCCATTCTCCATACTGGTGGAAGATAGTGGGGATCCCCACCAGGTTCCCCAGGTCTCCTGCGTCTGCCGTCCCATTACTATGTTTATTGTGAGATCTAATTGTACAAGGAGTGGTGCTGGGGGGATACCACGACAAGTACACTATAGTAAAAATGAAAATTAAAACCTCGAAATTAACCGTGTGGCAAATTAAATTCTGCGTCGAATGACGACGCACGGTTTTTAGAAGTTTTCGTTTGTTGTCGAACTTTGTGAACGTACATGCTCTTCTGACATTCGAATTTGACGTGAGGCCCCTGGCCGGCGGACCTACCAGTTGATTTAAAGTAAAATGGCTTGTTGGGTGCGAGAAGGGAGATAGATAGATTTTCATTCTAGTGTTTTGAGATAGTGAAAAACAGTTTTTATTGATTTTATTGTAATGTTAGGTGATAGGTAAACATCTTTTTTGCTTTTTCCATTACAATAAAATCAATAAAAACTGTTTTTCAGTATCTCAAAACACTAGAATGAAAATCTCAGAAACTACATTTATATAATATTGCAGCTGCTTTTTAACCTTGCATCAACACACCCACCATGAGTACATAGTCGGTAATGGCGCGGGGGAGGGGGAACTTCACGTCCAGTTATTTATGCACCCCGACTGGAGCAACACCCGGGTAATCCGCTAGAATTTCCAATAAATTAGTTTATCTAGGAGCTCCATTTTCGACTCGTCACATTTTTGTTGCTTTATACGTTCGTTGGCCCAAATGGGACCCTTGCGTCTTGCTGGAATTGTTCACTGTAATACGCACAAATAGATTTTTGTTCTTTAAATATTTTACCAACCTTTTTACAATCATGAAACAAGTGGATCAGGTGACCCAGGTCAGCTGATAATTTTGTTCTGTATGAAATACGAACAACGGTATTTAGTAGTATGAAATACTAAAATCGCTATTAAAAAATTGGAGGGTCGCCTAGCGGTATGAAATATACTTTGCGACCTATTCTCGTACCTACCAAAATACATACAAAATCTCATAAAAATCGGTCGAGCCGTATGGGAGGAGTGTGACCACAAACACCGTGATATGAGATTTTTATAGATATAGATTATTGAATCCCGCGCATTTTTATGATACCGTAATTCCCGGGCCGGCTCCAGTATTCGATTTAGGGCCTTCCTGAGGTGATCACGAGGGTAGGTACTGACCACGGAAAACAATGATCTACACAGAAGGGTACTTACAAAAAAGTAGCCGTTGTGTAATAATTTGCAGCGTTTTTAGATTTGAGCTTTCTAATAGCCGCTCAATTACTGCACTGAAGGCGTTTGACGAGTGAGAAAATAGTGATAGAGAGGGTGTGGGTAACTGGTTTCACGGAGACAACTGGCGTTTCAGTAAACCGCCCGATCAATCTAAAGTTTGAGATATCCCACGTAATAAACCGCAAGCCAGGACGGACGTGTCTTCAGCGGCCAAAAAACTAGTCGAGCGGTTTACTAACTTATCACATAGAAATTGAAATATGTTCTATAAAACCATGGAATCTTGTTCAGAAGTCCTCAAAACGGGTTTCCATACGATTTTCCGCTTGATTTCGCTCCGTATGTGTGGACGTTTGTGAGTTTCAAGTGCCCAAAATACGGTATTTATCAGATTTCTTTTTGGGGTTTTGTTCAGCTCGATGAACTCTTCAATTTGAGATGAGAGCGACTTTTCTAGAAGGAAAAGTAAGGGGGTTACGACGGGGGTTTTCGATTTTGAACGATAACTGCCGTAAAAATGGACCAAAATTGGTGCGGTTGGTAAAGTGTCCGTTCGGTTGTCTAGATCATGCATTTTGATTTTGAGCTCGACGGCATTTGATTTGGCTGAGTGACAGCAAAAAATGTGTCAGTGGGTCCAACATTTCCTAGGTTTTCTAGCTAAATGACGTTGGTGTGGTGTCAGAAAGTAGTTGAAAGTGAGATTTCCGTGCAAGTTTGAGGTTTTTGACCAAAATGGGTGGCCAGCCAGGCTGAAATGGGCTATCCCTGCCGCCAGACTTGTATCCATATAATATTGTGTGGCAGTTTCCACACCGGAACTTCTGTTTCGTGAATGATGTTTGAAATATGGAGTCAGAAACTGGTCGAAATTGAGAGTTCCATGCAACTTGGTGGTTTTTGACCGAAGGGGGCAGCCAGCCAGGCTGAAATGGGCCACCCCTGCCGCCAGCTTCTATCAATACTTCGTGGTACCCCTAAAAATTCTACATTTACAACTCCTACGTAGTAGGTTTAACCAAATAAACGAAGGGAACGACGAGCTGAGCGACGCCGGGGGGGGGAAGTAGGAGAAGGGTCCCCTCCATCGACTGCCATCGCCCCTCAACTGTCGTAACGGCCGTTAATGGACGTGGAATGGGTGGAAAGGGACCTTTATAAGCAGCCCTACTAGCCCAGCTCCTCATTCGACGGACCACTCTCCGACTTGCGACTTCTCTGTCAACCTCCTTACGCCCTCTCTCTCTCCTGCCCTTATCCTGCCCCTGCTGTGGTGATAACCGCGCCTGCTGGGGTATTTTCTCTCTTCCTGGCATCTGCTGTGGGGATAAAGGCGGGACGCCTCCATCTCTCCTAGCACCTGCTGTGGTGATAACTGCGGGGCGCCATTACCTCTAGCACCTGTTAGTTGTGGTGATAACCACGTGGTGCTAGCCTCCTTCTTCCCGGCAGCTGCTGTGGTGATAACCTCGGGGCGCTCTTGCCTCTAGCACCTGCTATGGTGATAACCGCGGAGTGCTAGCCTCCCTCTTCCCGGCGTCTGCTGTGATGATAACCGCGGGGCGCCATTACCTCTACAACGTGCTGTGGTGATAACCACGAGGCGCCATTACCTCTAGCACCTGTTGTGGTGATAACCACATGGTGCTAGCCTCCTTCTCCCCGGTGCCTGCTGTGGTGATAACCGCGGGGCGTTAGCAAAAGTTCTCATCCAAACCATCCCTACCTTCCACCCGCCGTGTCGTAAACCTACGCCGTGTCGTAAACCTATGCCCCGGCTTACGACAAATACTTCCATACTAGTATGAATTACAAACTTGTATCCGTACTATTATGAAGGACATGGAAGTATTGTGTGGCAATATCCACAACGGAACCTCTGTTCCGTAAGTGACGTTGATGTGGAGTCAGAAACTGGTCAAAATTGAGAGTCCCATGCAACTTGGTTGTTTTTGACTGAAGGAGGCATCCTGTCAGGCTGAAATGGGCCACCCCTGCCGCCAAACTTGTATCCATACTTTTATGAAGGACATGGAAGTATTGTGTGGCAATATCCACACCGGAAGTTTCCTTTGTTGTGTTGTGGCGGTGGAGGGGGAAGACGGGATTTAAGTCTCACAGGAGGCCCGAGAGCTGTAACCTGATCAAGACGCGTTTCACATTGGCTGTTGCTGATTGGTGGTGAGGGGGGGGGGGGGGTGAATGATGGACAAAGATTTGGCGTAGTGTTGAGGTGGGGGGGGGGCTCGAGAACTTGTTAATTGGGTTGTGGTGGAGACGTCCTGCGGTAGTCAATTACAAGGGAGATAGTTAGGGGTAGCCAACGGGAGGCTAACGATGATGTAAACGCTCAGTTACACAGACAATATTGCCGAGGTTGCGGCCTCCAAACTCCCCGAGAGCTGAGGCTCACCCTGCGCTTCCTCCGCTTCGGCTCCTCCAGGAGGCCGCTCCGTCCAAAGGGCGTTGCTTCGTCTCCTCTGTGATGTTTGTTAGTGGTGATGGGGGGGGGGGGGGGGGCTGGAGGGAGGAATTTGCATGGAAATGGGTTTATACAAAGAGAGAGGTGATGCGGGGGGGTTCGAGAGAGAGAAAACCTCCTTCCACAAAATCTCTTGTTTATACCGCTTTACAGCCAAACTTACCAACGAATTCCAATGAGAGCGTAACCCACTGCGTGTGATGTTAACGCGGAAAATGTTGCGATCACTTCCACAAAACTGTTCATCGCCTCTAAGGTTGTTTTCAGTCAAACATGTGCGCGGCTTGGCCAACAAAATTATTAAGGTCCGGTCGTGCTGTGTGCGGTCGTGCGATGTGCGGTCATGCGGTGTGACGTCACGCGGTACCTCATACGTATTTTCAATGAATACATAAATTCGGAGGGCAGGTGGGGATTAGCCCGTGGACGGTACCATCGAAATCTAACTGGTCTGCGAATGAGCACTCATTTTGGTTTATTATTCCATTGAATAATGCAAAAAAAATTTATAACACCGCCCTCAAAATTTTTTTGGCTTATTATTCTGTGAATAATACACCTACCTATGTATTCGCTCAGCCAAAAAATTTTATAACCCCCTCAAAATTTTTTCTATTCCATTTCAAGGTGCGTAGATTCCAAAAATGCAATGTCCGTCCGCCGTAGGCCGTATCAGTGTACCGGCTTCATTTTCGGTCTAAAAAATTCGTTCTTTCGCACACATGCTCCATTTGGGCCCTAGTTGTGTCCCGAAACTTGCAGCCCGATCGGAATATACCCAGGGGTGTTATGAGTAAAAATGTGTATAAAAATAAGTACCTACCTACTAAGTTGTGTTTTAGTAACATGAGCTTTCGGGGTATCGTTTTCCATGTTTTTGGGACGAGAAGATCGAATATGAAGCCGACTTCGACCGAAAAGTGGAAAATTGAGGTTCTACTAAATGTTCAGCTCCCAAAATTCATTTTTTATGAATCAAAAGTATGTCCACCAAGATCTACATGTTATGGTGATTAACGACGAACCAATAGTGGAGTGAAGCTACCTAGAGTAGGTGAGTGAGTAGCTGTACACCCACCTTTAACCTGTTATCTCTTAACAGGTTAAATGATAACAGGTTAATATTATAGCCCTTAACCTGTTAACCCTAAGTTAAGTTCAGGGCATGAACCCTACTATTGGCAGCCTAATTCCTGGCCGAGTGGTCCATAGACACTGCAGGGAGTGTGTCCTGGTATGTTCACTAATATCTGCATTATATGGTGGTTAACGACGAAGCAATAGTGGAGTGAAGCAGGTAGCTTAATATGCAACCTAGAGTAGGTGACCCTAAGTAAAGTTCAGGGCATGGACCCTACTATTGGCAGCCTAATTCCTGGCCGTGTGGTCCATAGACACTGCACCGAGTGTGTCCTGGTATGTTCACTAATATCTGCATTATATGGTGGTTAACGACGAAGCAATAGTGGAGTGAAGCAGGTAGTTTAATATGCAACCTAGAGTAGGTGACCCTAAGTAAAGTTCAGGGCATGGACCCTACTATTGGCAGCCTAATTCCTGGCCGAGTGGTCCATAGACACTGCACCGAGTGTGTCCTGGTATGTTCACTAATATCTGCATTATATGGTGGTTAACAACGAAGCAATAGTGGAGTGAAGCAGGTAGTTTAATATGCAACCTAGAGTAGGTGACCCTAAGTAAAGTTCAGGGCATGGACCCTACTATTGGCGGCCTAATTCCAGGTCGAGTGGTCCATAGACACTGCACCGAGTGTGTCCTGGTATGTTCACTAATATCTGCATTATATTGTGCGTAACGACCAACCAGTAGTGGAGTGAAGCAGGTAGTTTAATATGCTACCTAGAGTAGGTGACCCTAAGTATAGTTCAGGGCATGAACCCTACTATTGGTAGCCTAATTCCTGGCCGAGTGGTCCATAGACACTGCACCGAGTGTGTCCTGGTATATTCACTAATATCTGCATTATATTGTGCTTAACGACCAACCAGTAGTGGAGTGAAGCAGGTAGTTTAATATGCTACCTAGAGTAGGTGACCCTAAGTATAGTTCAGGGCATGAACCCTACTATTGGTAGCCTAATTCCTGGCCGAGTGGTCCATAGACACTGCACCGAGTGTGTCCTGGTATGTTCACTAATATCTGCATTATATTGTGCTTAACGACCAACCAGTAGTGGAGTGAAGCAGGTAGTTTAATATGCAACCTAGAGTAGGTGACCCTAAGTAAAGTTCAGGGCATGGACCCTACTATTGGCAGCCTAATTCCAGGTCGAGTGGTCCATAGACACTGCACCGAGTGTGTCCTGGTATGTTCACTAATATCTGCATTATATGGTGGTTAACGACGAAGCAATAGTGGAGTGAAGCAGGTAGTTTAATATGCAACCTAGAGTAGGTGACCCTAAGTAAAGTTCAGGGCATGGACCCTACTATTGGCAGCCTAATTCCAGGTCGAGTGGTCCATAGACACTGCACCGAGTGTGTCCTGGTATGTTCACTAATATCTGCATTATATTGTGCTTAACGACCAACCAGTAGTGGAGTGAAGCAGGTAGTTTAATATGCAACCTAGAGTAGGTGACCCTAAGTAAAGTTCAGGGCATGAACCCTACTATTGGTAGCCTAATTCCTGGCCGAGTGGTCCATAGACACTGCACCGAGTGTGTCCTGGTATGTTCACTAATATCTGCATTATATTGTGCTTAACGACCAACCAGTAGTGGAGTGAAGCAGGTAGTTTAATATGCAACCTAGAGTAGGTGACCCTAAGTAAAGTTCAGGGCATGGACCCTACTATTGGCAGCCTAATTCCAGGTCGAGTGGTCCATAGACACTGCACCGAGTGTGTCCTGGTATGTTCACTAATATCTGCATTATATTGTGCTTAACGACCAACCAGTAGTGGAGTGAAGCAGGTAGTTTAATATGCAACCTAGAGTAGGTGACCCTAAGTAAAGTTCAGGGCATGAACCCTACTATTGGCAGCCTAATTCCTGGCCGAGTGGTCCATAGACACTGCACCGAGTGTGTCCTGGTATGTTCACTAATATCTCCATTATATGGTGGTTAACGACGAAGCAATAGTGGAGTGAAGCAGGTAGTTTAATATGCTACCTAGAGTAGGTGACCCTAAGTATAGTTCAGGGCATGGACCCTACTATTGGCAGGAAACCTGGGAGAGAATTGTGTCCTACATAGTCCGAATCCTCAAGGCAAAAAAGCTGGACGACCCGATCCTGATGTGAGCAATAAACTGGAGACTGCAAGAAGAGATCAGAAGAGGGCGTGACTCCGCCCAGTGATCGACCCCACTCCGAAGTAATGCTGAACAAGTGATTCCGGGGTGGATTAGGTCAAGAGGATCAGGGTTAGTGGGTTTTTAGTGAGTGAAACCTCACACGGCTGCGGAGTGCGGACCCTCCAAAGCGCAAGTCTTTTTCAAGATTTTCCCACTGTTTCCCTCGTTAAAAAAAACAAAAAAAAAAACTATTGGCAGCCTAATTCCAGGTCGAGTGGCCCATGGACACTGGACCCAGTGTTTCCTGGTAAATTTACCAAGATCTACATGATATGGTGGTTAACTGGTAGTGAAGTGAAGCAGGTTGGTAGGTGATAGCTGCCAGGAGGGTTAGTGTGTATCTGTACACCGAACACTGCACACCAGCTACGTTACCCCACCGAGAATTAGAGAATCATCGAACGGAACGTGGTTTAGTTCGAAACCTTGCAACGTCGGTTAACCACATTCGATTAACGGAATCGAAACCAGCCTCAGCTAATCGATGCTTCACCGCAGGCGCTCAAACCGACGTTTGAGAACGAAACGCCATTTAGTCGGGCTAACCGCCCAAGAAATTAATTATTAGTATGCACCCCGCGCCCCCGTCACCCATTTTAACCGTTTATTCCGAGCCCCCCCCCCCCCCCCCCCACTCCATAACCGTTCGTTCCGAGCACTAATTGCTATTCCCTGTCTGATGAGACCGCTACAGAGGGCGCCGGACGAGTTGAATGGTTTACGGTGTCAGTGTTTCTGCGTTACAGGCGACGAGATGTGAGCCCCTTCCATATTTGTCTCACTTAAATAGATTTAGATAGCAGCTAATTTGTACATTATTTGTCCAAATGTTACAATGAAATGGAGAAACGTTTATGGAATATTTGTGTTTTATAATGTAATGTAAGCGGGAGTATTACGGGTAATTGTGTACCGGTTGACGTACCAAGGCTAGATAGAATAAAATATAATGATATATAGGCTAGAATAGAATAGAATGAGTGTATAGGCTACTTATATAGACTACAACTAGAGTGTGTGTATAGTATAATATAGTAGACATATACTCTAGTATACTTATGTATATTCTAGAATATATAGAATATATATTTTATAATATAAAATATATATTCTATATATTCTAGAATATACATATTCTATATTATAGAATATATATTTATATAGAATTCTATATAGAATAGGTATATCTTTTATATAGAATATATATTTATATAGGATTTATATTTATATAGAATATAAGTATATTTTATATAGAATATTTAAATAGATTATAATAAAAAATTCATAAATTTAATAATAATGTAATAGAAAAATTAGTCTAGAGAACATATAAAAAAAGAATATATGCATATAGAATAGGAAACTAATATAGGATAGAATGGAATAGAATGTGTACCTAATGCATGCATTACAGTGGACTTCTGTGTATAGATCACTCTAACTCATTGCAGATAGGCTGGAAGTTTAATAATATAATATGAGTAATTGATCTACTCTTATAGTGATGATGATCATATTCATTGTACAGTTTAATTACCTAATTTAGTGAATAGTGACGCGACGTGAACAGCTTGTGTACATGTTTGACTACCAGTATTAGGGTAGGTCGTGTTATCATCAAAACAATCATATTGATGATAATTATGTTATTGCCCCAAGAATTGCTACCTACTTGTTGTCTCTTATATACCTATGCCGTATGACAGCTGCAAAAGTTGAAAATACCCCCCCCCCCCCCCCCCAACTCTATAGCAATAAATTTCGAAATCCCGGCGACGTAGTGCACACCTAGACCCAAAACTGAGTCAAATTTAAAAAAAAATAAAAAATACGCAAATCGGCTGAGAATTGTGCATACAGTTCCAATATTGCCCCTTCCATCCACCCTCTCTTGAAGTGGATTGCAAAATTCCGGCGGCGCAGTGCACAACTTGACTCTAAAGTGAGCTCCTCGTGAATCGGTTGAGAATTGCGGCCTGGTTGACGATATCCATTTTGCCCGTCAAAACGCTGTTTGACGGGGGCTTTTCGCCTGGTGGCTTCATCCGTTAGGTATGTATTTGAGGCTGTAACCTGGCAAAGAACAAGACCAACTATAGAAAAATTTGAAAAATAGCGATTTTCAAACTTCCATAACTCCGACAACTGATGGTCATGTTAAAAAACGCTGCAAATCCCTGCACAACGGTTTATTATTTTGTATAGAATACCCTTCTGTTACAGATCACAGCTCTATGTATAGATAACCCGTCTATATAATATGATATGTACTATTCTATGCATAATTATTTAGATCGCAGACCCTCCGTAGGTTAGTACCTAACCCCGTACTCGTTACTAGGTACCTACCTAAATCACGAGTTAAATGTTGCTAAAATAATTCTGCCGATGACAAACAGTACCTAACAAAAAGAAACACACATAATGAAGTTCTGAAAAGAAATTGTTGATGAGGAGTGAAAAAAGTTGCAAAAGTACCTACCAACAAACTCCAGCCCCTTCTACGTAGATGGTATAATGAACCGTTGTGTAATAATTTACCGTTGAGTAATGATTTACCGTAGTAATAATTTACCCATCAATAATACTTCAACGTTTGTTCAAGTTTCACTACCTACCAACAAACTCCAAAAGAGCCATCATTTTTCAAATTAAATAATATCACAGAACATCCAACTCGACTTCATACTCCGCCAATATAATCAGGTGATCCCTACCAATGATTGGCCGTATTCACAAATTCCTATTGTGGGCGCGTCTCTGGTTACGAGATTTGGTTTGAATTGTATACAATTTCATTCACACTGGAGTCGAAAATGCCTGTCGGTGCAAACTTCGGGGCCTTACTGTGAACGAACGGCTGGACGTACGATGCTCCGGATGGTCTTAAAAAACTCGCAAGTTCAAGAACTATTTAAAACCGTAAAAATATTTACGTAAAAAAATGGTATAGGCGTTTTGAAAATTTCAACCCCTATTTTGAACCCCTTAGAGATGACTCACAGTAACGTCGAGCTTCGAGGACCAACTAGACGCTGAACGGAACCTATAACCCGAATTTCATCAATTTTTTTTCATGGTAACTAAGAAAAGTGGCCCGTACGGCGTACGGCGTACGGCGGACAGACAGAAATATTTTTATTGCAGTTTTGGATTCTACATACCTTGAAACGTAAACCATCAAATTTTGAGGGGGGTAAGAATTGTTTTTTTCATGCTCGATTCCAATGGTTCATTATTGAAAATAATAAACCAAAATAAATAAAAATCTACTTGTTCTGTCGTGTAAATACTGTTCTTTTTCGCTTTCAAAGAACTCGAAAGCGAAAAAGAACACTGTTTTCTATGGAAACGCAAGGGTGGAAACACTGGTTCAAGGAGGTTTCGATTTCAGAACTTGATCGCGTCTGCCTGCTAGAATTCAAAAAGACTTAAGGCTCAATGTATTGGTAAACTATATCACCAACTGTATATGAATTCATCAGCGAAGGCGGCAGTTGTAACGATTCTGTTGCTATTAATTCTGAAAAGTCTCTGTGTTAACAGTCAATGAAGTATTCGCTAGGCATAAACTTAAACTCGATGTCAAGATCCTGGAAGAACCGTTGGCAAGTATCTGGAATCTCTTCTTGCAAGAGACTGTAATAATTACAAGGCAGTAGGTAACGACCGATATTCGTTCTTTTCATGCTCGATTCCAGAGGTTAATTATTGAAGATAATAAACCAAAATCCCCTATATAATGCAGTAGTGGTTCCCATATTAATAAACTGCTATTGAGTCATTCTGACACGTTCACGCTTTAACGGTTGGAGGATTTTAGTGCTGTTTTTTGCAAAATGACTGGAACTGCCCAGGGAAGGTTTATGGCTAGTAACAAAATCATTTTTCTCAGCTCATTATTCGTCAAATTGGCCATCTCTAGTGACCGTCCGGGTTAATTTCTTTACGTTTTTAGGAGATTGTTAATATTGTTAGCTTCTTCTTCTCTGGTTCTGTAGACGTAAGTCATCCATAGCCTAGCTGCTAGGCCCTAGCCTATCGTTGAACCTTGTGACGGTGGGCAGTTCTCAATTTGTTTGTGCTTTGTAACAGTGTGGGCTGTTCTCGATACATTTTTTCTTCCGGTGGAGACGGAATCGGTTTGGGGAAGCCTAATCGATATCCCTTCTTAACCGGTTATAATATCGCTGGTCTAGGAGAGGGACTCTCGAGGGTCCACCCTCACTGTTACACTCTGTCGCAGCTTCCAGTGAAGATGGGGGCGTTGTGCCAACTCCGCCAGGAACACGTCCAACTCCGCCTGCGTCGATAAATCCCCCTCCTAGTCACTACACCAACTCCGCCAGTGTTCTACTCCGCCAGGTTCAGGAATAAGGAAAGTGGTGAAGAAATGTAGCCGAGAATATAAACGTCGCATAAGTATAATATAAATTTGCCTTCCACAAATTTCGTCAACGACATGAAAAAAGAAAAATCAATTTTCATTGTTTTTGCCGTAGTGGCGTGATGCGCATTTCAAAAAATGCAAGCGATCAATTTTCCGGTCGCGATAATTTTTAATTAAATTGTCGAGTACCATTTTTTGACGTCTAAACGAATAGTTGGTTGACTCTTTATGAACATTGGCTCCGTTAAGCAACGTGATGGTGTCAATTTCCATTTTTTTTAACGCATCTAAAAATACAAAAATATTTGGGTGAGAACCAGAAAACATGGAATTGAATTTGCGGTGAAAAGACTCACACATGTTAGTTGTTCTTCCGGAGGTACCGTCATCCTTTGCCCATACAGTCGGAGGGAATTTCGCATCTTCTTCGTTATAGTTGTCGACCAAATAATCAGCATACTGCCGAACTCTATCATCTTGTGGCATGATTGCCATCAGGTCGTCCACGAAGGATTCCTCAATTTCTTCGCAAGGTAATAACGGAAGCCCAAAAGTCCATCGTAACCATTCACCCACTTCACCATTCGTCTTGTAATCTCGAGAAAGTCCCAAATTCTGAATTCTTCTCCACCAAGATTGGGTTAAGTGGAATCTGCATCCCACTACACTAATTCCCAGGAAAACTTTTTTGCAGCATGATGAATCCCTTCTTCAAAATCCGCAACCATCTCATGAGGAGCAAAGTTTACATCGTGCTCAGCACATTTATCTACCAATTGCTGTAAACAGGATTCGTACGAGGTTGCTTTTTTGTCTGGTAGAAGAAAGAAGACGAGGGGTATGTAATGTCCATTTTTAGTTATGTGCACAGTAAACAGTTGGGTGAAGAATTTGGCACAGTAGGAAAAAGTACCGTCCACGAAAACAGTTGGCGAGGAACAGAGTGCTTTCAGGTTGTTCGCAGTCGAGAAACACAAAATGTTGAGTTCTACATTGTAGAACGAAAGAAATTGTTCACCACTGACCATCATAATATCGTCGAACTGCAAATCGACCACACACTGGATTGTCTCCTCCAAATTCGTTGGTAATCGAGGAATAACTTTTCTCCGGGCCCGGTAAACACATCTTCTTACATTTAACACGTCGACATGAGAGAGTGAACGGACAGCATCAGAATTCACCATTTCCGTGCGAACGAGTTTAGCAGGTGGGTCTGAGAAATCGTCGAGGGCTTTTATTTTAACAGAATTCGATACTTTTTCTCTCACAATTTGTCTGTCGGTCATGGGCTCGTGAGGGTGCCTGCAGTCAAATTCTCACTTAAGTACAATGTCGCTCGACACATTTTTTGAACACAACGCCACCTGAACGCACATAAACTTGACACGAAGTTACATTTATGAAATTTGTGGCCTTCAAAAACAACTATTTCACGACCGCGTTGGGATGTAATTACTTCGACTGGACGTTCCATGACGATATACGACGATATACATACGACTAAGAAGACGATACTAACTAAAATCATCTCTTATCCTCTCGTCTTCGAGCCTCATTTTTGAACCTCGTCCTCTAGCAGTTCCTAGTCTCTGCAGTTCTCAAACAAACCCCCTCTTATGGCCATCTTCTTCCTCGTCTATCACCGGTGGTTCTTCTAATTTTCACGACGCCTAATCACTGGCGGAGATGGTAGCCTCATTCACGGACACGATAACAACTCTGGCGGAGTTGGCATCTTTGACCAAACGCAATATTATCATCCTGGCGGAGTTGGTTGCTCCCCAAGATGGGGTCGGTCAGGCTGAAACCTAATCACAATCTCTTCTTATTTGGTGATAATATCGCTAGTCTAGAAGGGGGACGGCCGAGGGTTCACCGTCAGTCTCCTCTCACAATGTCACATGTTAGGTAGCAGAGCGTGGTCTGGTGGTATGCGCTGAGTAATTCACCATACTCCATCCACTTTTTGTGGGCTTACCGGAAGGATAAGCCCAAAGGTGTCCAGAAGTATTCCTCTGCAAACATCCTGTCCCTTTTATAGTGCATACATCTATAATTGGCCTACCCCTCCCATTCCCCCTCTAGAACTATGTATAAATATATATATTGCTGAACCACCTCAAGAAACTCCTTTCGGTTCGCACCTAGGATAGTTGCTATAGAAGCTTATTTTAATTTGTTTTTAATTTTCTCTTCACGTCTAATATTATAATTTCATCGATTGATTGATTCATCTTCATTATTTTGGTAAGAAACTTGTTTGGTCCAGGTCAGCAACTCCTCCCCTCAGCACAAGTTATGCTTAAAGAGGGGAGTAGCATATTGTATTCATTGTTTTGTAATGTTTTATTCGAATTTCAAAATAAATGCATTAAAAGACATCAAGCTCATTTGAAGGCGATTGATGCCGTGTCCCAATTCGCAAGTACCTATCGCTGTTCCATCATAACGATGGAGGTTGATCACCTAGACTAGAGGTTGCCCGGATGATCAATTCGCTAGACCTCTGAGAACATTTTTCCCCTCCAATACTTGTACGTAGGTTCTTTGTTCTCCACCAGTAAATATTATTGTGGTAGTATTATTACGATGGAGGTTAGTCACCTTGAAGTTGTTCAGATGTCCTTTTCTGAACCAGAACTTCATACTAATTTTCAACCCCCCTTTTCCCTCTCATACTTCTGCTACCCAGAAGTATGTCATGTGGAGAGGAGTGTGACGGTGGGCAGTTATCGATTTGTCTGTGCTTCCAGTGAAGATGGGGTCGGTCAGGCTGAAACCTAACCGCTGACCCTTCCTAACTGGTGATAGGTAATATCGCTAGTCTAGAGGGGGGACTCTCGAGGGTCCACCGTCACACACACCACCGTTCGACCGTTTCACATGGTAGCTGAGCGCGGTTTGGCAGTATGCGCTGAGCAGTAATGCGCAGAGGGGAGGAGGGGACTCTCCAGGGCCCACCGTCACTGTCCTCACAACCTCCCTCACACAGAGAGCCTCCTCTCAATTGCCCTATTGTGAAAATTGGCTAATCCTGAATACCGTGCGGAGGGTTGTGTTTCAATCGAGGCCTCGCGTCAAGGCAAGCAACAGCGGACTGATGAGAGTACCAAGCTGGAGGTTTTTGCTACTCAAAGACGTCGTGAAGAGGCATCCGCCGACCTGGGCGTAGTCGACTTTTTTTCTCTAGTCAGGCTCACCTGAGGGAATACAAATGGCTCATTATCTTCCGAATTGCTGGTTCAGTTCCTACAGCCTTAATAACGGGTTTTTCTAGAGCATAACTCCATTACAGTTTATTTACGCGTGTGCAGACGGTCCCGAGAGATTGGGGAGGCTTCAAATGAAATTACTTGTAACCCGACCGACCCCGCGAGTTCACTATGCAAACCCCCTACAACATCCTAACCTGCGGTGTGTATTAAGTTTATTTATTGACCCTTTAACCCTCTGAGGGACATGTAAACTGTACTGTGTCACTGTGTGTGTAACCCCTCCGGGTATTTGCTTTTACACTAGTTTGACGTAGATAACCTTCGAGCTGTTGCCACAGTTCTCATGGATGGGATCCCGAATTGTGGGTGCCGCACCTTATTATGTACCTATTATAACATTCGGAAATCAAGTAAATATCCGGTCCAGGACACATGACTTGCGCCGATTATTGGCCCGCTTATAGTGCTATATGTATACCAAACATCTACTCGACAACAAGCTGTTCGTGCGTACCTTTCGCGACATTTCGCCGACGAATTGTGAAATCGGTAATTTTCATGTTACGAATTCTCCGGAAATTAACACTTATTTACCAAATAATTAGGTGTTTAAGTGGGAAAGTCTGGCCAGAAAACGTGTGCGAAATTTGAATTTCTCACTTCCCACTAGAAATGATGTATCACGTAAATCGCCGAGTAGTTCAACTCAAATCCCACTTTGAGCATTAGGCTAGTACATAACTTTAAACTATTTGCTGAGCCACAGTGGATGAATGGGTGGAACCACAAATTTATAAATAAATTTAAAACACACGTCCTCAAAATCAAACCGAGGGGAAGGTTATAGCAAAGGTTCTTGAAGGTTGCCACGAAGGTTGGCCATTTCTAATGTTGTGTTGTTGGCAGCGTTGGGAACGTTCGCCTCTGAGGCTTTGCTCCGCCTCCTTGGGCCATCAGCCAATCAGATGTCAATAGACCTAATACGTAATTTTTTACCGCATTTTATTTTTAACCACCCTCATTGAAAAAATAATGCAGATTTTTTAATTCAGGCTTCTAACTAACATTCTTCCAAGAGTCTGAATAATTTTTTACAAGAAAATTTTTTTTGTGAAAATTCCCCATTGATTTTATGACGTTTTCCAGCCGTTTAACCATCGCAAAATCAACATCTTTGCTAGAAATCCACTTGCCTTTCATCACAAAGAAAGAAACTCATTATGTTATTACATTATATAACATACTACTAGCATGACCGCTCGCTTCGCTCGCTATCCGAGATTCGCTGTACGCAGTATCGTACTTAATTCCGAAGTTGCACAACTTGGGAGCCTACTGGATATTGGTGCCAAATTTGGTCGATATCCGTCGAGCCATTCAGGAGTTGACCATGGTCGACCATATTTCCGCTATGATCAGGGAATTAAAAATGCGCCTACGTTCAACTTAGGAGGCTACCGGATATTGGTGCCAAATTTGGTCGATATCCGTTGAGCAATTCGGGATTCGACCATGGAGGGGCCCATGGATGCGCTATGGTCGACCGCGGGGGTAGTCCGAAGGGTCGATCGTAGATAGAATTTCACGTAGATTACGAATACGCGATAAAAAATAGGGGTTACCATTTCAATTAACGAAGTTGACCATGGTCGACCATAGTTCCGCTATGGTGAGGGAATTAAAAATGCGACGTTGCACAACTTGGGAGCCTACTGGATATTCGTGCCAAATTTGGTCGATATCCGTCCAGCCATTCAGGAGTTGACCATGGTCGACCATATTTCCACTATGGTGAAGGGGACCGAAAAATTCCGACGTTGCCCAACTTGGGAGCCTACTGGATATTCGTGCCAAATTTGGTCGATATCCGTCGAGCCATTCAGGAGTTGACCATGGTCGACCATAGTTCCGCTATGGTGAGGGAATTAAAAATGCGACGTTGCACAACTTGGGAGCCTACTGGATATTCGTGCCGAATTTGGTCGATATCCGTTGAGCAATTCGGGATTCGACCATGGAGGGGCCCATGGATGCGCTATGGTCGACCGCGGGGGTAGTCCGAAGGGTCGATCGTAGATAGAATTTCACGTAGATTACGAATACGCGATAAAAAATAGGGGTTACCATTTCAATTAACGAAGTTGACCATGGTCGACCATAGTTCCGCTATGGTCAGGGAATTAAAAATGCGACGTTGCACAACTTGGGAGCCTACTGGATATTCGTGCCAAATTTGGTCGATATCCGTCAAGCCATTCAGGAGTTGACCATGGTCGACCATAGTTCCGCTATGGTCAGGGAATTAAAAATGCGACGTTGCACAACTTGGGAGCCTACTGGATATTCGTGCCAAATTTGGTCGATATCCGTCGAGCCGTTAGGCCGTGGGAAGACGGACAGACAGACAGACACCAGACTCACAGAGATTCGTTTTTATAATATATAGAGATTATATTCCAGCTGAAGAAGTTTCATTCGGTTTTTAAAGAGTTAAACGCGTGGTCGTTCAACCTCTCAGGCCGAATCTGCAGCTCACCTAATAAAGGTTTTATTTACGTGTAGTAGGTAAATTTACATGTTGTAGTTTATTATGTAGTAGAAAAGAGATCTGAGAAACCCAATAAATCGATTTGATTGTGCCTCCAAATAAATCTAAATGACATTTTTACTGTTCGTCAACATTTATTAGCAATATTATTTGCACTCCCATACTTTTGAATAAACCAGTAATTCGTTCTAGGTGAAACTTAGCTCTTCCAGGTCCAGGCTCCACCCTCCCCTGGGTGGAAACCCATGTTCTGTTTACTATTGTTTTACGAACATGAGGACCGGCTCAACAGACCTGAGTGAGATAATACCACTCAGGTAAAAAGCCGGGTCAAGCCTTTTTCCGAAATGTTTCGTTCAACAAACCTTGGTAACTCCTCCAGCATGGATCAAATGGAGGGTGCATAATCTCCCCCCCCCCCCCCCCCCCCCCGTTCTGTATCTTGAAAATACAGTAGGATGGCCAAAAGGATCAGATAACTCAATCGAGGAACTAGAGAGTGATTTCAGTGATGATTTGAACGTGATTAGTGATAATGAATAACTCACAGGAAATGGTATACAATGAAAAACCGGTATAACATACCACCACTGTTATAAGACAGTGTAGCAGTTGTATACAGGGTTGGCCAGTTGTAGAAAGGGTCATAGTTGTACAGCAGTGTAACAGTTATACAGGATTGTACATTAGTAGACAGGGTAGCAGTTATAAGGCAGTGCAACAGTATAACAGGGAAGGATGCACTTGATAGGGCTTCCTAAGACCAACTTCTCTACTTTCCTACTACAATGCTATAGTTAATCAGAAGTGTGCAGATAGATCAGTGGTTCTCAACCTTTTTAAACCTGCCGCCCCCTTTAGGAGTTGAATATTTTTGAACGCCCACCTAATTTGAAAATCCTTAAGTTTGGGTATGGAAAATGTGGGGGGGGGGGGGGGGGGGGGGGGGTTCCAAATAGTAAAATTCTAATTAAAGGAATAATGTAACTGAACAGACCATTAAAACAGAACGTAATTTACGAAAATAATAGTATTTGTTATGCATGTAATACACACAGCTGTGTGTGGGATTTTTGAGGTTCAGAGCCAAATTATTTCTTAAAAATGAGGTTTAATGTTAGTGAGATGAAGGCGCAAGTCTCATTTACTAGATGTCGAGTCGATTTCTTTTAGCATGGACCTACCGGCCGAAAAACGTCACGTCATGAAAAACGTCACTGAAGTGACTCATTAACTGTTTCGAATTTCTCTCGCGACGTTCTTCCTTTTCACCGTCGTTGCTCCGTTGGTACCAGACATTCCGTGGAAATTTGGAAGAGGTATAAAAATAGGTGGTGAAAGGGAGGTTCCGACACAACTTTCAACCAGTACCGTTGTGAAATTTTCTGTCGTTTCCCGGAAAACTCACGGGTATAAATGGATTCTAACATCAGGACATCCCATTTAGGATCCCCTACAAGACGGTGCAAAAATCTCCATCAAAATCGGTCCAGTCGCTTAGAAGTTGGGCACAACTTTGAACCGTGAATCGTCTCATTATCGGTATTTTGAGCAAGAACACGTACACACCATAGGTTTGTTCCATCCGCGTCAGTGCGAGTTCATCAGTGCGACACCCGCCAGTACGGAACCGAATGGGGTGGGGGTAGGTGCAGATACGAGTGCGAGTGAGTGCGAGTTCGAAAATATGACGGTAGGAACGCACATTTGGTTCTCAGTCTTCTTTGGCTCTCAGAATTGAATTGGAGCACAAGTCACGGTAACGGCGGTCACGACACGGCACCAACAGAACAAATGAATTTTGGGGAGGTTACAGACTGTTACCTCTTGGGTTCACTTCAAAAACTCGATCGCCGTGAGTGCGGAAAAGTGCCGCACTCGGTACGGGACTGTTCTGCACTTGACGCGGAAAGAACACGGTTCGGTACAGTCGATGTAGAAAGTAGAAGTTTGGGTTCATGGAACCGACACGGTAGGAACACAGTTTTATGCGCGGATCGATCTGCGCATAATACGTTCTACTGAACTCGCTCGGATGGAACAAACCTCATGTTTCATAGTTTCATTCGAACGAACTAAATCACTCGCGGCGGAATCGTGGAAACTCATTTCAAAGAATAAAAACGGGGTTATTGAAAGTTTGTATGTATCAGCGTATTTTTCGTGTATCAGTGGAAATAGATAACCTTTCAATAACTCCGTTTTTTTTTTCTTTTTCATTCGAAGTAAGTATAGAGGCATCATCCGGAGTCAAGGGGTGGAGTTTTTGTTGTTGTTATAATATTAAGTAAATCAGTAACAGTAATGAACCCTCGATCGACAAGGTAGAATAGGGAGCCAATTGACAGTTTTTTTAACGACATTCCGCACTCCAGCGTAGAGGTAACTGATATTAGCTTGAAGCCAAAATTCCGTGAGCCTACCACCATCCTGGGAACTGGCTTTCTACGTCTCACTATTTGAAAGTTCAGTCAATATTTCCTGAATCTCAACCTCTGTTTTCTCAATGTGCACAGAGGATTCATGACCCATTGAGGACAAAATATCCTCAAAACGTTCGGAAAAGGTCTTCTGCAAAGACTCCAGGTGTTCACAGTAAACTGTTTCATCAAAGAGATTTCAATATTCTTATGCAGGATACTATTCACTATGCTTATCCGACAGGATTGAAAACTGGTAAATCACAACTTTGTTGCGGCCAAAACTCAGCTTGCAAGTGAGATTATTTTGGAAGGCAGAAATAAGAGATTTCGTTTTTATTAAATTGAGTTCATCACCTTGAAGTTGCGAATTGATTCCATTGAATTTGGTGAATTTATCGGTCAAGTAAGCAACATCGATTATAAATTGTAGCTATCGGCCTCTCAGATGCACCTAAACACATCTCAAGCACTAAATCGAAAAGATTCCTGAACCTGTTGAAGTGTTCAGGAAGGTGCTCACCGCCCCCCTACCGCCCAAAACAAGTTCGCCGCCCCCCTACCGCCCAAAACAAGTTCGCCGCCCCTCAGTACCCCTCTACCGCCCCCGTTGAGAACCACTGAGATAGATGGAAAAAACGCTGCAAATTATTACACAACGGTTTATTATTCACCTGTATAGATGCCCCTTCTACGTAATCACTGCTTTATGTGGCCAATACCTACCCTCGAGCTCCCCCCAGGAAAGCCCTAAATCAAGTAGAGGAGCCGGCAATAACAGTTTGTTACATAAATTAATATGAATTTTTCCACCATCCTGCTTCTGTAGCGCGCCATTTCAGCGTATAATCGTTTCCCATTATTTCTGTAGGGTCATTCAAAAGAAAAATAAATATGTATAACTGTGATGACTCGGGTGTTGAGGTAGATAGGAGTTTTGGAAGAGAGAGGAGCGCGAGGGATCGTATCCGCGCGGTTTTCACCTCCTTGGATACGCCTCTAGAATAGGTAAATATCCGCCCGATTTTAACCTCGTTGGATATGGGGATATGAAAATATCCGCGCGGTTTTCACTTCCTTGGATATTTGGAAGAGAAGTAGGGAGGATATTCATCCGGTTTTCACCACGTTGAATATCCGGAAAAATACTCGTTTGGTTTTCACCTCGTTCAGAATGTAGAGGGAAGGAGAAGGCTTGGAAGGTGATGAGGAGGTAAGGTTTGAGAGAGAAGAAGAAATTGGATGAGTGCTGAGCTGGGCGAGCCGGGCGCCTTATAAAGGCGCCTCTACCCTCCCACTGGAACGGCCGTTGGGAACCGTTGGAGGGAGAGCTACCTGGGCCGTGCCCCTCGCACAGCGCAGCTCGGCTTCTCCATAGTTTTACTGGTAACAATCTTACTTATTTACAGGAGTGGTTAAATATAAGGGTACCACCACAATAACAAATTAATAAGCAAGGTCAGTAAATAAAAAATACACTGCCAAGGTAATGGCACAGGAGAGAGAGAGAGAGAGAGAGAGATTTATTGGCAAAAAAAAAAAGTTTACAAATAATAATCAAAGAAATCAATCACTTATAGTCAAGTGTAAATGAAAAATAAATAAATAAAATATACTTCACATGAAGGTGCTCTTAACAGAGTAAATAAGTAATAATCTTTTTTTGCCCACCGCGAGAATAAGTCAATGACTTGTGGCCTGCGGTGGAGTCACATTACATTACATTACATAACATTACATAACGTGAAATATACATATTACATAACATTACATTACATAACATTACATTACATAACATTACATTACATAACATTACATTATATTACATAACATTACATTACATAACATTACATTACATAACATTAAATAACATTACATAACATTACATGAAATATACATATTACATAACATTAGGTCCATAATACATTACGTCCATTACATAATTGCGAAAGTTATGCGTGTTTGAAAAATTTCACGTTAGCGCATGCGCAGGGCGAACCGCTGGCTCTATCATGTTGAAATTTATATGGGACCTCAATGGGCCCTACCCGCTTAATCCCTGAGAATTACATTGAAATTGGGTGAAATCTTTGGTTACTACGGCTGTAACAAGGAAATTGAATCTATTTCACGCCAGCGCATGCGCAGAGCGCACCGAGGGTCCGATCATGCTGAAATTCATACTGGAACTCACTAGGCCTTGTCCAAACAACCCTTGAAAATTTGAGCGAAATTGAATCAAAATTGTGAAAGTTATGCGTGTTTGTTGAATATAACGTTAGCGCATGCGCAGGGCGTCCCGCTGGATCAATCATGTTGAAATTTGTATGGGACCTCAAGGGGCCTTATCCGCACCATCCCTCAAAATTTGAGCTGAATCAATTCAAAACCGTGGAAGTTATGGCTGTAACAAGGAAATGCGGACAGACAGACTCAAAGACTCACAGACCCACAGACCGACAGACACGGAACCAAATTTGTTCAGTAGGCTTTGAAACGCAAAATGCAAGTGGAAATTTTGATTTCTGAAGACAAAAATTTTTTGGCTCACGAAAGTGAACACAAGGCTTCCGCTGCTTCGCAGACTCGGAAGCAAAATAACTGGCCATTTATAACAAGGGCACAAAACTAGTTAACTAGAAGGCACTGACCGGAGTCCGGTTTGAATCACATTGCTATTTTTCAATGAAAAGCCCATCAGCTGGTCCAAAAATTGACCTTTCTGATCAGCTGAGTCAAAAATTATGAATTATTTTCTTTGGTTATGAGGAATCAGAACATCCTCTGCCGTGCGGATGTTCCATGTTCTTCTGTCTCGTTACTAAGCACGAAGCTGTTTTTCCTGTATTTTCGGCTCGGGCTCGTGGAGCTCTGAGGGATTTCCTTTTTATCTAATACTGCAGGTGTAATATACGTTGTAATAAGCTTGGGACTCAATTGACTCACGTTCGTGAGAGACTAAATGGACTCGCATTCGGTAAATTTTTGAAAGGAAGTTAGTACTGGCTGATTCGGTGATGTTTTAGAAACCTTCCCATTTCTCTTCAATATTCATTGAATTGGAGGTGATTGAAGACCCGTCAGTATTTGCCAGGCTCTCGAGGAAGGCGATGCGAAGGGAGGTCGAGGACCTCTCGGTGGCCACCTTTTCACCTTGTTTTTCCATATTGGTAAGAAACATTATATGGCCCCAGGATACGAAAATCCTGGTTCAATCACTTTATTGACTAGTCCCTCTGGGAAATTTACCACAAAATTGTCCAGGACTCCCCTGTTTGGTTAAATTATGCATTTCACAACACGTTTATGAGTCTGAGAATGAAATGCTACGGTTTTTTTGGTCATGATCGATCAAGAAATAGGAGTGGAAGTCGCCTGTTACGAATATCTTTCACCCGACGACGGAAATAGCTTTTGGAGGACAGTTCCAGGACAACCACGGAAGATGATAAAATCCTTTCGGAAACCAACTTGCACCAAAAATAATTGCCTGTAATTGTATTTATTGAAACATTGTTTCAGACAAATCTGAGCTAAGCAACATGATCAAAGTTTCCAAATATTCCCAAAATTTTAAAAGTTAAGGATGACTGGAGACCTTTAATTTAGGATTACTAAAACCGATCAGATTCAAGTCGTAACTTTCAAAAAGTCGTATAGGTAGACCTGTACGAAAGAAAGATATAGGTAGACCTATGCTTTCAAATAAAGTGTAGGTAGATTAATGAGAGGTAAGTAGTGAGTGCATCTAGTTCCCAAAAGCTGAAGGTATTTTGGTACTTCGGGCCCATTGCATTTGCTTGTTTTGTTCAAAAATACGCTAACATTCAAATGATTGATATTCTGTGCACCGACCGGATCATCCAGCAAGATATTGGTACAGTTATAATTTAGAACCCGATAGGATTCAGGATTTAGGAGGATCCGTCACGATGGAGCACGCAAGTTTCAGTTCACGATTCTTCGTTCGGCGCATCAACCTCTTAATTACTGCCGTTTTCAAACTCAGTTGTAAAAGGTTTTTCACACCACTTTCGCTCATTTCATGAAATTGGAACGAAACCCCACGAAAAAAAATCCCTTGATCTGCGCGGTGATTTAATTCAATTTATGGAAGCATTTAACGACTCCCGCTGGCGGGGGCGGGGGGGGGGGGTCCTGTTCAAGGTTCCTCAACAGACAGCCCGAGTTTTTCCTGCCCCCAGAAATCCCGCTATGAATGTGAATTAGTTTCATTAAATGGTGGCTCAGAGTGGTCTCGTTATTTATGATCCTCAGAAAACAGCTCTTTGTGCTGTAATCACATTTTTTGTAGCGTTATGAAAGGAAAGTAGGTTAAGTAGTTAGCAAATATCTATTTCTATCCGTTTCAGAGGATTCTGAATCCATCCCTAGACTTGCACATTTAGCTTCGTCGCTATTGAAGATACTGTATATTGTGTACAATGCATTGTATGTACAGCAGAACTCCCTCCTCCCACATCCACTGAAAATGTTATAAAATATGTATAGTTTGGTATTTATGATTTACGTACAGTTCTCTGCTGCATCCATGGGTGAAACTCATGGGTCTGCGTAAGATGAACCATCGTTGTAAACTGTGATGGTTTGGGCCGCTACAAGTGGGGCTACTCACAAGTAGCCTATGTAGCATAAGTGTTTCCATGCATTCTGTATCATTGCCAGTACGAATTTAAGATACGAGGGTCGTCCAGAAAGTAAAGTTACGATGGCCTCTGTACTGTGGACACATTAGTAACAGAACGAGAGGTGGAGCAGGTCATTTAGTTGAAAAATTGCATCTCAGTTGTCATTTCCGTCGTGCTGCTTCTCGGCTGTTCGCTCCTCCACAAGTTAGTGTAAAGTCATCGCGTTTATCAGTTAGGTATTTCACTTTACAAACCTAATCTGGTGTCATTACCCTTTAGAAACTCATGGGCTTGAGGTAATATCGCATGTCAACGTGTTGCGGAGTGTAAAGCATTGTTCAGAATACCTTAGGAAAGGAGTGGGAATTGAATACCGTCAGACAACGTTTTGCAACAAGTTGAAGATGAGTTGCCAGTATATACATGGTTAAGGATTAAGGAAGAGCGCGGACTTGTTAATTTTCAGAGAAGCGAGCTGTTTCGGGCAGTCCTAATAACAAAGACTTTTACTGACTCTCTTTAAAGGGGTAAATGAAACTGGTTTTGTAGTTATCGTGATATCCTCCCGGAATACCATTCAAAATGTACATACTAAGATTGTACTAAATAAACGGAACGAATGGAGGGCCTAGGTGACTCAAGTGGGATAGGTCTCCTATCCCTCCACAGATCCACCAGAGGCTCCTAACGACCTTCGAAGGACCTGGGGAGGGTGGAAGAGCTCCTATAAAACCCGCTCTTCTCACCCAGCTCGCCGTTCAACGCTCAAACCTCAAGTAGGTGACTTCTCTCTCTCTCTCGTACCTGCTTACCTTTCTCGCCTAAAAGAACTCAGTGGTGGAACCGGTCTGGTGATAACCGACTTGTTGGAACCATCTGGGCACAACCCCTAGCGTTTCTAGTGGTGGTAACCTCCCTGGCTTCGACATTGGTGTAACCTTTCAAACGCTAGCTATCCAGCCTTAAATATTCACATATCAACCTCACCTATCCAAGCCAACCCTCATTCTTCTATCACCACGGCAGGTATACTGGCAATTGATCCAGGAGTGAGTTGATGGAAGCTGATATGTGGGACATTACGATAGGACATCTTCTGTGATATAATAGATAGATAGATAAATCGTTTATTTACATTGGTCGGAGACCATTACAAGAGATCTTCTGTGACATGTAAAACTAGTCAAATTCTTACTGTTATCATTCTGTTGATTAAGAGTCTCTGTGGTTTTTTAAAGGTATTTTTTAGAATTGCCTGTTTTCAAACAAAGAGACAAGTGGAAGGCGATAATACCCTCTGTAAGGATGTACCCGAGCTAATACGTTGCTACCTAGTCCCCTGTTTATGATATTATATATGTTGTATATACTTTTCGGATTGTACGACAATGATGACTATTGACTGCTAAAGATTATTGACTAGTGACTAATTATTACCAAAGTCTTGTCCTTCTTGGTTTTAATAAATTCCTAAGCCAGAAAAAGTGCACTTAGGCCCGACCAATAATCAACAATCCTTCCTCAACCCTTAACCAAACCAAGTGACGCAGGGAACCTCGCACAGTATATTATTATAGGTAGTTGTACCCTGTGGCTAAACTGGATTGGCTTGACAAACAGTCTCCTGGCGATTCACAAATTCACCTGATTGACATCATAAAGGAAGACTGGTTAGATGTACTCAAAAACTGCAGTACCTAGACTAGCCGTATTGCGTTTCCACATTCAATTTTTTTCCGTGAAAACGGTTTTTATTTATTAATTAATTATTATTATACCTATATACGAGTACTCGTGTATATATATATATATATATATATATATATTCCTTTTTTTTGGTGGCGCTAAACGCAGAAATTTTGGTATTGCAGAAAGGCTCCCTCAACTGATTTGAGAGGATCCCCCACCTTGTCGTGCATATTCACCAGTCCTACAGAGGCTCCATCGCATTGCATCCTTGTAGTTCAAACTGGAATACCTTCTGGGCTCACTCGTTTTCTCGATTGAAATAAAATGAAATAGGCAATTAATCCAAACATGAATGCAATTAATTAGCTTCTGGGGAGTTACATTTTTTGGTGTCGGAAATGTCGGACGTTGTTTGGACCTAGCAGCTTATTGTTTTGCAACATACCTACCTTCCTAGATAATGTTGTTTATCGATATCCAGTTACTACATTTTGGTCCCGGAAATTTCGGATTGTCCCCCAGCCAAAAAACATTATCGATGTTAAAAGACCCTTGAGTAGGTACTTTCTATTAGCAATTTCCACAGTGTTTTGAATTTATGTCGATTTTTTTGTTGTGTTATTGAAGTTGGTTTCTGTATCCCACTTGACGTGTATCCACGGGCTACCGAGAAAAAGAGAACGTGACGGATTAACTTTATCTCCCGATGAATGTCCGTTGTTTTGTTGGGGCTGCACGTCTGACTCTGTTCTGTCCCTTTATTTCCCCAGGTTTCGTGGGTGAGGCACCGCGACATCCACCTCTTGACGGTTGGCAGATACACGTACACGTCGGACCAGAGGTTCAGGGCCATTCATCACGCCGGCACCGAGGACTGGAGCTTGCAAATCAAGTATCCCCAACACAGGGATACGGGGGTATACGAGTGCCAGATCAGCACGACGCCTCACATGAGCCACTTCATTCATCTAAATGTAGTTGGTAAGTCCCGTTTCTATACAAACCACTGTGCATGTTGGTTTTCGGCAACGCCCCTTAGAAAATAAGCTCAGATAAGGCCCCGACTGTTGGTCATTTCTTTGAGAGGGGGAACATCGAAGGCCTAGTGAAAAGTCAACCAACCAATTCCGTTTCAGATCATTCTAAAACCAAATGTATATGTTTGACGAAATGTTTGTACTATGCCCAGACTATAATTCTCATCCGATTCGTATGGCCCTTTTGGTTTATTATTTTCAATAATGAACCATTGGAATCGAGCAAGAAAAAAAAATTTTTACCCCCCTCAAAATTTGATGGTTTACGTTTCAAGGTATGTAGAATCCAAAGCTGCAATAAAAATTTTCTGTCTGTCCGCCGTACGCCGTACTTTTCTTAGTTACCATGAAACAAAATTTATGAAATTCGGGTTATAGGTTCCGTTCGGGGTCTAGTTGGTCCTCGAAGCTCGACGTTACTGTCAGTCATCTCTGGGGTTCAAAATAGGGGTTGAAATTTTCAGAACGCCGTATCTCGAAAACTTCCGAATGAAGGGTATGGTTTTTTTTACGTTATTAAAGGACCCCGCACTTTTTCAATGTAGAAGTGGTTTCAATAGATCGAGCCAGAATTTGGCACGGGGCTTCCTTTCAGTCTCCTGAACAAAAGTCTCAATGGGCACAAAAAAATCTACCGTCAGGATTTTGAGCTATGGCCAGATTAAGCGCTTCAAGTTCGACTTTTTAAACACCTCCAATTGCTTATATCTCTCTAGGGATGCATTTTAGAGAAAAAAGTGCACGAGTAAAATCGTCTTAAAATCGTCCAAACAACTCGATGCCATACTTGCTTTAAGTCAAAAAATGTTTCTTAACGTTTCTTATATTTTCTTATACATAAGCACACGGGGACTTATTGGCCAAAAATGAAGAAACATTTTTTGACTTAAAACAAGTATGGCATCGAGTTGTTTGGACGATTTTAATCTTGAACTTTTTTCTCTAAAATGCATCCCTAGAGAGATATAAGCAATTGAAGGTGTTTAAAAAGTCGAACTTGAAGCGCTTAATCTGGCCATAGCTCAAAATACTGACGGTAGATTTTCTTGTGCCCATCGAGACTTTAGTTCAGGAGACTGAAAGGAAGCCCCGTGCCGAATTCTGGCTCGATCTAGTGAAACCACTTCTACATTGAAAAAGTGCGGGGTCCTTTGTCTTGAGCTAAACAATTTTTTGAGACCACCCGGAGCATCATCGTACGTCCAGCCGTTCGTGAGCACCAAAAAGCTTCGTCAACACGATCGTGAATCAAACGGTATAAATGCGGCCCGGATATAACTACGGAGCATCTGATTATAAACAAGGATGGCTGTATGAAGTCGCGTTGTTTGTTCTGCGATATTATTTCATTTTGCAAGTGATGGACTATTGGATTTTGTTGATAGGTACTTCTGAAACTTGAACAAACGTTGAAGTGTTATTGATGGGTAAATTATTACACAATGACAAATTATTACACACCGGCAAATTATTTCACAACGATAAATTCTTACACAACGACTCATCTACCCAGAAGGGGCTGGATTTTGTTGATAGGTACTTTTGCAACTTAAAACCACCGTTGAAGTATTATTTACGGGTAAATTATTACACAATGGCAAATTATTACGCAACAGCAAATTATTACACCAAGGTAAATTATTACACAACGGTAAATTATTACACAATGGCTCATACCAAGAAGGGGCTAGATTTTGTTGATAGGTACTTTTGCAACTTGAACAACCGTTGAAGTATTATTTACGGGTAAATTATTACACAATGGCAAATTATTACGCAACAGCAAATTATTACACCAAGGTAATTTATTACACAACGGTAAATTATTACACAATGGCTCATCTACCAAGAAGGGGCTGGATTTTGTTGATAGGTACTTTTGCAACTTGAACAACCGTTGAAGTATTATTGACGGGAAAATTATTACACAATGGTTCATTATTCTATCTCCGTAGAAGGGGAACCTATACAAGTAAATTATTACACAACGGTTTAGGTAGGTACCTAGTAACGAGTACGGGGTTAGGTACTAACCTACGGAGGGTCCGCGATCTACATAATATGTGTAGAATAGGACATTATGTTATATAGAAGGGTTATCTATATACGGAGACCTGTGATCTGTAACAGGAGGGTATTCTGTACAAAATAATAAACCGTTGTGCAGGGATTTGCAGCGTTTTTTGTAAGGTCAAGCATCAAGCTTCGGGAATATCGAAATTCGGCTGGAGTGCTCTCTACGACAATTTTTCAAGTATTTCAAGTTTGCGTATGCGCAGACGGGGCGATTTTCATGATTTTAAAATGGAACCATCTGCAATCATACCCGCGTGTACCCTCAAAATGTCAGGTCTCTACGACTATTTTTCGTGTAGTTGGAAGCGTTACAAAGAAATGGTCAACATTTCATGTTCGCGCATGCGCAGACGAAAGTTAGATTGCGATTCGAATGGAATTCATTTGGAACTATCAAAATATTATTCCTGATCGACCCTCCAAGTTTAAACTCATGTAAATGATATTTAGGGTTGTTATGGGCGTTTCAAGTATTTAACGTTTGCGCATGCGGAGACTAAAGTTACAGTACTTTTTCAATGATTTTTCTACTGGACCATCTGTGGCCCAACCCGCACGAACCCTCCAAATGTCAGCTCATTTCGACCATTATTTCCGGTAGCAATGGGCGTTACAAGGAATTACCACAGACAGACACGGAACCAAAAACGTTCCTCGAAGTCTGAAACGCAAAATGGTTGTGGAAATTTTCATTTTGGAGGACATACATTTTTTTTTTTTTTTTAACTCGATCACGAATCCAAGGCTTCGCTACCTTCGGTAGTGAGGAAGCAAAAAGAAAGTATACTTGAAATAGGAAAAACCAAACTAAGAAGTCGAAGTTCGTGGCTTGGATGAATCCTGCTTGTTTGCCTTACGTGGCAAACTGTAGGTAGGACGGTGGTGCATAAGGTAGTTATGAGGGGCGAAAGGTACATTGAACAGAGAGCCAAGGCGCCTACCATAATTTGGCACATTGGGGTTCACCCTGGATAGGAGAGAGGGGCAATGCAGACCACCATTAAACCAGCTCTTTCATAGATTATGCTTTCCATGATGATACCCATAGTTTTATCCTGGATCTGTGGATTTCTTCGAACGCCACATTTGATATATTTAAAATCTTGGTTACGAATGATTTTGAAGATCCAGACGCAATGACTAATTTTAAAAACTTCAAACTACATAGCTGTAAGTGAAATTACCTATAATCGATAAACTTTCCGTTTCATTTTTTTAGGGTTCTGTATAGGCGGTTTAATGTGCTGAAGGTAAAATATGTATTTATTAAGGAAGCTTGTTTAATTACATCAATTAAGGAGTTGACGAATGTCATGTAAGGGCAAGTACCACACAAGAACTGCTATTGGATCTAATGTACTCGTAAGACTATCAAAAATTAATACAGAACTTTTAGGAAGAGTTCCTGTGATATTATGCATTGATTTTTTTTTCCATAAACGCGAAATGAATATACAGAATTTTGTTAATTTCTCTGCATTTAAGAAGGAAAAACAAGGCATCACTGTAAGGCTATTTAATGGCTCGTGAATCACACCATAAGAAACAATTTCTTTTGTTATTTGTACTTATTGGACAACACTAACTTTTAGCATTCATTGCAGGCTGATTGGATTGGTAAACATTAAGATTCATATAGTGTCAAATCGCGACCTCACGGAATAACACAAGTTCATTGAGACCTTAGCATTCCGAGGGCACTGGCGTTTAATAGAAGGTTTTTTTTTGGTTCTTGACCGCTTAGACTCAGAGAGAGTTTAGCAAAGTTTAGCTGAGTCTTGAGAGAGTTGGTCGGGAGGGGTAAAAAGCCAGTCTTCATGCCAACTTTCGGAGTATTTATCCGCCATCGTCAGAGCTCTCAACAAGGGAGCCAACAAAAAAAACTTAAGAATAGAAACTAAGTAGGACACTAACATAATGTTATATGGACTCACTAAAAACACGTGGACTCACTAAAAATTTGGTAATAAAAGTAAGTAATACAAGCAATGCATAGGTAATACAGGAGTGGAGGAAACCTTGTGGAAACAGTGACACGTTAGGGCAAAGTATCTTGGAGAAGTTAGTGTGAGGGTATCAGTACATCGTGTGGCAATGTATACAGCAGATGTGATGTGTACACTCATTTTTCCCCCAAAAATTGTGGACAGAAGGGACACACTATAGATAAATAAAGGTTTACAAAACAAGGCTCCACGTTAGTATTCCTCCCTACCGAATTTCAAGACTCAGCTAAACTTTGATACTGGCGTTTAATTTAATTCTAAAGCTCAAATGGTTTGTTTTTTATTTATTATTCGATTAAGTTATATGTTACCTGATTCATTTATTTGATAAGTCCTTTTTTTAATCATGTCTTCTATGTACATTTCCTTTGCTGCCCAAGTTATATCTATCTATCTATCTATCTATCTAATGACGTTGACGTCACAGAAAGGGGAAATGTCTCCAAGAGAACAGTTCAGATCCTTTGCCAAGCTTTCAGTATATTTGATACCATCATCAGAGACAGCAAACAATGCGTAATTAGCGCAAGACCAAACTATATAATGTATTGTTACTAACCCAAGAACACCAGCCAAGAACCACAATCAGGCCTACAACTTCACGGCTTACTCGAAACTTGAATTCAAGATTGAAGACTGCAGTTTATTGTTGGGCCCCTTTCTCAATCCTGTAACGTTAACTTGGTCATCAAAAGGGGACAGTGGCTACGATGGCTAATCGTTTTTCTCATGTTGGATGGAAGATATCTGTCTGACAGAAGTACCTATTCATTCTGTCTCGAACCCTGGTCGAGTGATCGTCACTCGTTGTCCGTGAATTCTTGTAAACGTTGGTAGTTTTGGCTAACATGGAGTGCGCGAAGTGTAAACAGAGGTGTAAACAGAGGCGCGAAGAAAACTGCGTTTTGTGCTCACTGCCAATTGTCGTAACGAGCTACCTGTAGGAACTCGATTGAAAACAATGGATACATTCAGGAAACTTGGTCAACGTAAGTTGACTACTTGGAAATTTGATAACCGTATTGAAAAGGAAGCGGTAACCGATTCGGATGAGTCCGAACTCTCTGATACTAAACCCTTAAGCTCGATACTTAGATTAATAAGCTCTTGGGGCAAATGGATTCATTGGAGAGAAAAAAGCTAAGATTATAGTTACGAACTGAATCACTCGCGAAGAAATCGTGGAAACCCATTTCAAGGGGGGGGGGGGGGGGGGGATAACAGTGTTTTTTCGTGTGTTAGTGGAAATAGACTATTTTTTCAATAACTCCGTTTTTATTTAAGATTATTGTCGTGATATCCTCCCAGAACATCACTCTGTTATCTCATATTAAGATTGTACAAATAAACCAAACGAATGAAGAGGCGTAAGCGACCAATTGCAGGTCCTTCCTACAGTCCCTCAGCAGTCGGCAACGACTGTCAAGGGACTGTGGGGGGGGGGGGGGGGGTGGAATGGGTCCTACAAAAACCTGCCGTTCTCACCCGTTTCTTCATTCTAGGCTCAAACCTAAAGTCGATAACTTCTCTGTCTCTCCTTACATCTCCTTACCTTTATAACCTAAAAGATCTCAGAATGGTGGAACCGGTCCGGTGATAACCAACCACTGGGCAAAACCCTCTAGCGGTTTTAATGGTGGCAACCTCCCTGGCTTCGCCATGGGTGTTATCCTTTTAATCCCTAGGTCCAGCACCTTCTCATCCATCACACTCACTCTCATATCCAAACCTCACCACTACCTCATTCTCATCAAACCACCACAGTGAACACAGGATGGAGTCTCTTTGTACAATCTTAATATGAGATAACAGAGTGATGTTCTGGGAGGGTATCACGACAACTATGGAAGAGCCCATGAACTGTTTCGGTGAAGTTTTTGGTGATATTAAAGAAAACATTCAGTGAATTGCAGTCGAATATTGAGCGATTCAAGACACCAAACATCAATATAGGCACGAAAGCCACCAACTGAAGACGGAAATGAAGGATCTTCAGAGCAAAGTCAATGATGTTCTCACGCTCATAATACTGACTCCTCGAAGGTGTAGTTGATTATGGGCCTCTATGCTCGACGTCCCTCGGCTCTTTCCCACCTTTTCTTTTTGCGTAAGGGGCATTCTGGGAGGTCGTTAGCTTCTTTTTTCCGCCGATTTTGAATGGGTAAGTATACCTTGCAAATCAATAAAAAGTATTCCTTTCATTTATTCTTTTCAAAGTTTAAACATTTTTGGACATCAGTCACTTTTTCAATATTGTCATTGATTATAATACGTCCCTGCCCAGTAAAATCGCCCTTTCCAAGGCCTCTGCCCGGAAAGACGATTTGAAAATATTTCTTCCACTATCCAATTCAATTAAGGGACAGGAATGCAATAATAATGAGCCATCTTTCCTTAACTACTGAAATTAAAGGTTTACTGGAAACTCTAAATTAAGACCCCCGCGAAGTTTTGAAATCTATCCTTCAGAAAATAAACCTACGAGTTGAAGAATGTGAAACTATGACCTTGCTTATAAAATTCAACCTCTTGCTCCTCGGGTGGGGAAAAGTGATTTAATAATCGTAAAACTCAAGTCTGTAGAACAAACACAAGAAGTGGATTAAACAAATTAGGTCTCCCAAATGTCCAGCAGCAAAAGAAATTCGCTCTGGTTTTCGTGAAACATTACAGATGCATCAGCGAATGCATCACTGCATTCAATAGTTGACAGTAGTGGTTAGCTTAACTTGTTCGCCAAGTGACAGTTGGTGGCTCAGATAGTTAGAAACCTCAACTAATATTGAGAGCTCTCTGAATAATCAACGGCAAAACTTTATAACTGACATTGATACCTACCTATTTACGTTAAGTGTGGCGAATACTCAGCAAACTTAATAAGAGCTGTGAGACTGGGCTTTGGGGTTATGACAGAAACAAGCTGTGTAAGTGAGAATGCAAAACAACAAGTTTATTCAAACGAAGTCAGACAGGTGAGGAAAATCAGCGGAACATGAGTTTGAGCATGGATACCTGGTACACCACAACGCAGGAGGTCCATGTACCGGTAGCTCAAGGAGGTAGAGACAAATACGTGTCCTGTGGGGTTTTCGATGTAGGTACATGCCGTTTGCAGAAGGCATGTACCCCGCGTCTTTTAAGAGGTAAACTATATGGTCGAGTTACAGTTGAGCGAGGCGCCCGTGGTAATTAACAGTAAATACTATGCCTGGCTACAGATATAAAGGCGCAAGTGGTGGTTTAGAGTAAGTACTAGGTCGGGATATAGACAAGAAGGGTGCACGTGGGGGTTAAGAGTGAATGTTTAATATGCTAACAAAATAGCTGGAGGGTTCAAAGGAACCAGGCTCAATCCTACATGGAAGGCTATGTGGTATGGTTTTGCGTGGTGTTTAATTAAGCAAAGCAACTGACAGAAGAAGAAAAGAAATAGTTTGGTAGTTCGTACTCATAGGACTTTCACACAGGGAACAAAGTAAACTCAACTCACATTTTCTCATCATCTTGCAATTCGCTCTTCATGTAGTAGCACTTTTCACTGTGTTGTGCGTTGTGGTCTTCATGGTCCGAACTCAGGGGTTGCAATCCAACGTGAGCTCAGAGTCTTGAAGCTTCTCAGTTCTTATTGGCTTGCACTATTATACTCTTGAAGTTTCTCAGTTCTGTTCGGCTTTCACTGTTGCCTCCTTCGAGGTCTTTCATGGGTGCCTAGCTCGTGGTAGGTTTTTGGGCTTCTTTTTCAACAACTTCATTTCTCCCCTTTGGGTTCCACGTGGTAAGGATCTGGATAGTCGATTTTGGGACTATCAAGAGATGTTGCAATCATGCTGGATTTCTGTGATTGGTTCGGGCAGTGTGGGAAAGTAGGTCAACGAGAGGGTGGCTTGTGATTGGCTCGGGACCTTCTGCCAGTCAGCGCGCTCTTGTAGTCACCCATGAGTGACTTGAGGGGTGCTTCCCTTGCTGGCCTTTTTCCTCACTTGTTGGAGGATGGTCCGGATAAGGACAGCCCTGTCTCTGCTATCCCACGCATTCTACTGGAGTTGAGTGGGGCGAACGGCGTTATCTTCCCCAGCGGCTCTGAGAAGTTGTTTACAATGGCGTTATCTTCCCATCACTGACCGTCGGGTGGAGTCCGTGTTCGATGCTATCTTCCCAAATCTGATTGCCCTTTAGTGTGAAGTGTAAACTCGAGAATGATGGATGCGACACAGAGCGGGGTGAAATTCGTGGAGTTGGACACTCGGAAGAACGGCACAGCGTCTTTTAAAGACGGTTTTAAATTCGCATTTCACAAGAACCTCGCGAGTGGAGTCGAGAGATTGAATTGTGCCAGTCAGAAAAGTGGTTGTAAGGCGAATCTGAAAGTATTGGGGACAAGTGTGGTGGATTCAGACGACCATCATTCCCATCCTGCACCACCCATAGACGAGGAGGGCTTTGCAGTTATAAGGGCCGGTGTCAAAAGAAAAGCGACCGATGATATATCAACCCGTCCAGCTCAGGTAGGGAAATGGTCAGTATTTGATGCTTCAATATCACGTAGGTATTAATGTTTGTGTCGTATGTTGAAGCGGAAGATAGCTCCATACCACACTCCTGGGCCTGTGAAGGTTTGATTGGGATGATTCATTGAGGGAAGATTCAGGCGGGAAGATTCTGCCTACAATTTTGGTCTCTGGGAAGATAGCGCCGAACCCCCGTTGAGTGGTAACTTCATCCGAGGGGTAGTTGTTGTTCAGTCCATAGTTTGCGTCCTATTGGGGGTTTTTCCCTTCTTTTTTTCAAGTCTTGGTCTCTTTTTCATTCGGTTGGTGGCTTTTGAGAAGGGTGATCTTGAACCCTGATAACTTTTGGTAGTCCTGAAAAGGACTGTTCAAAAGTTGGCCAACTGGAGATTCTCCGCTCACATGCCCAACACCATTTTGCGGATTTCGCTTTCTGTACCTATCCCACTGTGACAAACGCTAGCCGATGGGGAATCCGGTAGGACAGACGACTCCTAATGAGATGAAACAGTCGGAGGGTTGGATCAATTAGAAGGGAAGCCAAGTTTACTGGGTAAGTCTCGTTAGTAACCAAGTAGAGGCTACTAATAATTACTGTTGGTTTAGGTGATATAGATAGGGGTCAGATAAGGGAGGGAAGGGTCGGAATTCTACTCCCAGTGCGAAGGTTGGAAACTACACCTGGAGGTTTGGATAGCGTCTGCCTTTTAACAAACTGCTACTATATGGAAGTGCTAATTGAAGGTAGCGGTTTCTCCTCATTTCCTCTGGTACAGTTGACGGCCTTCTGGTTAGCCGTTTCGTACCTATTGGAGATGAGAAGATGAGAACAATTTGGAGAATACATTATGTATTGTAACTAGGTACTCAGGAATCAAAGAAATAGATAGCTTTACCTATTGAATGGATTTCATGCCTATCTTCCGAAGTATTTAAAGACTACCTCTTGGTCAAAATCCAAGAAAGGAATTGGAATGTATCTACCATGATACCATATATTATACATATCCATAAACACTGTCACGAAGTTTAGAAGATCGACTGTTCATATGAAGTCTGATTTGTGCCAAAACATGGGTAGGTGAAAGCCAGTGTAAGAATAATTCTACAATTTTCGTAGAAACCCAACAGTTCCTTATCAGTGGGAATGTTGCGGTAATTTAATTTACTACTGCGTTGATATAATATTTACATACTTGTAATATATGTTGGCCAGCATGAACCAGTCTTCTTAGAACTATTGCCAATTGAACTGAATTGAAATATATTCTTTTTTTAATTGAACAATGAAACAGCGTACATAAACACAAAAATTAATAATCCAGCAATAAGTAACAATAATCTTTCATGAGGCAACTCTACTAAAAGCCTGAGTTGAGAATTTAACTGCTGTGTATGTTGTCCAGTAGGTACCGACAATTTCCTAAAACTCCACGTGCTGATCAGTAGTTTACCGTGCAACTTCATACCTGTTGTAGGAGTTACAGCAATTATAGATTAATGGCTGGTCGTAGATTTATAGCTTAGGATTTCCTCAGATCATCTCTATTAGAACTGTTTTTGCTGAACTGGTTACTGTCATCACTCGTCGAACTGAGGGAACTCTCGGTTGGTTATTATTTTACTCTCATGCAAGTAGCCTTCCTATTCGCCCTTCAAAACAATTATAGTTGATCCAGTGCTCGAATCTCAAATATAAAAACGCTGCAAATGATTACAAAACGGTTTATTGTTTACCTGTATACATGCCCCTTCTGCGTGGATCACTGTTTTCTGTGGTCAATACCTACCCTCGAGCTCCCTCCAGGAAAGCCCTAAATGGAGTACTGGAGCCGGCCTGGGGATGAAAGTTTCATACAAATGCGCGGGATTCAGTCATTAATTATTTGTTGTTATTCATGAAGCATAAGGTAAATAATAATGAACTCGGAGCAATAATGGAGGCGTTGTGTAATAATTTATCTGTATAGATGCCCGTTCTGCGTAGATAGTATAATAAACCGTTTTGTAATAATTTACCGTTGTGTAAAAATTTACCCAATAATCCCCAACGTTTGTTCAAGTTGCGAAAGTACCTATCAGCAAAATCCAATAGTCAATCACTTATCAAATGAAATAATATCGCAGAACAACCAACTCGACTTCATTCAGCCATCCTTGATTATAATCAGGTGCTCCCTAGTGATGATATCCGGGCCGGATTTACACCGTTTGATTCACGAACGTGTTGCCGAAGCTTTTTGTTGTAAACGAACGGCTGGTCGTACAATGCTCCGAGTTGTCCCAAAAAAGTTTTTAGTCAATTTAAAACTAAGAAAAGTGCGAAGTACTGCGTACGGCGTTTTGGTTTAATATTTTCAATAATGAACCTTTGGAATCGAGCAAGGAAAAAAGAAGGTTTGATCCCCCCCCCCCCCCCCTCCCTTCAAAATTTGATGGTTTCCGTTTCAAGGTATGTAGAATCCGAAAATGCTATGAAAAAATGTCTGTCCGTCCGCCGTAAGACGTACTTCGCACTTTTCTTAGTTACCATGAACCAAAATTGACGAAATTTGGTTTATATGCCCCAGTTGGGGTCTAGTTGGTCCTCGAAGCTCGGCGTTACTGTCAGTCATCCCGGTTGAAATATGCAGGACGCCATTATCCCGATTTTTTAAACATTTTTAAATAATTCTAGAACTTGAGAGTTTTTTGAGACCACCCGGAGCATTGTACGTCCAGCCGTTCGTTCACAGTGAGGCCCAGAAGTTTGCACCGACAGGCTTCTTCAACAGGAGGGTGAATGAAATTGTATACATTCAGCCCAGATATCGTTGCTAGGGACGCGGCAACAATTGGGAATTGGCCCGAGATAATGATTGCTAGGGAGAACCTGATGATTATATTCACAGATTATGAAGTCGAGTTGGTTGTTCTGTGATATTATTTCATTTGAAAAATGATGGCTCTTTTGGATTTTGTTGATAGGTAGTGAAACACGAACAAACTTTGACGTATTATCGATGAGTAAATTATTACACAGCAGTAAATTATTACACAGCGGTTCATTATACCATCTTCATAGAAGGGGCTGGTGTTTGTTGATAGGTAGTTGTGCAACTTGAACAACCATTGAAGTATTATTGATGGGCAAATTATTGCAAAACGGTGAATTATTACTCAAAGGTAAATTATTACACAACGGTCCGTTATTCTTACACGTAGAAGGGGCGCATATACAGGTAAATTATTACACAACGGTTTATTATTTGCCTTATGCTTCATGAATAACTACAAAATAATTAGTGATTGAATTATTTAATTATTGAATCCCGCGCATTCGTAGGAAACTTTAATTCCGAAGCCGGCTCCAGTACTCGATTTAGGTCTTTCCTGGGGGAGCTCGAGGGTATTGACCACAGAAAACCGTAATCTACGCAGAAGGGGCATCTTCATAGGTAAATAATAAACCGTTGTTTTATAATTTGCAGAGTTTTTTATTGCATTTTCGGATTCTACGTACCTTGAAATGTAATCCATCAAATCTTGAGAGCAGGTGGTGGTGTGTGGGGGGGGAGGTTTTTTTTTTTGTTTTTTTTTTTTTTTTTTCATGCTCGATTTCAAATGTTCATTTTTGAAAATAATAAACCAAAAATCATCTCTACCACGTTTCGCTTTTTGTTGAAAAATTTAGGTATTCGGACAAATATAAGGGGTGTTGCAGGAGAAACGTTTACTATGATTGCTGTCTGTTGGTGAAATTGCAGAGTACATGGCCTTCAGAGTGGGTATCAGTTGCTTACCGAACGTCGATTGCAGGGCTCTTGTTTGTTCTACTCTCAATTGTGATTGTGTGTTGACTAGAAATATAATTCCGAAACTCCGCGAGTTCATCATCGTCAAACTTGGTCACAGATGGTAGTAACAGCGGTGGGCGTAACAGGGATCGTGGGGGGGGTAAGCCAGTTACAGGTTCACAGTGTTTACAGGCTTATGAATTCAGGATTTCACCAGGTCGCCTCTCAGAACCGCTGTCGAATCGGTTATTGAAAGCACTTGAACTGAGAACTCTCTGTTATTTATTTCGTGGAACGCAAATAGATGGAGTGGCCGGAAAGACAAACAGCCCAAAACCCCCTCCCTTGCTCCTCCCTTGCTTTATCAGAATGCAAATAGCCTCCCTATTCGCCCTTCAACACAAATGGATGAATAGTTAATTGAGCGTGACAAGTCAAGGTCGTTGGCCGCCCCTCGTCATCCGACGGATCGGGCTCGCCCTTATATTTTCGCCCGCCAATGTACAACCGATTGTCGGCTCGTCCCCAAACCTCTCCTCTGCCATCAGCTTCCCTTTTATAGACTTCCAATCAGTTCGCCCGTATCGCCGTTCTGTTTTGAGCACTTCATTTCTCGCCTGTCTCCTCTTCCTCTTTATCAACTTATTTTGAAGCGCACTTCACGAATTTTGTCAGCGAGACTTCATCCACTCGGAATCGACATTCCTAATGGACTCGAGTTGCGTCTCTGTCAAATTCGATAAGTGCGAACGAGTTTGACAACGAAATTTTATCATTCACGATCCGTTTGTAGGCAGTTGAAAGCTGAAACTCCAAATGCGGAAACCCCGTGGTGATTTTGGTTTATTATTTTCAAAATTATCTCCGCAATAAGAATAAAAACGCTGCATATTTTCACGGAACGGTTTATTATTCACCTGTGTACCTTCGTCAGAGCCGATTTAACAATAATTTCACCTTCCCGTCACAGCCGATGGGGGATTAAATTATTGTCAGCTGTTACAGTGTAGATGCCACTTGTCGCTGTTTTCTGTAATCAGTGCCTACCCTCGTGCTCCCCCAGGAAAGGCCTAAATCGAGTACCTACTGAACCGGTCGTGCAATTAAATTTCCATAAATATGCTGTGGATTCAGAAGATCGATAATTAATCATTTTTTGTTGTTATTCATGAAACCTAACGTTTGTTCAAGTTACAAAAGCTCCTTTCAAAAAAAATCCAGTCATCGTTCTTCAAACTAAATAATATCACGGAACATCCAACTGGATTTCATACAGCCATCCGTGATTATAATGTGTTCCCTAGCAATGATATATAATGTGGGTCTGGATGTATAATGTTTCATTCACGACCATGTTGACGAAGCTTTTTGGTGCAAACTTCAGGGCCTTACTGTGAACGGCTGGACGTACAATGCCCCGGGTGGTCTCAAAAAATTCCTAAGTTCGAGATCAATTTAAAAACGTAAAAAAATGTGAGATAACGGCGCCCTGGAAATTTCAACCCCTATTTTTCCCCCCTTAGAGATGACTGACAGTAACCCGAGCTGTGGGACCAACTAGACTGCAAATGGACTCACAAACCAAATTTCATTAATTTTTTTCGTTGTGACTAAGAGACAAACGAAGTAGGTATCTACGGCGGACGGACAGAAATTCTATTAATTCCATGTTCGCATTCTAATTACCTATCTTGAAACGGAAACCATCAAATTTTGAGGAGGGGGGATACCTTTTTTTCTTTTTTTCGATGCTCAATTCCAAAGGGTAATTATTTAAAAAAAATAAATAAACCAAGAATGTCTGTCCATATGCGCCTTCTCCGTGCTGCGCACTTCTTAGTTACTATGAACCAAAATTAATAAAATTCGGTTTGTAGGTCCACGAAGCTCGGCCTTACTGTCACCCATCTCTAAGTGGTGAAAAATAAGGATTGAAATTTCCAGGATGCCGTAGCTTGTGAATGCTTTCAGTAGAAGGTTTTTAAATTGATCTCGAACTTGTAGATTCTTTGAGACCACCGCGAGCGTTGTACGTCCAGCCATTTGTTCACAATGAGACCCTGAAGTTCGTCTTCGTTAACATGAGTGTGAAAATCTCAGGCCCGAAAGTTTCATTATTAACAATATATAAACCAAAACTCAATAATTGATGCCGGTAAATAAGATCGGTGTTTGTTAACAATACGTTCTCAAATAGTCCTGATACCTCACATTCAGCTTTTTGCATCAAATACTAAAGATTATAAAATACCTTCTCGGCTGCTCTCTCTCTCCACATCCAACTGCAAATACTTTGCTTTGGTGAAATGGCACCGGAAAGGGGCAAGGTGGAGGGGGTTGAGGCTCTTAGCTTTGCTATCTGGTTCAACCCTTCCTGTATAAATTCCGAGCTAAGCTGATTTATCTGCAAGTTCCTTTAAGCCAGTTAAATTGTTCTCCGTTCCGGGACCTCTTATTCCCACGGGCAGGGAAAGTACGGAAACCCACATTCGTAACTTGAAGGGGGCAACACCACATTAGTAATTCCACTTATATTCCCCAAAGTTCACTGAGCCGTACGCGTGAATGTGTGGTGTGGAGGAGGTCGTAGAACGCAGTTCCTCACAATCACTAGCTTCAAACGAACCGCACGGTTTTGAAGGAAAAACGGCTGCCAAGTTGGATGGGCAGTATAGCTTCCTCACTTATTGTAACATGGACGTGTAGAATCAGCTGGTAAAAAAAATGAAGCGTCAGAACTATTGAATAACAGTAAATAGAGTAGTAATAAATTACGTAACATAATGCGTAATAGGATCGAACTTTTCAAAATTTTTTCAATATTTCATGTTTGCGCATGCGCAGACGAATGAAATTCATGTGGAACTATCAAAGTACTATTCCTGGTCGATTCTCCATTTCAACGACATTTAACGTAGTTATGGTCGTTTCAAGTATTTAACGTTTACGCATGCGCAGACGAAAGTTGGGGTACGATTTCAATATTTTGGTAAGGGATTATTTGCGTTCCAACTCGCGTATACCCTCAAAATTTCAGCTCTGTACGACTATTTTTCGCTTCGTTAACAGCGTTACATTTCATGTTCTCGCATGCTCAGACGAAAGTTACGGTACAAGTACAGTGAAATTCGTATGGATCTATGAAAGTATTATTCCTGATCGACCCTCCAAGTTTGAACTCATTTCAACGATATTTAATGTAGTTATAGGAGTTTCAAGTATTTCACTTTTGCGCATGCGCAGACGAAAGTTGCGGAACTTTTTCAGTGCTTTTGGTGTGGGACCGTCAGTGACCCTACCCCCACCTACCCTCCAAATTTCAGCCCATCTCGACCATTATTTCGGGTAATTATGGGCGTTTCAATGAATTGCCACAGACAGACAGATCGGAACCAAAAATGTTCATCGATCTCTGAAACGCAAAATGCGAGTGATCATTTTCATTTTTTCGACTCTTGCACGAATACAAAGCTTCCCTTCGAGCAAAATAATCTTTCCACAGTTCAAGCAATGTTCCTGAGAGTGAGTGTTAATCCCCCATAATATGGAGTATTTTACTGAAGTGTAAACGGATTATAACGGCTCTTTTTTACGGATCAAGTGCTATACCAATAGACCGTGTCCGGTTGTTGGAATTATGTAAAATAAGTGGACTGTATTATACAGGGGCAGTGAAATAAAAGGAAGATGAGGTACATGTGAGAAATCCCCTACCCAGTGGGCCCTCGGATTTGCAAGGAAAATAGTTACGTTTGAAAATAAAGTAAAATTCTAAAAATAACAAATTTGCCAGAAAAAGTCTTAAAAAACACTGGTCACATGGGTTTATTGTCTATAGGACATACCTACAGATATGTTTGCTGCTCATTTATTGTTTCTTTCATGCGCAATAATTGAAATAATTTTTTATGGTTTCCACCAATTTTGGCCCCCCAAAGACACAAATTAGGCTCCTTTTATTATTTTTTTATTTTTTACAAATTATCTTTGATCATTGTTAGTGCCATTTAATTGTCTTGATTCACTATTAATACTACTCCTAGTGTTATTTATGGTGATTTCAGACAATTTCCCAGGTTTTTGAATCATGAAAAACGAATTTTGGGAGCCGAACCTTCGTTCAACCTCAGTTCTTCACTCTTTGGTCAGAATCGAATTCATATTCGGTCTTCGGTGATGGCAGGTCCGAGAAACCCAGAGACGTTGGATGCGGTGGAGAATGAAGTAAACTTTGGTTTACCTGGGACTTCTTTGAGAAAGAAGGGTACAGACCAGTCCGACACCCAGAATGAGGGAGAGGATGCTGAAGCTGCTCAAGTCGGATGACAGAGGCAGCCCAAATTCTGAGGTTTGTTGAAAACAGGACGTCCTGAACGTAATGTTTTACCGTGGTACATGCTCTTGCGATGACCTGCCGGCCGAAAATCGTCACGACACGAAAGAGCGACACAAAAAGCGTTATGGAAATGACTCATCCATTGTCTTCCCCCCCCACTTATAGAGCTTCTGCCTGCCGAGTGGGTCCGCTCCCCACCGCTTCCTTGGTTCCCTTCCCTCCCGTTCCTTCACCTCCGTGGTCTTCACCATTCTAGAGCATGTACCATGTTTTATAGTTTCTTTCGAAGTAAGTTAATAGGCAGGTTAATAGATCACGGGGAGCCCTTGCGAGTTTTCTGTGTTTTTTACAACGAGAGCATATGGGGACTGGCGAAATAATCGGAGTCTCCTGAAGACGCTATAAGAAGGAAAGTGGGGCAGCGAAGTGGTTCCAGGGTGTGACGTTTATGTCGATGATTATCCTTCGCGCCTTCCTCTCATAAACAATATTGACTCTCTTTATCCCTTTTGGGTCTATAATCCTATCCCAATCCTATTGTTGCCTTCAGCGGACAGAGAAGAGTTGTTACTGGTTAATAAGAAGAGGGAGGTATTTGAAGGAGGCAATGTTGAATATATTGGGACCAACAACTAGGGGACAAGTAGAGCACCAAATCCAGCATCTCCTGTGAATCACAGAGTTGAGCGATGTGAATCGCACTCCTCTCTGCCCCTAACCACAAAACAGCATTCATTTTTGTATCGGTGCAAACAATTATCAATCAGGGGTTTATTATTTTCTGTGGTGAACACCTACCCTCGTGCCCCCCCCCCCCCCCCCCACCCAAGAAACCCCTAAATCGAGTACTGGAGCTGGCCAGCAAATTTTAGTTTCATAAATAAGCGGTCGATTGTGAAGAATAATTGGACGAATGTATGCAAAAACCAGGTTAGCGGCCTTTTTCCGAAATTGAGTTTTTGGTAAGGTTGGATTCAGCTCGTCAAAATTTATCGATGTGCAGTGGTATTGGTTTTGTAGTTTATATAAGGTATAAACTACCCCATAGAGATTTTTCTGTCCCTGAGGGGTGAATATTTCACTTAATATAATTTAAGCATTTAAGCCCCATTCGCCCAATCGGACATTCTTCAGTTTGCAAAAGCAGTTACGAGCCAACCCCCCCTCCCCGGCCCCACGATTCGAAATTCGCACGCCAAGGAGAGAAATAATTTGACACTCCAGTGTCGCATTATTTTCACCCCTAGTACATACATATTATTGTTAAAATCTATGGATGAATTCAGGATGCCCTGAAACGAATTTGCCCATAAACAAGTTCCAGAATTTCATGTTCTGAAAATTTGGGACCCACTGCAATAGCTTCATTTTCTTTGATAATTCGCTAAAAACATAGAAACAGGTCGAGAACCTCCTCCTTTTTTGAAGTCGGGTAATAATAATAATTTTATGGAAGAATTAACTTTGTGTGCCTAATAATTCATTAAAATATCACGTACCTAGCGCGATTGATACCTCCATAAATAGGATCAGTCGACCCAATCAAATGGCACCGACCCTGTTAGTACGTGACGCCACCTGACCAGGTGCGGCGCAGAGGCGCTGTCCACAATAATACTGTAGTATCCATCATCGCAGTCCCAATACAGTCTTGACTAACCGCTCGCGGAACATAAATTAGCGCACGTGCCATCGCTATTAACCGAATGATGGATCTTCCGAAGGGTCTGATCGTTACATGGCGACCCGAACGTAAATCAGGGATCAATTCCGAAAATGATGGATTTTCAAGGGGCCAGAGGATTCAAGTTTTAGATGGATTGGACGCCGATTGATTGGACATCGACCGAGAGGAGTCTGCAGCTGTTTGGGTTCTGATAAGACTAACTAGTGAAGGCGTCATCACACGAACGAAATTCAATATTGTACTTGAAACTGAGTTGTTTGTAGTATCCATATGGGTCCGCGCCTAAACCTCTAGAGCTAGACACGGCGGATTAAAAACGTCTGCCATTTCGAATAGGCAGTATAGCTTCCTCAGTGGAATCACATGAACGTATAGAGTAGTTGGGTTGGTACATTTTGATACGGGACCATCTGCGATCCAACCCGCGTGTACCCTCAAAATTTCAGCTCTCTACGACTATTTATCGCGTAGTTAGGAGCGTTACAAGGAAACGGTCAACATTTCATGTTCGCGCATGGGCAGACGAATGAAAGTGATATGCAATTATTAAAGTGTTATTCCTGATCGACCCTCCAAATCTGAACTAATTTTAACTATATTTAATGTAGATACGGGGGTTTCAACTATTTCACGTTTGCGCATGCGCAGACGAGACGATTTGTATGATTTTAAAATGGGGTCATCTGCGATCAAACCCGCCTGTACCCTCAAAATTTCAGCTCCCTACGACTATTTTTTGCGTAGTTGGAAGCGTTACAAGTAAACGGTCAACATTTCATGTTCGCGCAAGCGCAGACGAAAGTTACAGTACTTTTTCAATGATTTTTGTACGGGACCATCTGTGACCCAACCCGCACCTACCCTTCAAATTTCAGCCAATTTCGACCATTATTTCGGGTAATTATGGGCGTTACAAGGAATTACCGCAGACAGACACGAAACCAAAAACGTTACTCGATTTCTGAAATGCAAAATGGTTGTCACCATGCCTGGGATCTTTTAGGATGTGTGCCCAGTTTGGTTCCAACACAGAGGCTGTCACCATGCCTGGGATCTTTTAGGATGTGTTTGCTTGGTTTGGTTCCAACACAGAGGCTGTCACCATGCCCAGGATCTTTTAGGTTAAGGAGAGAGAGAGAGAGATGAGGAGTGAGGTTAGAGAGTAGTCAGCGACTAGAGGAGAGCGTAGAATGGCTAGAAAGGCGAAGGGGGCGAGTTTTTATAGCTCTGAGGGCTATCTCCCTCCATCCTCCAGCTGGTGGAGGATGGTGGGGAACCCCACTAGGTTCCTCGGTTCTCCTGCTTCTTCCGTCCCCACTTCTGAGACTATTTGCGAGATCTTAAGTTTACAGAGAGTGGTTCTGGGAGGATACCATGACAAACAGATTCCTAGAATGTTCTCAAACTTAAGTGTGAACACTGACTATTCTGCCAAGCAAATCTTGTACTTAAAGAAATAGATGTAGAAGGAAAAATACACGCTTAGATGTGAACTCAGCCAGCCTGCTAGCTCAAATCAACAGGAAAGGGAAGGCAACGTTGCAAGGTGGGCCCAGGTAGAGGGTTAGAGGGCTAACAATAGTCCCCTATTGTTATACTTAGTGATTTTCCCAGGCGCCATTCGATCTAATGATCCGATCTTCAATCAAAAAACGGATTTGGATTCTTCGATTTTTTTCCTATAAAAGTACTAGTTGCTTCTTTTTTTTTAAGTTGAAATTAAGTAAAATAATGTCGAAAACTTCTTTAAAAAAAATTTTAAATTCAAAACTGAATGTCGCCACTTGAGGTTGCTCATAACGATTACAGAACACTTTACAGGTTGAAAATCGGTTGACCCATTCAAGAGATAAATCGAATATTGTATCGGCTCATTTTGGAGCACAACGAGGTGGCGGTTCTTGGAACTAAACTGTAACATTTACTCACAATCAACGGTCGGTAACTGCAACACAACATAATTATGTATTTGAATATACTATGATGAGGTTCTTGACCGCTGGAATAAGTAAGGTAGGAGGTTTCTGAAGTTCGACCAGCGAAAACTATTTTCTTTATGCCAACGTTTCGTCGAATTTATTCAACATCTTCAGGGCTTAGAGATTATGATGATGATGAACTGATGAAGATTATGATACTGATGAACAAAAGTTGAGGTCCAACGACTGCTTCATCAGCAAATTGCTCAAATAAGCACAATATTATTGTTCGTCACCACCATCAACTTCTGTTCATCATAATCATAATCTTCATCAGTTCATCATCATCATAATCTCTAAGCCCTGAAGATGTTGAATAAATTCGACGAAACGTTGGCATAAAGAAAATAGTTTTCACTGGTCGAACCTCAGGAACCTCCTACATTATTTGAATATACGAACATGCATTACCAAAAGTCTAAATCTAGGGGTAGTTTCATAACATGAAAAAGAATCGAAAAATGTTTTAAAAATGCATGTTACCTACCTACTGAAAAAAACATGTTAACGGATAAATAGGCGACGGCAACTACGAGCATATCGGACGTAAATAATTTACTCCGTCCTAAAATATTTACGGAACTTCCCTCTTTTCATGAAACGGAATAAGGTTTTTTCTCGTTGGGAGAGCGTTGACGGGGGGGGGGGGGGGGGGGGAGCGCACTTAAAATGCAGCGTTGGCGGAAAGCATGTGCGCACTGGAGCGGATGAGATATCCGCAAAATGTCATTGAGTTGGAAATGCCCGGATCTCCCGAGGGCTTCATTCGGAGGAGAGCGGGAGGTTGTGGAGCTGCTTGGGAAGAGAAGCTCCCGAATAATTCCCTTTTTCCTTCCTGGAATGCAAATGAACGGGTCGTTGCCCCGGGGGGGGGGGGGGGGGGGGGCTTTGTTGTCGTTTCCGTCCTTCGGCGCTTTCTCTTCAGGGCAAATGCGGCCCGTTTAGGACGGCAGTTTTTATCTGAGGACGTCAAAATGCGAATACTGTCCGTTTTATAGGGCGAGAAGACGGAAAACGGGCGAAACGACGGGGAGGAGCCCTCGTGAGACTGGCGGCGTAAGGGCATCCAGGCTCACTCACGTCAGTCATTCGGATTTGTCAAGCGTCAGTAACAAATTATCCTAACGAAATCACCCGCTCATTTCATTGACAGTTTTATTACAAATAGCAACGCAACCCCCCATCCTTTTGGTTTATTATTCTGTGAATAATACACCTTTGTATTCGCTCAGCAAAAAAATTTTATAACACCCCCTCAAAAATTTTCTTTTTCCGTTTCAAGGTGCGTAGATTCCAAAAATGCAATGTCCGTCCACCGTATCACGCATACCGGCTTCATTTTCGGTCTAAAAAATTCGTTCTTTCGCACACATGCTCCATTTGGGCCCTAGTTGTGTCCCGAAACTTTGCAGCCCGATCGGAATATACCAAGGGGTGTTATGAGTGAAAATTTGTGTAAAAATAGGTACTTTTTGTGTTTTAGTAACATGTTAGTAGCATGAGCTTTTGATGCATTGTTTCCCATGTTTTTGGGGACGAGAATACCGAATATGAAGTTGATTTTGACCAAAGAGTGGAAAATTAAGGTTGTACTAAATTTTCAGCTCCCAAAATTGATTTTTTATGAGTCAAAAACCTGGAAAATCGTCTGAAATCAATTTGTATAATTACACTAGAAAAAGCGTCAACACGTGTATCAAGACGATTAAATGGCACTACCAGTGATCAATGGTAATTTGAAGAAAAAAAAGGAGCGTACCTAATTCTTGTGTTGGAGGCCAAAATTGGTGGAAACCATCAGAAACTATTTCAATTGTTTCACATGATAGAAACAATAAATAAACAGCCAACATTTCTGTAGGTGTGTCCAATAGAATAATAAACCCATGTGACAAGGACTTCGCAGCGTTTTTGTTGTTGGTTTATTATTCTGTGAATAATACACCTACATACCTATGTATTCGCTCATGAGCAAAAAATTTTTATAACACCCCCCTTAAAATATTTCCTTTTACGTTTCAAGGTGCGTAGATTCCAAAAAACGCTGGAAAGTCCTTGTCAAATGGATTTATTATTCCACTGGACATACCTACAGAAATATTGGCAGTTTATTTATTGTTTCTTTCATGTGCAGTAATAAATTTAAATATCTGTTTTTGATCATTTCTACCAATTTTGGCCCCCAAAAACACTCAGATTTTTTTTTAACAGATTATTTTTGATCGTTGATAGTGCCCTTTAATTGTCTTGATTCACCTGTTGATACTGCTTCTAGTGTTAGTCTACAAATGTATGGTGATTTCAGACATTTCCCGTGTTTGTGACTAATAAAAAATGAATTTCGGGAGCTTAGCCTTCGTTACAGCCTCAATTCTTCACTCTTCGGTCTAAATCAACCTAATATTCGGTCGTTTCGCCCTAAAAAACATGGAAAACGATACATCACAAGCTCATGTTCACTAAAATCTCAAAAATCCCTCGAAAACCCCTATTTTTACACTCATTTTTCTCCCATAACACCCCTGGATGTATGCCGATCGGGCTGCCGTGTTTCGGAGCACAGCTATGACCCAAATGTGTTCCCAAATGGGGACCCAAACTGTTTGCGGAACAACGACGATTTTAGACAAAAATTTAACGTAAATTTAAGGCTGAAACTTCGTTAGAACCACACCATTTTCCACTCTTTGGTCAAAATCGACTTCATATTAGGTCTCTTCGTCCAAAAACATGGAAAACGGTTCCTCAAAAGCTCATGTTACTAAAACACAAAAAGTACCTATTTTTACACACATTTTCACTCATAACACCCCTGGGTATATTCCGATCGGGCTGCAAAGTTTCGGGACACAACTAGGGCCCAAATGGAGCCTGTGTGCGAAAGAATGAATTTTTTAGAGCGAAAATGAAGCCGGTATACGTGATACGGCGGACGGCGTACAGCGGACGGGCATTGCATTTTGGTTTATTATTCTGTGAATAATACACCTATGTATTCGCTCAGCAAAAAATTTTTATAACACCCCCACAAAATTTTTTCTTTTCCGTTTCAAGGTGCGTAGATTCCAAAAATGCAATGTCCGTCCGCCGTATCACGTGTACAGGTTTCATTTTCGATCTAAAAAATTCGTTCTTTCGCACACATGCTCCATTTGGGCCCTAGTTGTGTCCCGAAACTTTGCAGCCCGATCGGAATATACCAAGGGGTGTTATGAGTGAAAATTTGTGTAAAAATAGGTACTTTTTGTGTTTTAGTAACATGTTAGTAGCATGAGCTTTTGATGCATTGTTTCCCATGTTTTTGGGGACGAGAATACCGAATATGAAGTTGATTTTGACCAAAGAGTGGAAAATTAAGGTTGTACTAAATTATCAGCTCCCAAAATTGATTTTTTATGAGTCAAAAACCTGGAAAATCGTCTGAAATCAATTTGTATAATTACACTAGAAAAAGCGTCAACACGTGTATCAAGACGATTAAATGGCACTACCAGTGATCAATGGTAATTTGAAGAAAAAAAAGGAGCGTACCTAATTCTTGTGTTGGAGGCCAAAATTGGTGGAAACCATCAGAAACTATTTCAATTGTTTCACATGATAGAAACAATAAATAAACAGCCAACATTTCTGTAGGTGTGTCCAATAGAATAATAAACCCATGTGACAAGGACTTTGCAGCGTTTTTGTTGTTGGTTTATTATTCTGTGAATAATACACCTACATACCTATGTATTCGCTCATGAGCAAAAAATTTTTATAATACCCCCCTTAAAATATTTCCTTTTACGTTTCAAGGTACGTAGATTCCAACAAACGCTGAAAAGTCCTTGTCAAATGGATTTATTATTCCACTGGACATACCTACAGAAATATTGGCAGTTTATTTATTGTTTCTTTCATGTGCAGTAATACATTTAAATATCTGTTTTTGATCATTTCTACCAATTTTGGCCCCCAAAAACACTCAGATTTTTTTTTAACAGATTATTTTTGATCGTTGATAGTGCCCTTTAATTGTCTTGATTCACCTTTTGATACTGCTTCTAGTGTTAGTCTATAAATGTATGGTGATTTCAGACATTTCCCGTGTTTGTGACTAATAAAAACTGAATTTCGGGAGCTTAACCTTCGTTACAACCTCAATTCTTCACTCTTCGGTCAAAATCAACCTAATATTCGGTCTTTTCGCCCTAAAAAACATGGAAAACGATACATCACAAGCTCATGTTCACTAAAACCTCAAAAATCCCTTGAAAACCCCTATTTTTACACTCATTTTTCTCCCATAACACCCCTGGCTGTATGCCGATCGGGCTGCCGTGTTTCGGAGCTAGGACCCAAATGTGTTCCCAAATCGGGACCCAAACTGTGTGCGGAACAATGACGATTTTAGACCAAAATTTAACGTATATTTAATGCTGAAACTTCGTTAGAACCTCAATTTTCCACTCTTTGGTCAAAATCGACTTCATATTAGGTCTTTTCGTCCAAAAACATGGAAAACGGTTCCTCAAAAGCTCATGTTACTAACATGTTACTTAAACACAAAAACGCTGCAAAGTCCTTGTCACATGGGTTTATTATTCTACTGGACATACCTACAAAAATGTTGGCTGTTTATTTATTGTTTCTTTCATATAAAATAATTGAAATAGCTATCTCTGGTCCACCAATTTTGGCCCCCAAAACTCGAATAAACTACGCTCCTTTTTTTTTAAATAAATTATCTCTGATCATTGATAGTACCATTTAATCGTCTTGATCCACCTGTTGACACTTTTTCCAGTGTTATTATACAAATTGATGGTGATTTCAAACGATTTCCCAGGTTTTTGACTCATAAAAAATCAATTTCGGGAGCTGAACATCTGGTAGAACCTCAATTTTCTATTCTTTGGTCAAAATCGACTTCATATTCGGTCTTCTCGTCCCCAAAAACATGAAAAACGATACCTTAAAAGCTCATGTTACCAACATGTTGCTAAAACGCAAAAAGTACCTATTTTTATACACATTTTCACTCATAACACCCCTGGGTATATTCCGATCGGGCTGAAAAGTTTCGGGACACAACTAGGGCCCAAATGGAGCATGTGTGCGAAAGAACGAATTTTTTAGACCGAAAATGAAGCCTGTACACGTGATACGGCGGACGGCGTACGGCGTACGGCGGACGGCGTACGGCGGACGGACATTGCATTTTTGGAATCTACGTACCTTGAAACGGAAAAGAAAAAATTTTGAGGGGGTGTTATAAAAATTTTTTGCTGAGCGATTACATAGGTGTATTATTCACAGAATAATAAACCAAAAGTACCTATTTTTACACACATTTTCACTCATAACACCCCTGGGTATATTCCGATCGGGCTGAAAAGTTTCGGGACACAACTAGGGCCCAAATGGAGCATGTGTGCGAAAGAACGAATTTTTTAGACCGAAAATGAAGCCTGTACACGTGATACGGCGGACGGCGTACGGCGTACGGCGGACGGCGTACGGCGGACGGACATTGCATTTTTGGAATCTACGTACCTTGAAACGGAAAAGAAAAAATTTTGAGGGGGTGTTATAAAAATTTTTTGCTGAGCGATTACATAGGTGTATTATTCACAGAATAATAAACCAAAAGTACCTATTTTTACACACATTTTCACTCATAACACCCCTGGGTATATTCCGATCGGGCTGCAAAGTTTCGGGACACAACTAGGGCCCAAATGGAGCCTGTGTGCGAAAGAATGAATTTTTGGAGCGAAAATGAAGCCGGTATACGTGATACGGCGGACGGCGTACAGCGGACGGGCATTGCATTTTGGTTTATTATTCTGTGAATAATACACCTATGTATTCGCTCAGCAAAAAATTTTTATAACACACCCTCAAAATTTTTTCTTTTCCGTTTCAAGGTGCGTAGATTCCAAAAATGCAATGTCCGTCCGCCGTATCACGTGTACAGGCTTCATTTTCGGTCTAAAAAATTCGTTCTTTCGCACACATGCTCCATTTGGGCCCTAGTTGTGTCCCGAAACTTTTCAGCCCGTTCGGAATATAACCAGGGGTGTTATGAGTGAAAATGTGTATAAAAATAGGTACCTTTTGTGTTTTAGTAACATGTTAGTAACATGAGCTTTTGAGGTGGTATCGTTTTTCATGTTTTTGGGGACGAGAAGACCGAATATGAAGTCGATTTTGACCAAAGAGTGGAAAATTGAGGTCGAACCAGATGTTCAGCTCCCAAAATTGATTTTTTATGAGTCAAAAACCTGGGAAATCGTCTGAAAACACCATAAATTTGTAGGATAACACTACAAAAAGTATCAGCAGGTGGATCAAGACGATTAAATGGTATTGTCAAGGATCAATGATAATTTAAAAAAAAAGGAGCGTACCTACCTAATTAGTGTTTTTGGGGCCAAAATTGGTAGAAACCACCAGCTATTTCAATTATTTTATATGAAAGAAACAATAAATAAACAGCCAACATTTTTGTAGGTATGTCCAGTAGAATAATAAACCCATGTGACAAGGACTTTGCAGCGTTATTGGAATCTGCGCACCTTGAAACGTAAAAGTAAAAATGTTAGGGGGTGTTATAAAACATGTTTGCTGACCTTATTATTCACAGAATAATAAACCAAAATGTAGGTACCTACTTAACCTCACACTGCACGTCAACAACGGCGTTATCCATCGTAATCACCCTCCATTTTGGCAGCCAGTGCCTCCGTGATACCGTTAAATCGACGTTTTATTAAAATATTATAATCGTTGTCGTTGATTACCCTCGTGAAACCCGCTTGTCCTTAACCAACGCTACAAATCTCCGATTCGATAGAACAGTGATCTATCTGTATCATGGTTAGAAAGTATTGGTGAAACCGGCCCTAATATCGTCATAAATATCGTGTTCAATGCTGAACAAAACATATTCTGCGTATTTGTGATAGGTTGGCTATGTTCTGTCGTTAATAATTTCTGATTTAACGATCCTCAAAGTCTGTGTTCCTTAGATGGAAACTTTCTTATCATTTGTTTTCCTTAACCTCTCGGGGGAACGGGAATACAACAAGACTAAAACGTGTAAAGCTAACATGGATGTTTTCTTGGAGGTAGTTGAGGGTTATCATTAGGTAAACTTTCGCCTTTGCATAATAACGTTGACGTCCCCGCCTCTCCATTGAACTACCCCTACGGTATAAAGGCCTCGACGTTGAACATACAACGATCTCTTCTCCTGATAACTGGATACAGTTAGGGACATCTCGCTGTTAAACACGGCCCCTTAAAACCAGGTTTACTACGGCTCCTATCCCCAGGCCTTGCAAGGTGTTTGGTGTTGGTTATGAACCCATCTCGTGAAAGTGGTTGGGGAGGGCTCGGGAGCGTCATTAGTTTTGTCCACTATCCCGTATAATGCAAGCGAGGTGGTTGAAGGGAAAAGGGAGGCGCGTTAAGTAAAGCTATAGAGCTTCCTTGTCAGGGGCCAAACAACAATAGGGCCATTTCTCGAGCCGTGAATGGATAGTAATCTATCCTAAAGGTTGAAACATCCCTCAAGACTCCCGACACCCTTTCATCTATCTCTTGACCTTAGGCTCTACTTGGGCCTGTTATAATAAATCAAGAAAGAAAAATCGCGCCTTCACCACCAGGTCGATAATAGTTGTAGTAGGTCGACCGACGTGGGAGTCCACAGTGTTTATTTTATGTCGATACGCATCACAAATGTGCTTTCCTGTGCAATTAATATGTAACGCTGTGGCAGCAGTTCAAATTTGGCGCTTCCCCCCTCCCTTGAGACGATTTTCTCCGTCTACAAATTTGAACAGTTTCTCATATTTGTATGTGACGAAGCCCAGTAAACAGTTTTGATTACTGCCAGTGCCACATAATTTTCTATTTGAGACGCTGATAAATCACCCGTGGTTCTATGAAATCCGTTCGTTCTTAGATTTAAGAAGTATGATGATCTCTTTGAGCCCCAAAAGCCCTACCTGTCTACCGTTTGCCGATGGAGGTAGTAGATAGGAAACTTAGTTGGAAATTTCATGATCCCACCTGCGAGCAACGCCCTAAGCCGCGATTAATCTCCCTATCCACTGCTGGATAATGGTTAAGATTGAGAAAAACTGATTCGGTTTTCTCAAGTTTCGTAGTTATGATTCATTCATAGCCAGGATTAAAAACGCTGCAAATCCCTGCACAACGGTTTATTATTTTGTATAGAATACCCTTCTGTTACAGATCACAGCTCTATGTATAGATAACCCGTCTATATAATATAATATGTACTATTCTATGCATATTATGTAGATCGCAGACCCTCCGTAGGTTAGTACCTAACCCCGTACTCGTTACTAGGTACCTACCTAAATCACGAGTTAAATGTTGCTAAAATAATTCTGCCGATGACAAACAGTACCTAACAAAAAGAAACACACATAATGAAGTTCTGAAAAGAAATTGTTGATGAGGAGTGAAAAAAGTTGCAAAAGTACCTACCAACAAACTCCAGCCCCTTCTACGTAGATGGTATAATGAACCGTTGTGTAACAATTTACCGTTGAGTAATGATTTACCGTAGTAATAATTTACCCATCAATAATACTTCAACGTTTGTTCAAGTTTCACTACCTACCAACAAACTCCAAAAGAGCCATCATTTTTCAAATTAAATAATATCACAGAACAACCAACTCGACTTCATACTCCGCCAATATAATCAGGTGATCCCTACCAATGATTGGCCGTATTCACAAATTCCTATTGTGGGCGCGTCTCTGGTTACGAGATTTGGTTTGAATTGTATACAATTTCATTCACACTGGAGTCGAAAATGCCTGTCGGTGCAAACTTCGGGGCCTTACTGTGAACGAACGGTTGGACGTACGATGCTCCGGATGGTCTTAAAAAACTCGCAAGTTCAAGAACTATTTAAAACCGTAAAAATATTCACGTAAAAAAATGGTATAGGCGTTTTGAAAATTTCAACCCCTATTTTGAACCCCTTACAGATGACTCACAGTAACGTCGAGCTTCGAGGACCAACTAGACGCCGAACGGAACCTATAACCCGAATTTCATCAATTTTTTTTCATGGTAACTAAGAAAAGTGGCCCGTACGGCGTACGGCGTACGGCGTACGGCGGACAGACAGAAATATTTTTATTGCAGTTTTGGATTCTACATACCTTGAAACGTAAACCATCAAATTTTGAGGGGGGGTAAGAATTTTTTTTTCATGCTCGATTCCAATGGTTCATTATTGAAAATAATAAACCAAAATGGGCCAAAAATCGCTATAAACCTATAAAAATCACTCCGAAGGAATCGCCAAAAGTGGTAGGTGTATAAAATCTCAAGACCAAAATAACAGAACTTATTTCAACCACCGATTTTAGTTGTGTTGTCAAAAGTCGATCAAATTGTAGTTTTCGGATATTGCAAATCGTCAAAATATTAAAATTTACTTACTTTACGGCAAACACCAAACAATTATAGTATGATGGCTCTACAGAAAAAGGAGGTTTTAACAGTCAAATACATTTTTCAGAAGGAAATTGGGTCAAACTCGATTTTTGGCGGTCAAAAATCTCTAAAAATCGTCAAAAGTAGGTGGCTTAAAATGGCCAACTTCAAATTTCAATTATTATGGTCATGCTGCATGAATCTATGGTGCAATGTTTTATCAATTCCAGTAAATTGTTCTTATTCACCTCCCATCCGTTTTGTAATGTATCTGGATGATAGGAAACAAGGAGCGTCGTAGCGTGATGTTACCCATAAGAGCATCAAACGGGATTCCTCAAATCAAATCTGCGGCGTGGCGGCGGCCAACTAACTTCCACCGATTTGTCTGTTCCTTCACATCCCTACCAGGCCAGCTTACTCTGTTTCGCAATCCACAATCGAAGATTCCCAATAATTATTACATAGCACAACTGTCGTTTATCTACTACAAGCCATTAGTGGATAATGATGTTATGATACGCCATCTTTGAATGATGTGACATAAGTTCACGTCGCGATTGGTACCGACGACCAACAGCTCAGCGCTTCAATCCCAACATTCATCATCCTTCTATTCGTCATCATTCCAATTTAGGTGCCGATAGATTGAAAATTTAGTTTTATTTTCACCTCCAAGTCATATCACCTTCTGTTATCTTTTTTCAGATGTTCTAATATATTTTAGGCCATCACAACGTACATAGCAGTCAGTGGCTTCAGATGTGCTTCAGTCCGAAAGTAGAATTCCTGCCGTACAGTATGGAACTTACATAAATATAACAATTAATAAATTATAACAATAGCTACAATACAGTGTGTACGTACTCATCTGATTCAAACTAAACGACAATATCCACAACAACCAGTCGATGTTCAGAAAAAGCAGTACCAAATTCTTCCTTCCACGTTCTTTTCGTGTTTAGCTGAACGGTAGCTCAAAAATACCGAAAATACAATACCAAAACACATTCTTCCTACTGACGTCATACTGACTACAGTGGCACATGGCTTCAGTGCTGGCGTCGAGCATTATCGATTTTATTCGATATAGGTACCGGTTGTTCGGGCCTTCACAGGCCCAGTGCCCGTAATAACGTGTTTTGTTACTTATTGTACTCATTTAAACATACGTGTGTACTATAAACAGAAATAAATAAATACTCTTCAAATTTTCAGGTCACAAAAAAAACAACAGCAATCAAAATCGCAACATGGGTTATCGCATTTTGCGGCGCCGTTGCCGGCAACTTGGCGTTCTGTTGGCACTGAAACTTACATTAAAGCCGTTTCTGGTGCGTATCGCCGCTACTTGGACGATCTTGACGCCGTAAAGTACATAGGTATTAAAGGCATTACTAGACACTAAATTTCTAAAAAGAGTGTACGATGCCTTGGTGAGCTATGTACTGTTATACTGTTCACCTACATGGAGTGGAGGTTATGCCACAGCGTATAAACCTATTATAAATACCCAAAAAAACAATCATTCGGATTATGACAAGTTCAGTTGCCCGACAACCTTCGCTACCCTTATTTAGGCAAATGCATATCCTACCATTTCTGAACCTTGTGGGAAGTCAGCTGCATGAAGCAAATGGTAAGAGAAAACCCCTTCATGATCATCTCCTAAATACGAGTGATAAAGTAAATTATACTATAAATGTACCGCGTTTTCGAACAACCCTAGCCCAGCTACATTATAGATACAGATCAATAAATGCTTTCAACAAGCTGGCACGAGATACAAAAAAAAACATATTTTAATGGGAAAAAGGGAGAGAATATTTAATTTTTTATCGAATATCTATGTAGGTACTTAAAAAATATTTAAAGCTTTAAAGAGCACATTTTAAATGTATTAATATCTAAATATCTATTTAGCGCAATTAAGAATAGCTAGCAATTCAAAGTATGAAGAGGGCATTTTAAATTGTATTTACTAGTACTTAGAATTATGGTCTGAACCTAATGACTCATTTCCCAACACGAGCTTCTGTAGCTTACATGGGAAATAAAATTTCACCCAAAGTTGTGTTTTATTTTTTTTCTTTCACGATGCGCACTATCTCCATTATGATGCAATATTACACTGTATATTATTATAAATTATATGAAAATAAAGACGTTAAAAAATTTTTATTAATACAAATTCACCTACTTTGTTGTCGGGGAAAGTTGAGTCAATGAGATCACACGCTTGTGACAAAGAGCAAAAAGATCTATCTTTGTGAGATCAAAACTGGTTAAAAAACGGTTCTAAGGATAAGAATTGTGAATGTTGGGTAAGTGCGGACTGGGCGATAGCGATAAAAATATTAATTAAGCCAATTACCTACGCGTGGTTATCAGATATTCAATTTACAATATTATCATCCGTCAGGGTTAATTGAATTGATTATCTAGGGGAAAAAAATTCAACCGTTATAGTTATCGGGGGGAAAAACTGTAGTCCAAAGCTTCCTCGTGTTCATAATCGTATCAGTAAACGAAAGTCGCATTACAGTCCAGTGGCACCATCTGAGTATCTAAATAGTGAATGACGTCAAAATTTAATATTTACCACAGAAATTATGCGCGTCTTAAAGCATTCAATTTTAGCGCATGTGCAGACGGAACATACGAGCCAAATTGATGAAATTCGTAGAGGCCATCTAGGGTCCTATCCGCACGTTCTTTCTGAATTGCCGCTCACTGTTCTTTCTCTTAGTAGTGACGGGTAGACCGACACGGAAGCAAATTTATTCGGGAAGATCTAATTTATATTTTGGAGGACAAACATTTCTTTCCGTTCTGAAGTGAACACAAGGGTACAGCGACATTTATTAGAAGTTCTGAATGCGATTACAAGTACAGCGGACTGTGTGAATGGTGTGTAAAAAGTGCACCGGTGCTTCAATTGATCGGAGTCTGCTTACTGTACTTTTATGGCCAGTAATAAATTATTGTGTCGTTTAAGATGTAATGACGCCTCCCACTCTTAACTTGGTCATCAAGGGAGGGAAGATGTGCATTTTCTTCAAAAACTGGGATGGAGCGAAACTTTCCAACAAGATTAGGGATGTATAAAAAGTATCGATACTTCAAAATATCGATACTTTTAAGAAAAAGTATCGATACTTTTTGATACTTTTTTTTTTGCAATGTATCAGGATACTTTTTCTTTTTTCGCGGTATCGACACCGTTACTTTTTTCAAGGATCTTTTCTTACTTCCAAGTTTCACAGAGCCTGATCGCTACCATGCCTGAAGTCCCACCATTTGTCAACAACCTTGACATAAATAATAAACCAAAACAGTCATGCAGCATGACTTAATGAGCGAATTTTCAAAGAAATATTCGAATTAATGGCTATGGTTTTGAATAAAGGAAAACTTCGGTCTAAAATTTGGTTTTCTATGTATATTCTCTTCGTATTTATTTTAATTTGTACGTTTTGTCCATCCTGATTCTACCGTTTTGGGTTTTGGGTAGGTTTTGCGCACTTTAAATGCTCTAATTTAAGAACGGATTTAGATATCTAAAATCCGATTTCACCATCGTGTTCAGCGTGCAAAAACCTTTAAAATGAGGGGTCACTTGTTAGAAAATAACATTTTGGGGATTTTTGGGTAATTTTTGCGCACTTTAAATGCTCTAATTTGAGAACGGATCAAGATATCTAAAATCCGATTCCACCATCGTGTTCAGCGTGCAAAAACCTTTAAAATGAGGGGTCACTTGTTGGAAAATAACATTTTGGGGATTTTTGGGTAATTTTTGCGCACTTTAAATGCGCCAAAACCCTCCTTAGAGTAGGCCAATTTCGCCCATCTTCGAACTTAGCCTTTCGATTGCCAAGATAGATTTTTTGTGCAAATTTGAGCTGTTTATCTCAATTCTATCGAGAGTTATCATCTGGAGTGACACATATATATATATATATATATACATATAAAAAAGTGTTAAATTTCAGGAATCGTTTTAGAATGGTCTGAAACGGATTTCTATGAAGAAAATTTCCAAAAATTTATATTATTTAAATTTCGAAGCCATTGCAATAGCTTCATTTTCTTTGAAAATTCGCTAAAATGGAGATGATCACTCATTCAACTGATACTGTCCGGCATCTAGTAGGACTGGAAACGTGAAACAACTCAACTGATACTGTGCACTTATGTCAGGCATAGAATTATTCTATGGTGGAACTGGAACACTGGAAGGGGAAGGCGCAAAACAACACAATCCATGAGGCCGGAACTTTTCTAATTTTGAGTTTGTAAAAAGTATCGATACTTGAATGTATCGATACTTTTTGAAAGTATCGGCCTGATCTTTTCGATACTTTTTAGAAATATCGATACGATATGTATCGATACATTTCGAAGTATCATACATCCCTAAACAAGATTACCTGAACTTTTTTTCTCTCGAGCCGAGTAACATGAGACACATCCAACTGCACAGCGCGCCAGGGCGTCTGGAGATTGAGGGGTGGTGATGGCGGGGAGGGGAATTTTCCAAAAAGAACTACAGCAGATGTTTCTAAATAAATCAGGTTGGGTTTGGGGCGGAACAGAAAGAAGGCGACCGAAGTTGGAATTGTATTCAAACAAAGTTTGAGTAAAGGTTGTCTTGGATGGTCTCTCGGTTCCTCATGACTCCCACGTGGCCGGGGTGGTGGCATCTGCTGCTTTTCCCCTAGAACTGAGCCTCTAACCTGGAACAGCGGAGAGCCATGAATATCATCACGTATGCATAAGACGAGATGCGGAGGGTTTCATGATGGTAATGATGTTCTCATCCAATGATTCGCAAATTTAACTCTTTCGTACGAATGGAACAATCGCATTGAGCGAACAGATGGTATGTACAAGTGCCCAGTTTCCTTTCGTCTCCCGTAATTTCCACTCTAAATTCTGTTCAAGTGCTTATTTCAACCTGAACTAAAAATCCTCGATCTTCGTACAGATCATCCCATCGATCTTGACACCATTTTGGGGGCCTCTGACAACTTAATACCATAAAACCTTAATGTAACCAGTGCGTAACTAGATGTAACTTCTTTGCTCCTGAAAAAACTACGGTTTACAAAAAACTACCATATTACACAATGGTTTATTATTTTCCTTTTTTTTGGTTCATTATTTTTGGCTTATATTATTAATTTTAGATCCATTTTCACGAACCATATCACTCGCGATGAAGTCATGGAAACCCATTTCAAAGAAAAACGGAGTTATTGGAAGTTTGTCTATAACCACTAAATTGTAATACTGGAAATAGACAATCTTTCAGTAACTCCGTTTTTCTTTTCACTGTTTTCTGTGGTTAATACCTACCCTCCTGTTTTCCCCAGGAATGCTCTAAATCGAGTAGATGTCAAAAATTATCCAAGCATTTGGAAATGTATAGGGAACCATCTAGAAGCTACGCCCCAACTACCCACCGAATATGGGCTGTGTAATTGTGAGAAATTGATTGCCACTGATTCACAATGCTGCATTTTAACTTTTTTTGGACCATGTATGAAATCTAACAGGTGTTTCTTGTGTATTTTTTCGTGCTGAATTCAAATCTTCGATCAGATTTTCTCCATCACGCATAGATTTTTCACAAACCTCTCCCAAAAAATTGAGTGAAATTTCAGGCGGAAGTAGGTGGATTTGAACAAAGAAAGTCAATCACGCCTTAGATTTGAACTGGGATGTGTATTTTTGGCATTTATTTGATTTTGTAAGTCCAAAGTATACACGTAAATAGCAATTTTACTAGTTAATCTGGAATTTCCTCTTCCTCGGTCATCTACATGTCGAATCTTCTCCAACACAGTCCCTCTTCAGATTCCAGCAATAGTCTGCCATCATTGATGCATTCCATCTTCCTTGATACCTTTGTTCCATCAATTTAATATATGGTGGAAACGCTCACCCATTTCTTCACTGAAATCCCCCCAAATTTTCAGGAAAATATCCTAAATGTTACCGAAGGAAGTGAAGTTTTACGCTCATGAGACACCCAAGTTCCTGAAAGTGTTTCAGCAAGTCTTCGACTAAATCTGTATAGTTTGCATCCTTGTTATTTCCGAAAAACCCGGTCACAACTGATTTAAAACTCATCCAAGCATTCTTTTCAGGGATACTCATGGTGTTTTCAAACTCTGGATCCTTCATTAGCTGGCGGATTTGTGGTTCAACAAAAATTTCTGCCTTAATTTTTTCAGAAGTTATTTCAGGAAATTTCTTTTCCAGATACTGAAAACAAGGGTTTTCTCTATTCAGTGCCTTAACACATTGTTCATAAGGCCGAGCTTTATGTGTAATGGTGGAAGCAACATGTTCTTGGGGCCCATCAACGGAGAACTTATTACGTTCTTGTAGCCTGGTGTTAACTGAGCCCTTTCTGAACAATGTTTGACCGTCCAGTGCTTATCACGAGCTCGACTGTCCCATTCACACAAAAAACATGGGAATTGGTGAATCCACCATCTTCTTGAAATCGCCACAGACCAGCCACTTGTGAAGGTTGTATCCGATGTTTTCCAAAAGTGTTTTCACAATTTCATACGTCTCTTTCATGTGGACAGAATGAGCAATAGGAATTGATACGAAGCTATTCCCATGATGGAGAAGTACTCCTTTCACACTTGCCTTGGACGAGTCTATAAATTGCCTCCAATCAGATGGCACGTATTCGATTCCATAAAACCCCATCACAGACTCAATGTTGCAGCACAAGACCACGGAATCTTTCTCTTTGAAAAATGGGACGAGCTCCTGTTCACGGTGGCGATACCAAGCAAACCTAACTCTTGGAGCCAATAAATTTGTAGACTTTAGTTTTGATCCAAGAACTTCGGACGCATCTTTTGGGAGATTCAGATCTCTCGCCAGGTTCACCTCGTGTGAACAGTTTTGGGGATTGGTCCTCGTCAGGTTCAAAGGTTTCATCTTCTTCAGTGTCACTACTTTGGGAGCCGCTTTCAGATCTGACATCAACTAAGACAGAAGGAGGAGTAGGAATTGGTATGATGTCACAATGGGGAACAGGTCTAAGCGCGGACGGTAAGTTTGGGTACTGGATGGAGTTCTTGTTCTTTGTTGAAAACCCAAAAACATTGGTCATGCAAAAATAGCAATCATTAACATGATTCCTTGGCTCCCTCCATACCACAGGGATGTCAAAAGGCATAGATTTCTTCTTACCTGATTTCCAGAGTCTCAACCCCTCAACACAGGTGCGACACACTTTATGGGGAGCCCAAGGTTTGTCCTGGTCCCCAAGTTACACCAAAATACGCGAAATACACATTCTCCACAAATTTCGTGATGTCTTGGCGCTGTCTTGAAGCCACGAAGCACCCACAAATGTAACAAAACACGTGTGGACTGTTCAGACAGGATCGACGAGAAGAATTCATCATAATGTGAATACAAAATTCAGAAACAAACGAAAAAGAGAGCGATGTTTTGAAAATGAAGGCTTTTGTATATTGTAATGCGCCCTTTGACCTCTACAGACCAGTTAAAGCAGTTCGATCCTTCCCAGTTGACAGGGCAGCCAACATAACATGAGCATCCTCCCAATTTCAGCTCTCGGCAAGTCATGTTTAAAAGTTGAGTGTAGCACCAAAACTGTGCGTGACATAGGAAAAATTCCAACAAATTTGAATTCAGCACGAAAAATAGATTTACAAACGGACGTTTAAAACTAAACAAAATCGATCAATAATATCGATCTTAATATTTACAGTATTGTGATGCTGTAGTATGGATATTTTGTTTTGATGGTGGTTCATCATGGCTTGGTATTTTGAAGAAAAGGGCTAAAATGTGACAACGGTTGTTTCAACAAACGGCTCGGTTACTTTGGATTAAAATAAAAAATTATTTAATCTTTATTTTTTAATAAAGACCCTCCGAGGCATTCATGGAGAAAAATCTAGAATGTAAAAAACCTATGTTTGGTAGTAGGGGATTTTTGTACTGACACAATTACTTTTGTCAACGTACAGAAAATGTTCGAAATTGTTCGTTCAACTTTTCGTTGTGGCCTCAATCTTGTACAAAAATAACACACACACACACACATTCACAAAGTCTGAATCTTTCATTATTTTCCAAATCAGCTGGTGAACGATGAATCCAATTAATTCTTCTAATTATTTTAAGAATTAGAAGGAATTTGAAGAACTAAGAAGGATACATTTTAAGAACTAATGTAATTATTATATATAAAGATCGACCATGAAGTGGCATGTGTTAATTTTACTCCCGTAAAAATAATTATAAAATACAAAGAACAATAATTACGAACTAAAAGAGAATTTATTGTCGAAGGCCCCTTCGTCATAAAGGCGCGTGATTTCGAACGGACTGCAGTTCAAATTCGTCAATTCGGCAATGGTCATGGCTGTCAGTTATTATACGGATTGTCTGATAGTTCTCTTCCAGGGTCAGTTCTGATGCTGGGTGACTCGAGATGAACTCTGAACTCCGTAGACCACCAAACTTGATAATTGGTAAAGGGAGAAGCCATTATGGTTAACACTTCAACTAACTTACATCACTATAATTACACCCCTGGCGATGCCCCTGCCTCTTCCTCGAACCCGCTGGCCACCTTTGCCACCTCCCACCAACTCTCCTCTCATCGTGTTCGACTGCGTTTCGCGGGAGGAGAAAAATCGGCCGTCCAGCGGTGGGGCGCAATGCTATGCAGACTTTCATGCTGCACACGTGCACATCCACTGTATGGCACTGTGCACACGTGCACAGTCTCAACATTGTGTGAGCTATGGTGTACATAGCTGAAACAGGCAGCTGCGATTCCTCCCACATTGATTCAATCCTGGAATGTGGTCTTTTGGTTTATTGGTTTATTATTCTGTGAATAATACACCTATGTATTCGCTCAGCAAAAAATTGTTATAACACCGCCTCAAACTTTTTTATTTTCCGTTTCAAGGTGCGCAGATTCCAAAAATGCAATGTCCGTCCGCCGTACGTCGTATCACGTGTACCGGCTTCATTTTCGGTCTAAAAAATTCGTTCTTTCGCACATATGGTCCATTTGGGCCCTAGTTGTGCCCCGAAACGTTTCAGCCCGATCAGAATATACCCAGGGGTGTTGTGAGTGAAAATGTGTGTAAAAATAGGTACTTTTTGCGTTTTAGCAACATGCTGGTAACATGAGCTCCTGAGATATCGTTTTCCATGTTTTTGGGGACGAGAAGACCGAATATGAAGTCGATTTTGACCAAAGAGTGGAAAATTGAGTTCTACCAAATGTTCAGCACCCAAAATTGATTTTTTATGAGTGAAAAACCTGGGAAATCGTCTGAAATCACCATCAGTTTGTATAATAACACTGGAAAAAGTGTCATCACGTGGATCAAGACGATTAAATGGCACCATCAATGATCAAAGAGTTTTAAAAAAACCGTACCTACCAAATCTGTGTTTTAGGGGCCAAAATTAATGGAAACCATCAGAAATAGCTATTTCGATTATTACGCATGAAAGAAACAATAAATGAACAGCCAATATTTCTGTAGGTATGTCCAATAAATAATAAACCCATGTGACAAGGACTTTGCAGCGTTTTATTCTGTCCATGATACACCTATGTATTCGCTCAGCAAAAATTTTGTATACAACCCCTCAACATTTTTTCTTTGACGTTTCAAGGTGCGTAGATTCTAAAAACACTGCGAAGTCCTCGTCAAATGGGTTTATTATTCTATTGGACACACCTACAGAAATGTTGGTTGTTTATTTTTATTGTTTCTTTGATGTGCAATAATTGAAATAGCTATTTTTGATAATTTCCACCAATGTTGGCCCCCCAAAAACACCAACCTACGCTCCTTTTTTTCAAATTATCTTTTATTATTGATAGTGCCATTTAATTGTCTTGATTCACCTGTTGACCCTTTTTCTAGTCTTATTAAGTCTCTATTTTTCGCCCCTTAGAGATGACTGATTAACGCTGAGCTTCGCGGACCAAGTAGACCCCAAATGGGACCTACAAAGCTTATTTCATCAATTTTGGTTTATTATTCTGTGAATAATACACCTATGTATTCGCTCAGCAAAAAATTTTCATAACACCCCCTCAAAATTTTTTCTTTTCCGTTTCAAGGTGCGTAGATTCCAAAAATGCAATGTCCGTCCGCCGTACGCCGTATCACGTGTACAGGCTTCATTTTCGATCTAAAAAAATCGTTCTTTTGCACACATGCTCCATTTGGGCCCTAGTTGTGTCCCGAAACTTTTCAGCCCGATCGGAATATACCCAGGGGTGTTGTGAGTGAAAATGTGTGTAAAAATACTTACTTTTTGCGTTTTAGCAACATGTTAGTAAAATGAGCTTTTGAGGTATCTTTTTCCATGTTTTTGGGGACGAGAAGACCGAATATGATGTCGATTTTGACCAAAGACGCGGAAATTGAGGTTTTACCAAAGGTTCAGCTCCCAAAATTGGTTTTTTATGAGTCAAAAACCTTGAATACTGTCTGAAATCACCATCAATGTGTATAATAACATTGGAAAAAGTATAAACAGGTGAATCAAGACCATTAAATGCCACTACCAATGATCAAAGATGATCTAAAAAAAAAGAAAAAAAAGCGTACCTATTTCATGTTTTGGGGGCCAAAATTGGTGGAAATCATCAGAAATAGCTATTTCAATCATTCCACATGAAAGAAACAATAAATTTAACAGCCAACAAGAATCTCTAGAACTCCAATAGAATAATAAACCCATGTGACAAGGACTTTGCAGCGTTTTTTGGTTTATTATTTTCAATAATGAACCATTGGAATCGAGCATGAAAAAAAAAGTCTATCCCCCCTCAAAATTTGATGTTTTACGTTTCAAGGTATAAATGTAGAAAGTGATGGACTATTGGATTTTGTTGGTAGGTACTTGTGAAACTTGAACCAAATGTTGAAGTATTATTGATAGGTAAATTATTACACAATGGCAAATTATTACACAACGGCAAATTATTACACAACGGTAAATTATTACATAACGGTAAATTATTACACAATGGTAAATTATTACACAACGTTTCATCTACCAAGAAGGGGCTGGATTTTGTTGATCGGTACTTTTGCAACTTCAACAACTGTTGAAGTATTATTGATGGGCAAGTTATTACACAACGGTTCATTATATGTATTTACCACAGAAAACAGTGATTTACGCAGAAGGGGCATCTATTTCACTCCACATCAACAATTTTCCTTTAGAACTTCATTTTTTGCGTTTCTTTTTGCCGTTTTAGTTACTGCTTGTCATCGGCTGTATTATTTTAGCATCATTTAACTCATGATTTAGGTAGGTACCTAGTAGCGAGTACGGGGTTAGGTACTGACATACGGAGGGTCTGCTATTCACATAATATGTATAGAGTAGTACATATTATATTATATAGACGGGTTATCTATACAGAGAGCTGTGATCTGTAACAGAAGGGTATTCTGTACAAAATAATAAACCGTTGTGCAGGGATTTGCAGCGTTTCAATTGCCTTTTCGGATTCTGCGTACCTTGAAACGGAAACCATCAAATTACCATGATTGAAAATAATAAACCAAAAGATCACTAATTACATGTACGTTCTTTATGCTAATAAGTAGCAGTTACAGATTCGCGGGTGTTTTGTAAGAGCACAAGCTTGGGTAACAACTGCGACGTGGTGAAGATGGAATTTGAAAGAGTTCCTAACTCCTCTTCATAGTTTGTTGGTGGTAACTAAGGCGCAAAATTTAACAGTGGCAAGTTTTCAACGCGGAGCTTTGGGAAACATGCAGGTGGAATGAATATTCGTACTTTGGAAGATATTTATTTATTTATTCATTCATTGCTTGTACATCTAAAAAATCGAAAATATCAAAAAAAGCCTCCATTAATTTGAAGTTTTCCCACAAACCACCCAACAAACTACCTGATGAACCGTCCATTAGCTAGACTTCCCCGTTCTGCAAACCTCCTTTGTACACACCCCGACTATGATTTTTTCTCCCATTCTTTGTTTTTTACTAAAATCATTAATCAACTCATCTCCCGTCTCATTCAGTTAGGTGTTTACTACTTGTTCTACTCTTTATCATTCATTAGTATACCATGACTTGCTCTAGTATATATACCCACAATTTGCTTGTAATTGGGCTCGCCCGTGCTTTACCAAATAAACAAATAAACGTGTATTCGACGTTTTATTTGTTCACTAACCGTTTGGCAGATAGGTACCTACCGTAACGTGAATAAGACACAACACCAGGGCGAAAACTTGGGGCGGATTCTCTAGGTGGTGGGAATGGATAGTCTGCCACAGCATTCTCTAAACCTCGGGTTTACAGCTCTCGACCACAAGGAGGGGTTTGAGTTGGGTTTCAATAAATGTCAGCGCCACCACTCACCTCCGCTTCACCTGTGTCTGATCAATAATCCTCCGCTTCCGCAATTGCTCGCTCCGTCTTTAATTATTGTCCTCCAAGGTCGGCCATTGTTTGAGTCCTCCACATGTACTGTCATTCAACTATATTTAACGCAGGTGCAGACTCTGCAAGTTTTTCAAGTTATTTTTCTTCAAAATCGCAGAATTTCAAGCTTAGTTTGCAATTTTGGTAGATGTATGGGCGTTTTGAATGCTCCAAGATCAATGTATGCAAGTTATATACGCTTTGATCGAGGGAATTAAAATAATAAAATGCTGCCGTCAGCAGCTTGCCCCTCTCTCGAGTCTCACCTCGCCTCGGACATCCCCAGGTGCAGTCTCTTGTCGTACCAGATCCAGTCAGTTAGTTGTCTCTCGTGAAATATATTAAATCTGTGAAGTTATATGTTGTAATAGTCAAAATATCCTTGTGGTAAATCAGTAAAAGTTTTTTTTTTAACGATTCTCCGTGAACTCCGACATTTCTTGCATACACATGCTTAATCAGCTGTCTGAAAGAGCTAGCGATTCTTTATAGTGTTCAAGAAGCGCAAAAACGGAATTTTCCCTTTTATTTCATCAGCTAAATTTGGCGTCAGCACAATAATATGGTGATTAATTAACAGCAAATTCCTACCCCCCCCCCCCCCCCCCCCTCACCCCTCCGGCGTTGTTCCTAGTGGGGACGTAGGCCATTCGTAGGAACTGCCTTTTGAATGATATTGAATCGGAACGTGACTGAGAGCAAATTGCGTACAGTTTGAGGAAAATTCCCATCAAATGAAAAATCAGGGGAGCAAAGTAAAGGCTCGACCCTCCTTTAGGTTTTGTAAGAGATCGGATGGGGACAGACTTGCCCAGGCTATTAAGGCAAAAGGTAGGTATAATAGAGGAAAAAATATCGAGTTAATTACTACTATGTAAGTGGGATAATAGTTTGATTCGTCAAAATGTGCAGGTAGGTGCATGAGAGACATAAATGAGGTGAATCACTCTCACATAGATGTCGTAGGTGCCTACCTAGCTAGAAATCATAGTAATTCATCATTATAGAGGTCAGTAGAGGTGATACTTTTTTTTCATGATAATATTCATGATAAAGAAATTGTAAATATTGTAACCATATGGGGCATGGTTATAAAACAAATCCAGGAATGTTCTGGAACAGTACCTATACACCGAGGTGCCGCTAATTAGTGATTAATGGCGTATTGTTTTCATTAATCAACTCTCCCCTGTCTTGGTTGACTGATGACCGTACGGGAAAAGAACGCCTATAGTTTTTGCAAAAATTATACTGCACGTTAGGCTTGTTCAATTTCAAGTTGAAGATACCTTTGTATTATATTCGAACCGGATAACGTGGTGTGAATGGGTGGGAGTCCACAGAGCCATGCATGATTTGAACCAGCCGTCCTCAGTCATTATGGTAACTGAGCTGCTGTTTTACCTTTGTTTCACGCTTATTATGACTTTTTGGTTTATTATTCTGTGAATAATACACCTATGTATTCGCTCAGCAAAAAATTTTTATAACAACCCCTCAAAATTTTTCCTTTTACGTTTCAAAGTGCCTAGATTCCAAAATTTCAATGTCCGTCCGCCGTATCACGTGTAACGGCCTCATTTTCGGTCTAAAAAATTCGCACACATGCTCCATTTGGGCCCCAGTTGTGTCTCGAAAATTTTCAGCCCGATCGGAATATATCCAGGGGTGTTATGAGTGAAAATGTGTATAAAAATAGGTACCTTTTGTGTTTTAGTAGCATGTTAGTAAAATGAGCTTTTGGGGTATCGTTTTCCATGTTTTTGGGGACGAAAAGACCGAATATGAAGTCGGTTTTGACCAAGGAGCGGAAAATTGAGGTTGTACCAGATGTTCAGCTCCTAAAATTGATTTTTTATGAGTCAAAAACCTGCGAAATCGTCTGAAATCACCATCAATTTGTTGTATAGCGCTAGGAAAAGTATCAGCACGTGGATCAAGACGATTAAATGGCACTACCTACCAATTGTCAAAGATAATTTGAAAAGGGGGGGGGGGGGGGAGCGCACCTATTCAAGTTTTGGGGGCCAAAATTGGTGGAAACCACCAGAAATAGCTATTTCAATTATTTCACATGAAAGAAACAATAAATGAACAGCCAAAATTTCTGCAGGTATGTCCAGTAGAATAATAAACCATGTGACAAGGACTTTGCAGCGTTTTTCCTGCTCATGGGTCAAGCCCACGTGGTGACCAAACGGCTGGAGAAACAATGCCCCGGGTCATCTCTCTGAAACTCGGAGTTTATGCAGACTTGCAATCAGAAAAAACTTCCACACATGCAACATGACCATATAAGCGAATTTTCGAAGTTGGAGACGTTTTTTGACCACCAGGAGCCACTGTTTGACCCAGTTGTTCCGAGGGAAAATATTGTTGACTGCTGAAACGGACATGTCTCGAACCACCGTATTTCCGGCGAATTTACATTCAGGTTTTGGTGGTTTCAAGTCTTGTATCCTGTTGTTAGCGAATTTTGACCCCCTAAAAACTTAGATTTGAACCTGTATTCGAGAAAAACTACTTTTGACTGCTGAAATAGTCTTTTCTGTCTCGAGTCACCGTTCTGTGCCAATTTCTGTACTAAAACATAGATTTTCCGGTGATTTTTAGTGACTCTTTACTGATGTTCAGCAATTTTTGATCTACAAAAACTCAAATTTGACCCTTTTTTTTACTGGAAATTTCCCATCTTTAACTCATCATTCCGTTTTCCAATATTTCAGACCATGCAACAATATTTGGAATTTTTCACTTCGTAGCTAAGATCCAGGTATTGTCTTATCTTTGAGAATAACAAACCTAAAGTTTCAAGAACAGGTAGCTCCTTGTTTTCTTTATGTTTACAATATGTTATGAACGGGCTGCTATACTAGAGAGACTGTAACAAGTATGAAAACAACAAGTATGGCTGATGTGAGATCATTATATAATGTCATTATGCTAATGCGTCAAGGCGCGATGCAGATAACGTGACATGGAGGACATCATTCCAATACGAATTAGGTGATTTTTTTATTTTTTTCCCCTTGTGCAAGCGATGGGAACATTTACCTTGGCGGATATCCAATCATCCTAATGGAGGCTTCGAACGGTTTGGATGTAATTAATTACGAAGATACCAAAGTGTAGAAAACGGGTCAATACGAAATCCGGGGTGGGCAAACTGAAAATGAAGAGGACATTTTAATTGGATCGACGATGATGCAAATGGGAAAGATAAATGTGGCGTCGGAAACGTTCCGTTTAATTTCATCCGAAAAGGATTTAATGTGCGAATATGAACCGTGGCGCTTTATTATGTTTATGAAGGTATCCAATTATGATTAATAACGAAGGACATGATATAAACTGCAATGCGTACCCGCCCAGAGCTCAATTCATCTCATCTGATGACTAAAGTAGGTATATTTTGTTCTCGGCTAATTATGTCGACCTTGTTTTGGGTTGTGTATTTTATTTTCTATAATGAACCTTTGGATTCGAGCATGGAAACAATTTTTTACAACCTCTGCCTCACAAAATCTACTGTTTCACGTTTCAACGTGCGTAGAATCCGAGAAGTGACTTGAAAATAAGGGAAGTACGAAGAAATAAGTCCGCTGCACAGTGCTCACGACACTTTGCTTAGTTCCATCGATAGAAGTTAATGAAATTTGTCATGAAGATCCCATTCGGGGTCATGTTGGCCCTCAAAGCTCGGTTTTTCTGTCAGTTTCCACTGTCCACTGTAAAGTGAATAATAAACATATTTGTTTATTTGGTAATTTACACGGGCATAATTGCCCAATTTCCAATAAAATATCTATATGATTAAAAGCTATAATAATTATTATGTTCGAATAAGAGGTATAAATAATTTATTTTAAAAAATATCAAAATGACCCAACAAATGAATGTAAATATAAAGGAAAAAATAAAATTCTGAAGAGATCATCGATTGAACATGATTTCTCATTTATCACTGACGTGAAACACATTTTTTGTCATCAGTTTGGATTTAAAATTAATATCTAAAGATAATTTTTTAACTCTTTGGCTATGAATGACGAACTGTTGATAGAGTTGGTTCGGGAGCGGCCAGTTCTTCACTATTCATTCACTATTAACCACCTACGATTAGTGAATTGGTGATGATTGAGTTACATTTGGTTGCGGTTTATATATTTAATATTCAGATCATACGGGCGGATCAAGTGGCTGGATAGTTATATAAGTACACAATCCAGACGCATAAACTTTCATTTAGACCTCCTACATTGTATATGTTGTTTTACCACGGCTTTCTCAAGGCGCTGTGTCGTGGAACGCACGGTCATTCCACCAGCACCACAGTAATAATGCTTTTACAGCATGTTGCCATTCTATATCCATGTTTAAAATAATTAGGTATTGAACTAGACATTCAACGAGAAATCCTGGGGGCCTAATCACTAAAAGTTATAGTGAAAAGAGATTATCTATTTTGAAAATCTCCTGGGAGAGATAGTCTGTCTTGGGAGACATTCTCATCCAATGCCTCCCGGATTCTTCTGTTTTACTGAATAGCTCTCAACCCCTACTTCGACGTTTTTATTCATGCATCGATAATATGTATATATTTTTAATGAACTTACCTACCTTTAAGAGATGAAAAATCACATCAAAATGACCGATATAGTAGCGGATGAACGAAGGATAATACACGATATAACAAATGAGAAATGAGAACGATACTGTCTTTTTCGAGAAAAGACACCTAATTAGGTGATCGAAAATGCCAAGATGGCAGCCAACTCTCTCTTTTAGAAATAACTGAATAACCCTGTCATAGGTACTATAAAAGGTTATAGGTCATAGGTACTTCAAAAGACTCTTATTATTATGAATCAGGGAGGAAATAATCCATTCGCTTCATTCCATAACTTTAATAATATAAATTCATCGTGTCATTTGCTTAAAGTTCCATATTTTTCGCAGTCTAACGTGCCTTTCTCCTCGGGAAACCTTGAAAAGAAAATCTGCCAAGTTGGGTGGGCAGTATAGCTTCCTCACATACTGTAACGTGGACGTATAGAATCATTTGGTAAAACTGTTGGTAAAACATCGATTTTTTTATTATCTCTATCGAAGAGCTACCATTGGTCGGACGGCAATGAAATCCATAGGGGGCCGTCTAAGGGCCTACACATAGTCCCTGGAAATTTCACTAAAATTGGTCAACTGGTTCTGGAGTTTTGCCTGTGATAACAACTACCAACATCCCCCCCCCCCCCCCCTCATCCACCCGTCAGCCCAAGTTCTAGGGTATTTGTGGGCTCTAGAAGGATTTCACGTTGGCGCATGTGCAGACGAATGTTACTGTACTTTATCATTGACTATAATACGGGACTTTCTGTGGCCCAACCCCCACCCACCAAACCTCATCGCTTCCCTTCGATTTCTAGGGCAGTTGTAGGCTCAGGAGGGAGGGGTAGGGTTGGAGACCACGTTGGCGCATGCGCAGACGAAAGTTACAGTAATTTTTCTATGCATTTGATGTGGGACTGTTTGTGCTCCAACCCGCGCCTACCCATCAAATTTAAACTCAATACGACTATTTTTTCAGGTAGCTATGGACGTTACAAGGAATAGGCAAACATTTCATGTTTGCGCATGCGCATCCGAATGCTACAGTCCGAATTAGATGAAATCTATACGGAACGATTAGGGTACCATTCTGCATCTACCCTCCAACTTTCAGCTCTTTTCGACGAACCTAGGGTAGTTATGAACTTTACAAGGAATTCTTGTTTGCGCATGCGCAAACGGAAGTTACTTTACTTTTTAAATGAATCTGGTGTGGGACCATCTCAGGCCAAACTCGCACCTATCCTTCGAATTTCAACTCATTACGAACATAATTTCATATAGCTTTGCCCAGGACAAGAAATAGACCACAGAACGCCACGGAACCAAAATATATGTTCCTTGATGTCCTAAATAAAATGCATTGGAAATTTTCATTTTGAGGAAATACATTTTTTTCGACTCATGCACGAATGCAAAGCTTCTCCACCTTCGGTAGTGAAGAACCAAAAAGTCGGCCAAGTTCCTCACATATTGTAACATGGACGTGTAGAGCCAGTTGGTGAAAACAATGATGAGCCAAAACGATTGAATAGCAATAAATTGAGTAGTAATAAATTACATAATATTCTTAATAGGATTATAGGAAGCGCACACGCTATATTGGTCCGACGGCCCTGAAATCTATAGGGGACCGCCTTGGGGCTAACCCGCACAGTCCCTAAAATTTTCATCAAAATCGGACCATAATTTCATATAGTTTTGCCCGGGGCAAGGTAACAAAACTGTTCAGAAGTGAAAATTTTGATTTTGGAGGACTTATAATTATGTATTATTTTATGGTAAACCATTAGGAATCTGGTATAATGTAAATACAGAGGAACGACGTTTTATAAAGCCATCTGAGTTTCTATGAAAATATTTAATTGGTAGGTAATTACTAATTACCTACTTTGCGCTTGGGAACTCCTCTCAATTGCGGCTCTGGAAATGGGTCTCTTCTTCTTGAAAATTTCACGTTCTTTTCAACGATACTAATATTTTTCTTACCATAATATTGGTTTATTATTCTGTGAATAATACACTTATGTATTCGCTCAGCAAAAAAATTTTTCGAACACCCTGTCAAAATTGTTTCTCTTACATTTCAAGATGAGTATTTTCCAAAAATGCGATGTCCATCCACCGTATCATCCATATCTACTTCATTTTCGGTCTAAAAAATTCGTTCATTCGCACACAGGCTCCATTTGGGCCCTAGTTGTGTCCCGAAACTTTGCAGCCCGATCGGAATATACCCAAGGGTGTTATGGGTGAAAAATGGGTATAAAAATAGGGATTTTCGAGGTTATTTCGTGGTTTTAGTGAACGTGAGCTTGTGAGGTATCGTTTTCCATGTTTTTTAGGGCGAGAAGACCGAATATGAAGTTGATTTTGACCAAAATTCATTCCAAAATTCGTTTTTTATTAGTCAAAAACCTGGGAAATTGTCTGAAATTACCGTAAACTTGTATAATAGCACTAGAAGAAGTTTCAACAGGTGAATCAAGACAATTAAATGACACTAATGATAAAGATAATTTATCAAAAATAGGAGCTTATTTCGTGTTTCTGTGGGCCAAAATTGGTGGAAACCATCAACAACTACAGCTATTTCAATAATGCCACGTGAAAGAAACAATAAATGTAATACCAGCATTTCTGTAGGTATGCCCGGTAGAGTAATAAACCCATGTGTCAAGGACTTGAAGTGTTTCTTTGGTTTTTTAGTGACATGAGCTTGTGATGTATCGTTTTCCATGTTTTTTAGGGCGCGGAGAGCGAACATGAGGTCGACTTGGACCAAAGTGTGGAAAATTGAGGTTCTAACGAAGTTTCAGCCTTAAATTGACATAAATGTTGGTCTAAAATCATCGTTCTTTCGCAGAAAGGCTCCATTTGGATCCTAGTTGTGCTCCGAAGCTCGGCAGCCCGATCGGAATGGGTGAAAAATGAATGTAAAATAGGGGTTTTCGAGGGTTTTTTTTTTAAGGTTTTAGTGAACATGAGATTCTTAGGTATCAATTTCCGGGTTTTTAGGGCGAAAAGACCGAATATGAAGTGGATTTTGACCAAAGAGTGAAGAATTGAGGTTGTAACGAAGGTTCAGCTCCCAAAATTAATTTTGTATGAGTCAAAAACCTGGGATATTGTCTGAAATCACCATAAATTTGCGTAATGACACTGGAAGTAGTATTAACTGGCGAATCGAGGCAATGTAGTTGCACTAACAATGATCAATGTTAACTTGTCAAGAATACGAGCCTAATTCTATTTTGTGGGCCAAAATTGGTGGAAACCGTCAAAAATAGCTATTTCAATTACTGCTGCACATGAAAGAAACAATAAATTAACAGCCAACATGTCTGTGGGTATGTGCAGTAGAATAATAAACCCATGTGGCAAGGCCTTTGCAGCGTTTTTTCTTTGCTTACTGTAGCGTTTTTTTCTTGGCTTACCAAAAGTATTTTCCAACTACTCCTGGCGGCTTATAGAAAAAGTTGTGATTTACGAGAGAAAACGTGATCTTCAACACGAAATTCTTTAGAAAACGAGGGGTTTTGGAAATATTTTATTCAAGATTTTTTTTGTTGCAAAACCCCTTGTTAACATGGATATGTTTTTGCCCTGGGGGGTCATTCTAAAATTTGCGACCGAAAAAAATGCAACGCTGCAACCGACAATTTGGAGATTTGCGTGTGTAGTGACCGACAATACCCAGCGAAACAATAATGAAATGAGCACAAACCATTTTATTGAACGAATTGGAAGGTAGCGATTGGAAGGTAGCACCTAAAAATGTGCCTTCTAATAATGAAATGAATTTGGAATTAAATAATCATCCAGCCTTTTCAACGACGAGACGTCAAACATGCATTGATGGAATATTCAGTCGCCACATTGATCATCTCGAAACGAAACTATATAATATTTCTTACTTTAGTTATCATCGTCCGTTATTGTCTATTACTGACCCAATTTCTGTACAATAAATTTTACCAATTGCACTTTTTTCATTATCAATCAATTCAAAAATTTATATCATTTTTCCACTTCATGGAAAAACATTGAAAAGTGGATGTGAAAATACAGCGCCCAAAAACATATCCATGATTCAATGTTTTTCCATGAAGTGGAAAAATTTGAATGTTATCTTCTTCAACTTTTACCTCAATAATTTTTGTACAGAATACCCTCGTGTTACAGATCACAGGTCTCCGTATAGATAACCCTTCTATATAACATATGTACTATTCTACACATATTATGTAGGTCGCGGACCCTCCGTAGGTTAGTACCTAACCCCGTACTCGTTACTAGGTACCTACCTTAACCGTTGTGTAATAATTTACCTGTATAGGTTCCCCTTCTGAAGAGATAGAATAATGAACCGTTGTGTAATAATTTGCCCATCAATAATATAAGAAAATATCAAAAACTAACATAACGCAATCCTACCAACAGTACTGCTATATACTTTTGTCGGAAAATAGTAAGCTAACTCTTCACATCTTTCGGAAAATCAACGTAAATGAGATCATCAAAGAACGATGTAGATTGACATACTAACCAAAGTTACTCATGAAGTATTGCCAAACAAACCGATAATGGCTGAGTCTGGCAATATGTCCCTACTCTCTTCTATCCGAAGGAACATTAAAGAAAAACAGTAAGAAAGTAAACAACCTATGCATAGAATTTCTCAGGTTAAAAAGAGAGTTGGAAACGAATGTACGCCATTTTGTAACAAAATAATAAACCAAAAACTGACTAGTTGTCTGCATATAGCGGAATTTTCAGTGTGGTCACTCAAGTTCTTCAGTTTATCTATTTCCAAAATATTTCAGTGGGTTTGTTGCCCATGTTCACTAAATTGACAACCAAATATTGATTCAATTATTTAAGAAGTACATTTTCTAGATGTATACATGACCCCCTTTGTAGCTGCAACCAGGGTGCAACCGAATCTGACGTTAATTTAGAAAAATAAAAGGAATTTGAAATTCATTTATTTTAATTATTTCAGCTTCATTGATTTGTATTCTGACTAATCGTCTGATTCGGTTTCCTCACACCCAGTAGTTCAGAAATGGATGTTCACTAGTTTTTAAATCCCAAAAATTCTAACCTGAAAAAGACGGTTGGGAACTTTACAGGTATGTACCTCCACAGATTCCTCTAATGGAGAACTTGAAGGGAAGATCCTACGAAGATAATTATATTAGAATAAAATTAATGCTGGTCTAATGGGTTTTATGGGATCGTATGTATCTATAAAATAAATACCTACATGAATATAACCACCAATCCATACCTAGGTACTTGTTTTGTACTGGTTTTCCTTGACGGGGCAGCCGGACGTAAAGACCGCGCCTGGAATGGCGTTAACTTCACTTACTTACCTGCATCACTTTAGAAGGCTGCTGCAATACTGTGGGAATTGTTATTCAATTCCGCGTTATAAACATCTAAGTAGACAAGAGCGGTGTACAAGTTCACTGTTAAACCCCGTCAACTGGGTAACCCGGTCTACCGCAGTTGCGCCATGTGGCTATAGTTTGTAAACCGCTCGACTAGTTTTAGGCCGCTGAAGACGCATCCGTCCTGGCTTGCGGTTTATTACGTGGGATATCTCAAACTTTAGATTGAACAGGCGGTTTACTGAAACGCCAGTCGCCTCCTGAAACCAGTTACCCACACCCTCTGTCCGTATTTTCTCACTCGCCAGCGCCTTCAGTGCAGTAGTCAAGCTGCTATTACAAACCTGAAATTTAAAAGCGCTGCAAATTATTACACAACGGTTTATCATTTACCTGTATTCGTCACAGTTTTCTATGGTAAATACCTTCCCTCGTGCTCCCCCCAGGAAAGCCCTAAATCAAGTACAGTAGCCAGCCCGGGAATTGCAGTTTCGTAACTATAATATGCGGTAGATTCAAGTATTCTATAATTAATTAGTTATCGTTATTCATGAATTTCCTGGTTCAACTTCCATTTATCGTTCGTTTTATCGTTCCATTTATCCTCCTTCCTTCAAATGAAATAATATCACGGAACAACCAATGCAGTTTCAGACAACTTTTCGATGCCTTACTCTGAAGGAACGGCTGGGCGGACAATGCTCCCGTTTGTCTCAAAAAGTTCCTCAGTCTGAAACCAATTCGAAAACGTAAAAAAATCGACATAACGGCGCCCTGAAAATTTCACTCCGGGTTGGTTCGCTCCGATCGAGCTGTAAGGCGTTTGACTCCGGTGTCGTAAATTCAAAATTGTCCTTTCACTCCCGACTTAGCGACGGGAGTGAAACGACAATATTTTCGTAGCTGAACGTTTATTTAGCTTTTGAGTTGTGACCATTGGAGTACAAACAGTTATGAACATCCTCCGGAACGTATGGTAATATTACGTCTTACACTAGCGGAAATAACCCTTTAAATAACCTTTAGATTTATTACTGTGTTCTTTATTCTCAAATTATGCGCGATCAAGAAAACATATTCTCATCAGGATTATGATAGACATGTAGCTCATGTATGGTACGAAAGTAAATTTCAATAAATTCATCGCTGGAAGTGATATTGAATCGATGGAGGAAGATATGTACGTAGAACTCAGTTGATTCCGCTGGATTTTATGATAATGATCAGGATTTATGGTAGTTGCCCTCCTTCACTTCAGTCATATCCAGAGAAAAGGAGGAAAATGGAGCAAGAGGCTCGACTGCGTTAATGGAAACCTCCTTCTCCGAGAGGAGCAGACACGGAGTGAAACCATTCATCAAGGATTTCCCTAAAAATGCCGAGTGGCATAGGAATAACTTTATTCTTGACTTGAGTGGGGTATACGTGGGAAGGCTGCAAGCAGTTCTCGAAGAATACAAATAGGATAGGGCGAGGATTCGAGATAGAACTACATGATACTTTATTGCCATAATGTCCTTGACAATACAACGATCACACTTACCTGCGAGGAGTTGCTGCAAATAGCACAAGTGTAAGACATTTGTAAGATAATATATAAAGCTTAGTTTGTTATGAGAAGCACTTCATAACTTCCACAACGGATTCTTTTCTGCTGCGAAGATCACCCTGTGTCTAGATCACTGTTTTGTCCCTCGAAATGTCTATAACTATACAACTGTTGTGCCAAAAATATCAGACTTTGAATTTTTCAACTTAAAAATTGCTTGGAGTTTGAATAAATTTCGTGAAATTGAGAAAAATGTATACGGATGAGTTAATTTTATAAAATAACTCAATGATTGTTTATAAAGTAACGTCTGACCTGAAGTTCAAACGTGGGTTTTATGGTTAACAATCATGTAAGTGTTCACTAAAAATGTCCTTCGGTTAGTTGGAGGTTAGGTCAAGCAGGTATATACAAAAATTGGCCGCATGTCGGGAACTTTACTCCTTGAAATTTCCTTCACAATTTATTATCCTGAGTAGTGTGTGTAATGTGTTCCTCGTTAAATTCCTACCTATGTGAGTGTCAAGGATGGATGGCGAGCTAAGACATAAAATTTGCAGGTGGAATTCTACGAGTACATTACCTCAAGTTCGCAGGTTGGCAATCGGTCCCGCAGTCAGCTTTGCACAGGAACTGACTCCAGGTACAGGTTACGGGAAGGCTGTGATGTTACTACTAGAAAAGCTACTAAATTTTGATGCCTGTTGGCGGTTTGAACTGTGACTCTACGTATCTTAACAAGGAGACTGAAGAAGCTAAATACGTAAATGAGAATGGATTTATTGTAGGAACAAAACAATACCATGGGGTCGCGGTTGCGCAATAGGAAACAACAGAAATTAAATGTGAAGCTGAAAGTACGCGAATAGACGGGAAGTTAAATACAATTCTAAGGGAGCAATTATTATATGGAATGTTACAAATATCAATATGAGCGAGTTGTTGTGTGACTGTGGCACCAGAGTCGTGGGTTCGGGCGGTGGGTTCAGTGTGGATTCAGGTAGTTCCACTGAGCATAAATTGGGGACGTTTGGGGCCAAAAGAGATTTGTGTTGAAATGCTGTAACAAACGGGGCAAGACCCTTTGTACTCTCCGTTTTGACAGTGTGATGCACAGACAGCCTGAAGGGCGCTATTAAGCGACTAGTGTCGCCTAAATACCAAGTATTACGTAAGGAAAGTTGGGTCCTACCTTCTTTGGAACGGTGGTCTGCGTGGTCCAGGGAAGATGCCTTGAGCCTTGGTCCAGGGATGGTTTCTCGGGCTCTGGTCCGGGGATGACTTCTCGGGCTCTGGTACTTCTTCCACGGCTGCTCGTACACCTGCAACAAGTGCTGCACAGCAGTATGGGTTCACACGCCCTGGGTTCGGACGTGCTTCCTGGCGGGTTCGTCCTCTCTCCCTCTCTGGCTCGACTATTATAAAAGGTTTTCCGTTCGTGGTCAAGATCAAGTTCCGAATCGCACTCCAAGTCACCGACAGGTCGAAAGTTGTAACAAAACACTACTACTCCCTAAACTCCTCAGCTTCACTACTACACAACTCAATCAACTAACAACTAACTATCTCAGATACTCTATCCCAGGTTCTCTCTCTCAGGTAGATCTCGGGGAAGTGTGTCATGGCGGCGGTAGCGGGGGTATATATATAAGCCTCCCCCTCCATTGCGCGGAGATGAGGCGCAGAAGGCCCAACTCACGCTTCCTCAACCGCCGGAATCGAAACGACAAGCACCGCCCGAATCAGAAAGGGCTTAGGCCTTCCTCTGATTATCCAAGTGGTGTGTGTTCGTCCGATAAAATCCCAAAATCCCAATACAGCCTCGGAAGAGCTACATCTGGCTTAGGAGACTGGAAACCTTGAAATTACCCTCAAGAATGACCTGCGTGTGAATCACATTTGTGTAAGAAACATCTTGGGACCAACGAAAAAAAGCGTCTTGAGCGACTTTTATTTAATAAGTTTCGTACAATTTGAGTAAGTTGTACTTGGTGGTAGGATATATGTACTATCGAATATTCTATTCAAATACTCATTATATCACACAGCAAGCGGAATCGATACTGAAAGATTGTCAGGCGTCCCTGGGCATTTGGTTTTGCTTGAAGATAAAAGAAAAGAAGATGAGATCTCTTCCGTGGTAAGAAAAGAGGTTGTGTAAGCAAGGAGGAGTTCACTAAGAAACAAGGTTGACTAGCGGACTCAGGAGATCAAAGATAGGTGACCTTATATCCCTCCTTCAAAAAAAAAAATTATTCTTTATCGATCCACCCACCTTGGGTTCCCGCTCAAATCGCTCCTTTGAGATTCGGACTGTCCTTTTCTCCATTGTCAACCTGAATATACACTTTGAGAGGGTTTCTTGTCGTCCTACTCATGATTATCTCCGCATGAGCTGCTTGTTTTAATTTTGGTCCTTGTCACTCTATTCCATGACAGAATATTAGGTATGTCAGTCTTATTACACTCACTTCGCTCGCTCGTCAGGGCGCGGGAGGTATTAAACTTGACCAAAATTTAAGACCCACCCTGATGAATCCATTAATGAAGGAGTGTTGAGAAGAGTTTTAAAAAAACAGTTACTCTCCAATTTTTCTCGTGGAATTCATGAAGTACACTTATACGCACACACACTTGCATACACACAAATCTTGCGCAATGAGTAAGACAGTGTTATTTCATTTAATTTAATTTATTTTTTTTATTTTTTGTTTAAGTGAGAACCCTCATTCTTTATTGCAGTAAGTCATGTGAAAATGTCACAATAACGACCGCCCTGAATCATATTGAATATGAAACTGCAATAAAATATCTAGATACGCTGAACCATACAAAAAATAAGCACGAACTGTCAGTGAAGAATTTGAAATGGAAAGTTAGTTAGGTACAGATTATTATTTATAGTCGACGTGCTAGTTGGTTGCCGCGTTTTGGTGACACTTTTGGAAAATTTGTTCATTTTTGCTTATCTAAAATCCTACAGGTGGTGGTTTGTTATAAAATTTCTCGTTGAATCTGCTGTCAGAAGAGAAAAAATAGTTCCAGAAAACTAAAATTCTGCGCATTGCCTTTTTTATTTTAAAGGACAATTTGGTAGAGCCGTGAATTTGGGTCTTATACCTACCCACTGAATATTCATATTTGATTTATTCATCAAATATGAGTACATCAAACTAATAGCTAATTTATCTGATCCCAAAGAACAGCTCTCAATGGGCTGGCACAAATGCTCGTCCAAGTCGTTCTTCCATATCTTCCTCTTGTGTCGTGCGGGTGGAATTCCAAGTCCCTCTCACAAAGCTTCTGGTAACATTGAATACAATAATTATTACAAACTGAACACAAATAAACCAGGTACTCGCAGTGTCCATTTTCTTCATAAATCCTCGAAACCTCTGAGTTTCAAGTTGAACATCGAACATGTGGCAGCTTTTGGTTTATTAGGTATTTTGTGAATAATACTCCTATGTATTCGCTCAGCAAAAGGTAAGGGTGCGAAGTATTTTTTGTGTTTTAGTAATATGAGCTTTTGAGGTATCGTTTTCCATGTTTTTTGGGACGAGAAGACCGAATATGAAGTCGATTTTGACCAGAGTGGAAAATTGAGGTTCTACCAAAGGTTCTGCTCCCAAAGTTGATTTTTTGTGAGTCAAAAACCTGGGAAATTGTCTGAAATCACCATCAATTTGTATAATAACACTAGAAAAAGTGTCAACGCGTGGATCAAGACGATTTAGGGCCGGTTTCACCAACGCGGATTATCCAGAGTTCAATCCCGGCTGAGGTTTAAGCCATCGATTCTGAGAAAAGACAGTTTCACGAACGCCTAATCTAGGAATAAGTCGCGGCAACGGCGTATTAAGTTAATACCTCGTTTCAGGTGGTTTAAACCTCTGATCTACGGTTGATCTCCGATTCTCCTCCAGGCCATCGCCATTTTGAAATCTATTGCTTCCGAGTCTGCGAAGCAGCGGAAGCCTTGTGTTCACTTTCGTGAGCCAAAAAATTTTTGTCTTCAGAAATCAAAATTTCCACTTGCATTTTGCGTTTCAAAGCCTACTGAACAAATTTGGTTCCGTGTCTGTCGGTCTGTGAGTCTGTGAGTCTGTGAGTCTGTGAGTCTGTGAGTCTGTGAATCTGTGAGTCTGTGAGTCTGTCCGCATTTCCTTGTTACAGCCATAACTTCCACGATTTTGAATTGATTCAGCTCAAATTTTGAGGGATGGTGCGGATAAGGCCCCTTGAGGTCCCATACAAATTTCAACATGATTGATCCAGCGGTACGCCCTGCGCATGCGCTAACGTTAAATTCAACAAACACGCATAACTTTCACAATTTTGATTCAATTTCGCTCAAATTTTCAAGGGTTGTTTGGACAAGGCCTAGTGAGTTCCAGTATGAATTTCAGCATGATCGGACCCTCGGTGCGCTCTGCGCATGCGCTGGCGTGAAATAGATTCAATTTCCTTGTTACAGCCGTAGTAACCAAAGATTTCACCCAATTTCAATGTAATTCTCAGAGATTAAGCGGGTAGGGCCCATTGAGGTCCCATATAAATTTCAACATGATAGAGCCAGCGGTTCGCCCTGCGCATGCGCTCTGTCTGTCTGTCTGTCCTTCTATGCACGGCCAAACGGCTCGACGGATATCGACCAAATTTGGCACGAATATCCAGTAGGCTCCCAAGTTGTGCAACGTCGCATTTTTAATTCCCTGACCATAGCGGAACTATGGTCGACCATGGTCAACTCCTGAATGGCTTGACGGATATCGACCAAATTTGGCACGAGTATCCAGTAGGCTCCCAAGTTGTGCAACGTCGCATTTTTAATTCCCTGACCATAGCGGAACTATGGTCGACCATGGTCAACTTCGTTAATTGAAATGGTAACCCCTATTTTTTATCGCGTATTCGTAATCTACGTGAAATTCTATCTACGATCGACCCTTCGGACTACCCCCGCGGTCGACCTTAGCGCATCCATGGGCCCCTCCATGGTCGAATCCCGAATTGCTCAACGGATATCGACCAAATTTGGCACCAATATCCGGTAGCCTCCCAAGTTGAACGTAGGCGCATTTTTAATTCCCTGACCATAGCGGAAATATGGTCGACCATGGTCAACTCCTGAATGGCTTGACGGATTTTGATAAAATTGGGCACAAATACCCGGTAGGCTATGGGATTTTTCCGTCGTTTGTTGGTTCCACGATACTGCGTACAGCGAATCTCGGATAGCGAGCGAAGCGAGCGGTCAGGCTAGTTATGTATAATGGACGTAATGTATTATGGAAGTCATGTTATGTATAATATGTATATTTCATGTAATGTTATGTAATGTTATGTTATGTAATGTAATGTTATGTAATATGTATATTTAACGTTATGTAATGTAATGTAATGTTATGTTATTTTGCTTCCGAGTCTGTTCTATTTTATAATGGGTCACTCTGATTGTGACGAGGAAGCTCCTGTGCCATCACCTTGGCAGTGTATTTTATCAGTGTTTTTCATATGTATTTCTCAACTTGCAATCTTGCATCAACATTTAGTGCGATGAATCGTTACATTGAAGTGTTTGAGTCATCCTTGGATGAATATTTCAATGAACTTCTGGAAGTGGCCGCGCCCAGACGGCGATAATACGCGAAAGGGTCGACCATTTCCACAAGTGGGATGACGGCGATTTTTTCGCGAGTTTCCGCCTTCCCAAGGAAGGGATGAGCTTAGTGCTCGATGCAAGAGAAAGCCTTCTAGTTCTCGAAACAGAAATGTGAGTGCAACCAAAAATGTGTAATAAATATAATTTTACACCAAACCAGGTAGGCAACAACGTCGGACCCATCATTATTTATTTAGTAGGTAAACAAACCTTCATTGTACGTGGTAGGTACTCGCAGACTGCGCTAATAAGTACATGTATAACTTCTTCTGCATACAGCGAATTATTGTAAAAAAGTAGATACCTTTTATAGAAGAGCCTAGGTAGGCTATCTATAATTTATTACAAGAGCTGTCTCGAAAGATGTAAGATGGTCTTTTGTAGTAATGACAGAGTGGAGTCGAGCAGAAGTTCTCAGAATGAGAATGACAGAGGCTAGAGGCATAAGAAAAAATCGCGAAACTTCCGCAACTGGCTACTATTATGCAGTTTAATGTCTCCACAACAGAGGATGGCGGACAAAATTTAAGTATCCATAGAAGAAATATCACAGATCCACAACTCATGGATGAGCATCTCTCCTCCATGTCATCTGTAATACGGGATTTGTGTTTCTGGGGATAGCAATGCTGATGCAAACTGAACAATCTCGGAACCCAAGTTCGGCTAAACCGCGGATCAAAAACGTTGGTGAAACTGTCGAAGCTCTGAACCACAGATCAAATTTGAATCCAGGATTTATTGATACCAGGTTTAAGCTGCGTTGGTGAAACCGGCCCTAAATGACACTACCAATGATCAAAGATAATTTGAAAAAAAAGGCGTACCTAATTCGTGTTTTGGGGGCCAAAATTGGCGGAAACAATCAGAAATAGCTATTTCAATATTATTTCACATGAAAGAAACAATAAATGAACTGCCAACATTTCTGTAGGTATGTCCAATATAATAATAAACCCATGTGACGAGGACTTCACAGGAAGTTCGCTGACCCAATTGTCGTAGCTCGTTCCCATTATATCTATGCCAATACTCTATTCAGTGAAACATTTTGTACATCCATAGATAGGTATTGACAAATATTCGCAGTTTGCTTTACACTGAAATGTGAATAATTCCAGCATGTACCTAATATTCGGAAACAATGGTTCACTCGTCTGGGTACTGAGATCTGAGGTACGTCGACGTTACTGCAGACTCCCCTGTTCAAACCAAGCATGAGGAACCAGGAGGTGAATTGGGCTTCGTTTCTGTTTTCTTCTCAACTCATAATCGTCTCCCTAGTACCTAATTCTTCTTGAAATTTCTGTTTGAATCTTTCATACATTCCTTTTTATAGGTCGTACCTTGTCAAGCTGACGTTTTCTCCACGTTTTCTCTGAATTGTTTTGGTTTATTATTCTGTGAATAATACACCTATGTATTCGCACACCCCCTCAAATTTTTTTCTTTTCCGTTTCAAGGTGCGCAGATTCCAAAAATGCAATGTCCGTCCGCCGTATCACGCGTACCGGCCTCATTTTCGGTCTAAACAATTCGTTCTTTCGCACACATGCTCCATTTGGGCCCTAGTTGTGTCCGTAAGCTTTGCAACCCGATCGGAGTATACCCAGGGGTGTTACTGTGAGTGAAGATGTGTATAAAAATATGTAATTTTTATGCTTTAGTAACATGTTAGTAACATGAGCTTTTGAGGTATCGTTTTCCATGTTTTTGGGGACGAGAAGACCGAATACGATGTCGATTTGGACAAAGAGTGGAAAATTGAGGTTCTACCACTTGTTCAGCTCCCAAAATTGATTTTTATGAGTCAAAAACCTGGAAAATCGTCTGAAATCACCATCAATCTGTATAATAACACTAGAAAAAGTGTCAACATGTGGATCAAGAAGATTAAATGGCACTACCAATGATCAATGATAATTTGAGGAGAAAAAAAAGGAGCGTGCCCTATTCATTTTGGGGGCCAAAATTGGCGGAAACCATAAGACATAGCTATTTCAACTATTTCAAATGAAACAAACAATAAATGAACAGCCAAAATTTCTGTAGGTATGTCCAATATAATAATAAACCCATGTGACAAGGACTTTGCAGCGTTTCTGTTTGAACTCGAAGAATTATAGTCCTTATTAATTTATTCATGTGTTTTAGTGGCTGTTCATTAAATGTAAAAAAAATTTAAAGTGAAGATAAATACTGTGTAAATAAATAAATGAAACCACATGAATAAAGTTGTATATTTAATTATGAAGGCATTCTTCAAGGTTCTTCGCCACGTTTCCCTACTCATGGGAGATTTTTAATTTTTTTATTTCATTTTTTTTTTTTTTTTTTTTAACATGTTTAATGTTTTAGGGCTGGGGGTCATTCTGTGAATTCCGACACGCAAATATGCAACGTTTTTCATTGGTTACTACACAGTTACTACCTTCTGTTGTAGCAACCATAAAGAATATCGCACTCGAAAGAAACAAGAGTCAATAGCTACGTTTTTCATTGGTTACTACACAGTTACTACCTTCTGTTGTAGCAACCATATGTTGATGGCGAGTTCTATAATAAGTACAGTAAATGCAACATTATACTTGTAGAGTTCAGTGAAATTGTGGCTTTCATTTTTTCTTGACATTAAAAAACTATATCTAATTTCTCCCTTGCGAGGGAAAAACATTAAACATGATTTAATGTTTTTCCCTCTCAAGGGAGAAATTTGAGCTTATGATCAGAATAATATGGGTCTTGCAAGGCAGGAGTACGAGAGGATTTTTTATTTTATTTTTTTTATTATCGTTGATCATTGGTAGTACCATTTAATTGTCTTGATCCACGTGTTGTCACTTTTCCTAATGTTATTTATTTTTAGTACGTCCAATTGCGTACGGCTACCGTTGAAAAGGACTTGGCTCCTAGAATCCAATGTTGCCAAAATAAATTTTGTGAGCTGAGTTAATCCGGTTCATCGATCGAGATAGGTCGTCAATAATGTACATAACATCTCACGTCGCTTCGATTTCATGTTTCGCTCGCATTGTTTTGATTGGTGTGCAATGTGAGCGGGAAAAGATAAAGATAAATGACCCATAAAAGCCAACCTTCCGACAATACTGTTTATAAATAAATTGAAGAAATGTTTCAGAAATAAATTGACGTGGAATTATTCAACTGCCAAATATATTCGTGCGTTATTTTGCATATTCGATTCTCATAAATATTTGCATTCATTGAGTTCAGCATTGAACCTTTCGCTTTTGATGGAATATCCGGGAATCTGATGGAGTTTCCTAGAAGTTCGGGTCAGTTGATCAGCCTGTTGGACATCCGATTTTAAATAGAATTTTCACGTTTCTCTTGATCTGTCCAGTACATAAATGGTTAAATGAATCTGTGAGCACCTGCACTGGATCACAAAACAAGTCTCATTTTGCCATGTTAATTATAAATTGATCATACGAACCTTTGGTTGGAAATTGGCAGCCATTTTTGGGTGTGAATAATGGTTTCTTATTGGCTGTGGGTATATTATTTCCTGGCATTTGAAACTAATGGGTTCTTATGTAAATATTTGTCTTCGGCCTATTGTGTACAAACTTGTCACAGATCGTTCAACGAGCCTTATCTTTCTTTATGGCCTTCCAAACTTTTTGGTGAACTTGATTGGAAGGGGATGGGACAGTACATTAAACAGCTTGATTGCGAGGTGCTAACACCAGACGAGGTTTTTAAAGAATACCGAAATATCATTTTGTACTGTTAGTATAGATTAATATAGGCTGTAATACTCCAAGAAAATGGAGATATTTGACAAAATGAAAACCAACCAGCTCCTACCCTTCAAATTCCAGCTCTTATTGATATTTTTCGGGTGGTTCGGAGCGTTTCAAGGGATTGCATATACAAACACATTCATCTGTCTGAAGGAGCAAGAATTTTGGATTTTGATCGTTCGGATCCTTCCCAGGATGGTCGACTTGCTTCATCGAAGATGATATTCAAGTTTGTTTGAAAATTGGCAAATCGAAGACCCAATGCTCACCGCTTTTGAGGGGCCTAGCCTAAAAGCAGGTTTCCTATGAAGCTTGGAACTCGAGTCGACTTTGTAAAGAGGACAATGGCTATTGTTCGGGTTGAGCTCTCCCTCCCTAAGTCCTGTTCCTCCTGGTCAGTGGGTAACGTGGTTCATTCGGATAGAAGCGAATTTTCGACCCCCTAGTTACTCTTTCGTCCACCGCTCGATCAAGCGCTGTTCGGGGAATCATCACCCTGCGCATGGGTATTTCCGAAATTTTTTTTACCACCATTCCACATATATCTCTAACAACAGTTCGCGAACTTTGATGTTCACCACCAACTTTCAAGTTCAGCGTGAATATAGTGGGAAGTAAGCTTGACTTTATCGCAGCTGGATGTTCGATTACCGGCATAACCTAGTTACATAAAGTTTGTTGTACAATTTAAAAAAGAGTGAGGAATTGCTACCAGTTGAGGTTACTTTGAAGTTAGCAATGCTAATGGGGAATTTTCGTCAATTTTTTTTTTTTTTTGAAAAAAGATTGTTAGATTTCTTGGAAAGCTGGAAGCCCGTTTTCAAAAATAAAGCAGTATTTTTTAAATGAGAGGGATTAAAAGACAAATGCCGCAAGAAATGACTGATTGGCCCACGGTTCTCAATGCTACCAACAACCCAACATTAGAAAATGGCAAACCTTTGCCCTTTGCAAACCTTTGCTTTTAGGTGAGGACATGGTTTTTTGTAAATTTATTCATTCACCCCCATTGCCCATGATGTCATGTGCCCAGTTAAGTACATCCAAATGTACCTACAGTCCATTAAACGTCAAGACGCAGGGTGAAGGCATCCTTAGCTCCTTAGCATTTTCCAAATATAATGATCCCATATCATGTCCTGAACACGATGGTGTCTGTTAAAACCCGAAATCCGACAAAACTGGCTTTAACTAGCCTGCACTAGTTGTCCCAAAGGCCTTTCGCCAAAACTAGTTGAGCCTAGTGGAAACTGGTAGTTACTAACATAAGTTGACGGAACTAGTATTACCGAAGAAACGTTCAGGTTTTTCTGGTGATTACTAGTGTAAACTAGTACTCACAGACAGGCCTTACCATTCAAACAAGAATGGAGACAATATTAGTTCAAGTAGTCAAAAGTGGATTTGTGAAAATTCAAATAAAAACCAAATCATGACTAATATTTTTTTTTCAAGTATTTTTTTTTTTTTTTTTAATTCTACTGCCGTACTTTATAGGGGAGCTTCTCACCAGCTTCACCTCTATGACGTGAAACCTTTTAAGCCGTCTGTACCGAATAGTAGACTTGTTCCTTGAGGAAATCGCCTCCTCAACTTCAAGTACAAGTTTGCTGTAAGCTTCACGCGTCAAAACATTAAAATGACTCTGCTTTTCACCCTCCATACTCAAAATTTCTCCAAAAAACTCACCCTCCATTTAGCTTAAGAATCGTCAGGTTCGAGAACACCACAAAAAAATAAAGACAAAAAAATAATCACCAGGTCACTATAGCTGTATCAATTCTACTGAACAACCTGAGGACAGGGGCGAGACAGTGGACTTGAGTTGGAAGTGTGAGTACGTGAGTGGAAGGAGGAGTAAACAACATAATCATGTTTATTCAGTTGCAACTAGTTCTAACTAACAATCATCTCACATCCGTCGCCAATACTTGTTTTTACTAGGTAGGCTCAACTAGTTTTGGCGAAAGGCCGTTGGGACAACTAGTACAGACTAGCTAAAACTAGTTTCGGCGGATTTCGGGTTTTAACTGTAACATTTACATGTGTATTTCGGCACGTAAATCGTCTATTTAAAAAATAATATTCAAAAAATAAGGCGTACGTATCTGTGTAGAAAACGCCAAAAGAAAATGTCCAAACTTGGTTGCCTGTGATAATCTATCTAGATATGTTTTGGCAGCACTCATAGCATTCAAATCCTGGCAAATCACCACAGTTTTTCAAATTTAAATGTGTTGAACGCTCGAGAATTTTGCTTAAATGGTGTTGAACACTTGAATTCTGGCATGAATACCCCAAAAGCGAAGGAACTACTGATGATGTGACACATTTGAAAACAGCAGCGTAACAACTTCAAGAGCCCCGCCTCGAAATGCCTTGAAATAATAGTATCAAAGGGAAATAGCTCGAATCCCGAATTGAGCGCATTGAACCGCTCCCTCTGTCTGGCTCGATTACATTCATTTGCATTCAACCACTGTTTATAGTTGATGCGATGAGATTTACGCAAACGTTCGTAGGGTTTTCAATTTTCCCGCAAATTAAAACCTTCCATTTTCATTCCGGAGAGGGGACTGAAGCCTGAGTCGTAGTCATTGATTAAATTCGGCGCGGGTTGATTGAATCGGATTGAACCTATGAAACAATTACTAAACGCAAACCCACCAATCTCAGTCGCCACTGCGCGTCGTGGGATGTGTAGTTTGAGCGTAAATGCCTAATGACACCCCGACAGTTGAATTTAATTACACAAACAAGGAAAAATTGCCAATTCACAGTGGTGATGAATGGGCCTTTCAACAAATTACTTTATGTGTTTACTTATTTATTACGTTATATACGGGCAGATGCCCAGTTAGTTCAAAAAGTTTATAGTTCCAGTATTAGTGTTATCGTCTTAATAACCATTTTAGTGTATTAAAAAACCTCCAGTGTTCTATAATTTGTTGAAATACCTACGCTATCATGTGGATTGGAAGGTTTTGTTGGTAGTTACCATAATCATTGTCAGTTATTATAAATAGGTAGGTACTACGTGCACATCTTGTTTCAGAACACAGTCGGAGTTGTTTGTTTGATTTGTTTTTGTTGGCTGGACTTACCCAAGCTTACTCAAGTCCTTTCGAGTTATGTAATTACTAGCCTGTGGGCTGGAAGGTGGTGTAATGACCGCTGTGTAATTAGGGTCATGTCGGTGATGGAGTTGTAAATCCGGATACAACTTCGCTATACCACTAACTATTTCGATTAGATTGGTTCCAAACTGAGAAATTGATGTCACCAGTGATGAGCATTAAAAAATACTGCAAAATACTGCAAACTGCGATATGTAGTGGTTCAGGGATGAAACTTATCAGGCAACCACCGAATTTGCGCTCATAACACGTACGCTGTGCGCACATGAAAAAAATCGAATGGTGGGCCGTTTCTTCGTGAAATGTTGCGTAGAATCCAAATTAATCTGCAAAGAAAAATCGAGGTCTCCGTCTGACTTAGTGAGCGTCGAACAAATTCTACGCAAAACTGAAGGAGCCGTTTTAAATATCTTGAGAACCCGCTTACTGAGGAAGCTATGGGGAAGGGGGTGAGACCCTTTATATTGATAAATATGCTATTGTTAAGCTGAAGAAGGTCTCCCTGGATGTCGAAAGGTACAAGTGAAATGTCGTTTCAACTTGTTTCAATCAGGACTGCGAAAGAAGAGCAGGGAATTCTTCGTCACTGTGAATTACGTTGTGTTGGCGTCATTTTGGTTTATTATTCTGTGAATAATACACCTATGTATTCGCTCAGCAAAAAATTTTTATAACACCCCCTCAAACTTTTTTCTTTTACGTTTCAAGGTGCATAGATTCCAAAAATGCAATGTCCGTCCGCCGTACGCCGTCCGCCGTATCACGTGTACAGGCTTCATTTTCGGTCTAAAAAAATCGTTCTTTCGCACACATGCTCCATTTGGGCCCTAGTTGTGTCCCGAAACTTTTCAGCCCGATCGGAATATACCCAGGGGTGTTATGAGTGAAAATGTGTGTAAAAATAGGTACTTTTTACGTTTTAGCAACATATTGGTAACATGAGCTTCTGAGATATCGTTTTCTATGTTTTTGGGGACGAGAAGACCGAATATGAAGTCGATTTGGACCAAAGAGTGGAAAATTGAGTTCTACCAAATGTTCAGCTCCCAGAATTGATTTTTATGAGTGAAAAACCTGCGAAATCGTCTGAAATCACCATCAGTTTGTATAACAACACTGGAAAAAGTGTCAAGACGTGGTTCAGGACGATTAAATGGCACTACCAATGATCAAAGATAGTTTAAAAAAAAAAAGAAAAAAAGAGCGTACCTAATTTGTGTTTTGGGGGCCAAAATTAATGGAAACCATCAGAAGTAGCTATTTCGATTATTACGCATGAAAGAAACAATAAATGAACAGCCAGCATTTCTGTAGGTATGTCCAATAGAATAATAAACCCATGTGACAAGGACTTTGCAGCGTTTTTATATTCAAAAGCGACGACTGCAACTTGACACGCCTTTGCCCGTCTTGAGAAGATCGTTGAATAGCTTCAATCAAGAATTTCATGTAATCGAGGATTTTTACAATATTACGGACAGCTGTGAATATGTTATAGTCCTAGGTCTCACATGTATGACGTTTGCGCTATCATTTGGTTGATATATAGGTATGGCAATGAAAATCATTATTTTTAATACTGAAATATTATGAACTAATGTTTCGAATGGTATTCTTAAGAAGAAAATTGTATCACTATTCCCACTCTTTACCTCCTTCCTTTACCTTTATTCCTTCTTCTTCTTGGTCTATTCTCTTCTGCCGTGCGGTGTAGAGGTCTCTACTATTTCCAATACAGTAAACCAACTAAGAGAAGCTAGTAAAAATGAAAATCAGGTAAGTTACTTCATTGAAATTCATAGGCGTGCTAATATTTTGCCTTGTTGGACTGTACAGTGCATTACGACAGGAATATTTCGTTGTGATTACTTTCCGATCGTTCGACGCAGCCCATTGAGTTCAACTATGTCCTCGAGGGTGGCCGGCTTCGGAGACTCACGGAGATGATTGATTTGGGAGTGCTTTGCGACGAGCGATTAACTTTTTCGAAACACATTGAGGACCTGGCGAGCAGGGCAATGCGGGTCCTGGGCTTTGTGAAGCGTAACACCAGAGAGTTCACAAGTGTTAGTGCCATAGTACTGCTTTACAAGGCCCTGGTGCTTCCAATCTTGGAATACGCCTCTCCTGTTTGGTCACCCAGTTACGCCGTTCATCAGTATACCCTAGAAAGAGTGCAACATAAGTTTCTTCGCTATATTGCTTTCAAGTTGGGCATTCCTTCCGACGAAGTGTGCTACAGCACTCTCCTCGATACTTGTGGCATGTTGCCTCTGGAAAGGCGTCGTACAATTGCTGACCTCTCCCTCTTGCATAAGCTGTTAAATAACCGCCTTGACTGCCCGGCCTTGCTTTCGATGATCAGCCTCCAAGTTCCTCGTCTGTCAGCACGCTCTTCTCTCCTTTTCTACATCCCTTTTTCATCAACAAATTATGTGAAGAATAGCCCGTTGCAGCGATTGCCTCGCTCCGCTAATTTGCTGATTTATTTAAACCCTGAATTTGACTTTTTTCATCACTCCCTTGTTTCTCTCAAAAAGTTATTGGCTTCCTCACCGTTCTACTTTACCTAAGTTTACCAACCATAGCCAGTGTTCTGCATAATTTAGTATTTGTAATATTGGTACTCCACTTGTTATTATTTTGTCTTCTTCATATTTTCTTCATTTTTGTGCTTCAGTCGTCAGAGTTTTCAACTTTTATTTTTTATTTTTTTCTCTTTGTTCTTCCTGTGAATGTCCATTGATTTTTTGTTTGTACGAGTGTAATTGGGCTTCCCCGTAAATAAATAAATAAATAAATACAGAAAGCCAACTAAGAGAAGCTAGTAAAAATGAAAATCAGGTAAGTTACTTCATTGAAATTCATAGGCGTGCTAATATTTTGCCTTGTTGGACTGTACAGTGCATTACGACAGGAATATTTCGTTGTGATCTGGCTTGAATTGCAAACACCGCCGTCGGCTCCGCATGGGACGAGACGGGAACGAAGCGGTTTATTAATTAGGCCCCGACCGGTTTTGTGTGATGAACCGAGTGCTGCGAAGGGAGGCGACGGAGGTGGCGGCGTGCGATTGTGATAGGTTGAAGGTATTGTAATGGAATGAATGGGAAAACCAGGTGAATAGGAACCAACCCTGGAGGACATCGCTGAGGCATTGACTGGAGGAGGCAGGTCAGATAGCGTAAGTCGGTGTAAGGCGCTTCCACAATGCTCGGCATTTCCCACCAATCTCATCACCCTGTTCCCGTCCCCATCCTTTTCTACGGCTCTTGAATGAATATTTGGCGTGCTCCTGGCACATTTCTGACTGGGTTGTACTCACCACTTGCCGTCAAATTTTCAAATTGAAATACTCCATCATGAAACGTGAAGGTGTTTCACCTGAGAAATCAGTGAAATTGAGCAAGTTTTTGAGGTAAGTTTTTAGGCTTGGCCTCTGAATAACACCTGTTGTGAGCGGGTTGTTTGGATGGCGTTAGTCTTAGGGAACGTTGGCTCCCCGCGGTTTTCACCACAGCAGGCGCTAGAGGGTGTGGCTTCCCGCGGTTTTCACAGCAGGCGCCTGGGATGTGGGAGCTAGTACCCGCGGTTTTCACCACAGCAGGTGCTAGAGGAGAGGAAGGTGTCCCGCGGTTTTCACCACGGCAGAAACCGGGCGGATGGAAGCTAACAACTCGTGGTTTTCACCACAGCAGGTGTTAGACGAGAAGGAGGCATCCCGCGGTTTTCACCACAGCAGACCCCTGGAAGGTGGATGCTGATACCCCGCAGTTTTCACCACAGCAGGTACCTACCAGTGGAGAAGGAGGTATCCCGCGGTTTTCACCACAGCAGGTGCGAGGAAGGGTAAGAGAGAGGGTGAAAGAGGGTCGAGAGAGAAGTTGTAAGTCGGGGGTCGGATCGTCGAATGAAGAGCTGGGCCAGAAGGGCTGTTTTTGTAGGGACTTTTCCACCCGTCCCCTGTACACAATCGGCCGTTAAGACCGTTGAGGCAGTTGGCGGTTGGGGAAAACCCTCGGTGTTGACCAGCTCAACGTTCTCCGCGTTTATTTGGTTAAATCTAGTAATATTACAGGAGTGGTTACTGGTGAGGGAATCACGACAACACCGTTAGGTGTTTGAATTGCCAATTCAAACGTCAAAATTTTGAAAATCACATCCAAATTTCAAAAGATATTTTCCCCATTCTTTTAAAAGAATTTTCAAAGAAGAGTTTCAAAAAGTGTAATCATTAGGTAAAGTCTTGAAAATTGATGCGGAACAAATCCGTTTCAGATCATTCTGAATCCATCCTTAGGAATAGTTGTAACATATTTACAACTTTTTTTTTTTTTTTAGTGTAGCCGTTTGGAGGGGAATGTTTTTCAAGTAGGTATGGGTTTCATGAACGCCCATTAGAAGCTAAGTAAAAGGTGCCCCCGTTGTTTTCATTTAGTTTCGGCGAGGGAGATAATAACCACTCACAACTCCGTTTAGCCAGTTCTAAAACCAAATTTGTACGCATCGATCCCGAATTTTGAACATCAACCCATATTATGGCATTCACCATTTGTGTAAGGAAGTATTAATACAATAAATTTCAGTTTTCCATTTGCCAGGCTCTACACGACCTAGGAAATGCCTTGTCATTGTATCATTTATCTTTATATTACTCACTTTTTGTCTCACTCCAGGTGAGCTAGTTCTATTATCTGAGAAAGTTTCACTGGTATAAAAAACATAAATAGCAGTATGAATCGAGCTATCGAGCCAACTACTTATATTAGATCAGCTGCAGTTAGCACTGTAGTCTCATTCGTTTCACCTTTACTGGTCTCTTGGTCGAGCTCCTAAAATGATTAAATTTATTGATAGCTTTCTGATTTTTCCTTTGGGACATCAGAGCCCAGATCAGCTGCGATTTTTGATTTGAAGACCGAGCTATGCCAATAACAGCTAGTTCTGAGAGTTATATCGTATACACGGTAGACCATGCTATGCTATATCTTCGCCGCCAACACGGCTGCTATTATAAATAACAGGTATCGATAATATAGAAGTAGGAAGTGAAATGTTGAGGATTTTTTACCTTTATGGGTTCAGTATACACGTGATTTCCCCAATTCCTAGTCGTATTTTAAACTTTGTACAACATTTTATTTGTCTTTACCGATTCTTTTGTCAAGGTACTTTTTTTTTCTTTCTTTAACGCAAAGCGATAGGTAGGTATTTAATGAAAATACACGTTGAGGTTAGGTGAATTTATGTCTGACATTGTAACACTCCTCGTCGCATGTGCAAAATTTCCTCCAAAAATATGGGAAACGATACCTCACAAGCTCATGTTCACTAAAACCTCAAAAATACCTCGAAAAGCCCTATTTTTACACACATTTTTTCCCCCCTAACACCCCTGGGTGTATGCCGATTGGGCTGCCGTGTTTCGGAGCACTACTAGGACCCAAGTGTGCTCCCAAATGGGGACAAAAACTTTGTACGGAAAAACGACGATTTTAGACCATAATTTAACGTAAATTTAAGGCTGAAACTCGTTAAAACATCAATTTTCCACTCTTTGGTCAAAATCGACTTCATATTCAGTCTTCTCGTCCCAAAAACATGGAAAACAATACCTCTAAAGCTCGTGTTACTAAAACACAAAAAGTACCTATTTTTATACCCATTTTCACTCATAACACCCCTGGGTCTATTCTGATCTGTCTGCAAAGTTTCGGGACACAACTAGGGCCCAAATAGAGCATGTGTGCGAGAGAACGAATTTTTTAGACCGAAAAATGAAGCCGGTACACGTGATACGGCGGACGGAGGGCGGGCGGGCGGGATTGCATTTTTGGAATCTACGCACCTTGAAACGTAAAAGAAAAAATTTTGAGGGGGGTGTTATAAAAATTTTTTGCTCATGAGCGAATACATAGGTAGGTGTATTATTCACAGAATAATAAACCAAAACCTAATGACTTTGTGACCGAATAGTAGTCAGGAACTGCCCTATGATGTGTTCCATACGTGAAATAACAAACCATTGTGGAAGAATTCGGAACGTTTTGAACGATGATTGACTTTCGTCAATGAGACCGGGCACTGTATAAATAACTCGTCGGCACACAGACGTCCACGAAACTATATTTGTGTGGGTGAAAGATTTTGCGAATTGAGTACACGAATGATCTGTGTGCTCGCTAATCTGTGCATCAGTGCTCTTACAGGGAACGTTTGATTCCGTCACTACCACAAAGGTAAATGAAAAATGAAATTAAAGGGGTCTCCCGACGGGCTAGTTCTCGAGGTTCTCGCCGCGCTCTTGACTCTTGTGAAGATAAATGAAAAGAGCCGCAATAACTTTGTTCCGTCTTGATCCCTTCTACTACCGTCCCAAACGTAAATTTCCTTTATCTTCCGCACCTGAATTACGGCAAAGCCTAATTCAGGTTCCTATCTCGCATAGTTTGTATCCTCTTGCTGCTTAAATGTCTATGAGGTCAATTCAATATAAATACATCCACAGTATCCAGTTCATGGGAGTTTTGTATTGAGTGCTGATGCAATTATGGTTAATTCCAAGTGAATTTATCAATGGCGGTTAACCCCCTGTTGAGATACGTTGCCACATTTTCGCTGTGGTCAATTTCTCCCAACCACCACGGATAATAATTAATACGTATACCTCCACCTCTTTGTGCTTGCATCGTTACTGTTAATTTTGTGTAACACTTGTAACCACTGCAATAATGTGTCGCTCCATATCGCTCCATATTTCTGTTTCATCTGAAGGTATTTCAGAATTCCACTTTCTATTGTGTGACATTTCACTAACCCTGAAAACTGCTGATTGGTGACGTGATAGCAGTGGCATAGCCCCCACATTGGCTCGAAAACAAATACTTAATTTACCACAAAATAAAATTAAATTTTCAAGAATGGTAACAATCACAAAAGTAAGAGAAACAAGTACAACAATAACAGATTAAACAGTAAATCAAACATGAATAAACAGTTAAATAATATTACGTTTGTGATGATCCCTCATGGTAGGGTAGGTTTTGGGTAAGGAGAAGGATAGGAGAGAGGTTCTTCGTAGGAGTCTTTTCGGGTCGCTAACCCCACAGTTATCACCACTGCAGGCGTTAGTTTGAGAGGAGGCTAGCACCTCGCGGTTATCACCACAGCGAGTGCTAGTGGAAAGCGAGGCATCCCGTGGTTATTATTACCACAGTGTATGCTAGAGGAGAGAGAGACGTCCCATGGTTATCACCACAGCAGACCTCAGGAATAAGGAGGCTAGCTGCACCCCCCGGTTATCACCACAGTAGGTGCTAGAGGAGAAGGAGGCGGGCCGTGGTTATCGCCACAGCAGATGCCAGGAAGAAGAAGGTAAGTACCCCGCGGTTATCACCACAGCGAGTATTCAAGAGAGAGCATCCCCCGCCCCCGGTTATCACCACAGCAGGCGCAAGGAAGGGTAAGAGAGAGAGGAGGTGTAGGTCGAGTGACAGAGAAGTCGTGTGTAAGAGCGAGCTCGTTCGAATGAAGAGCTGGGTGTGCCGGGGTCGTCATTATAAGGACCTCCCCCCCCTCCCCGTCATCCAATGGCCGTTGAGGATCGTTGGGGAGCTCGATGGAGGGGACCCTTCTAGTCCTTCCCAGGCTTCATCCCAACTCGTCCTTCTCCTCGTTTACTTGGTTAAATCTCATATTACATAGGAGTGTAGTGTTTGAGGGGTACCACGACAACGTTTATTTGATTACAAACGAGCAATGTAATGGCCTTGGTGAATATTTTCCGACCAAATAGGGGAGGTGGGTTGGATGGGGTGGGATGCGTTTGTAGGAGATTCCCCGACTTCCCTATTAGGTCGCTTCACACTAAGACTGTCACGAGATACCTGCTGCCGAGATCGGTCGGTGACGGTCCTTTTCACATGGGACTGAGTTTCATCCATCCTGAATACACCGTAGAACAGTGCAAAGTATCAGTCCTTTGGGAAGTAAGAACTGAGCAAATAATAATATTAATATTTAATATAAAATACCAGTTATTTTAAGTCCTCTCCAATTTTACTCCAGATGTTCATATTAAAATCAGTGTCCATTTATTTTGGATTGGAGAGCTCGTAGAGCGGGGGATATTTCCGCACTAGCTCAATCAGTTTTTCTTCACTCTTATTGAAGAGTAACAGCAATCATAAAACTGAAACAAACCTGAAACCTCACGGAAATGAAAAATTATGGTCGTCAAAACCCGCAGGATATTGTCGCCAAGAAACTTGAGATGACGGCTCGGTGACGGCGAGCGAACTGTGGGCGCCTGCACGTTGACGCGCCGGGTTACTCGAAACACCTCCGTTCAAATACTGAGAAGAAGACTTATATTTTATGCCACGCCGGCCGACGTTCGTGACGGTCTAACGTGAAGCGACCGGATGCGCGGCTGATCACGACGCACGTAGGGGGGTAAAAAATGCTTTACAATTTTGGTTTATTATTTTCAATAATGAACCATTGGAATCGAGCATGAAAAAAAAATTCTTACCCCCCTCAAAATTTGATGGTTTACGTTTCAAGGTATGTAGAATCCAAAACTGCAACAAAAATATTTCTTCTGTCCGCCGTACGCCGTACGGGCCACTTTTCTTAGTTACCATGAAAGAAAATTGATGAAATTCGGGTTATAGGTTCCGTTCGGGGTCTAGTTGGTCCTCGAAGCTCGACGTTACTGTCAGTCATCTCTAAGGAGTTCAAAATAGGGGTTGAAATTTTCAAAACGCCTATACCATTTTTTTACGTAAATATTTTTACGGTTTTAAATAATTCTTGAACTTGCGAGTTTTTTAAGACCATCCGGAGCATCGTACGTCCAGCCGTTCGTTCACAGTAAGGCCCCGAAGTTTGCACCGACAGGCATTTTCGACTCCAGTGTGAATGAAATTGTATACAATTCAAACCACGGTAGGTAGAAATAGACGGTAGGGGTCAACGAGTCAAGCCTCGGGAAATCCCCGAGGCCTGTGACGTCACTGGCCACCTTTCACTTTGCTTCCCCCTTGCTACATGCATGCCAGTAGTGTGTTTGAAGTCGTATTGTGCAGTACGTTGTTATTTTTAGTTAGAGAAATGGTTTGCTGTGCAGTTAGTGGTTGCACAAATCACGACAGACACCAAAAACAGTCGGGTCTTAATTTTCACCGTTTTCCTAAAAATAAAGAAGTGAGGTTGAAATGGATCAACGCGTGCAAACGGGCTGATCGATTTTTTCCGATGTTTCTCGAGTGTGTTCCCAACATTTTAGTGAATTGGACTATGTCAGAGATTTCAGAGGTAAGTCGTTATTATTCAATGCTCAGTTTTCAAAAAATTTTCTGTATTTTTATCTGTGCGTATAGATACAAAAACTAATCAATAATCACACTGCTAACAAAGTGTTGATTTAACGGGTTGTGACACTATTTCTGGGGGGCTTTGAGTGTGCTGAATCCAAAATAGAGGAATTTTTTCACACAGTCAAACCAATTATTATTTTATCATTATAGTTTGGCCTAATATTACTCGGTACCTATCACATTCATCACTTTTTTTTACAGGTGAGTTAATGGGAATACCATCAAAACGCACTCTGAAACAAGATGCTGTTCCTAATTTACAACTGCCCAACCGACAACTTTCCGAAATTACATTATCCCGTCAAGCCGAACGTAATCGCCGAGCAGAGAAGCGAAATTTGCGAGAGGTAGTAAAATGTGTAAAGTAAAAGCATCGTACCCAGATATCGACGACTTCTTAATAACTTGTTTTGTGCGAACACGAACATTTTTCCGGATAAAATGTCTAAACGTTCGTAATATCGAGAAAAAACTGAAAACCAAAAAAAGAGGGGTATCCTCGCCAGCAGCCAAGGAGAGGAAGAAAATGAAAAAAATGAGGAAAATCGTCAAGTGAAAATTGTAGTTTTCATTGTTGTTTGTTTTTTTGTTCATTATTGTTCATACTAGGTATGTTACATACTTGGTTTTTGTCCAAGAATTTTCCCTACCACAATTTTTTACATAGACTACCTAATACGATTATTTTTTAGACATTATAAATACGATTGTCATAAGATTAAGAAGAAGAATAAAAAGGACGTTGAATTAGTATTGTTATAAATCAAGTTGTTGGAAATACGGTATTGCTCCTTCCGAGAAATTACCCTTTTGTAAACATGGTTACCTCGATTTTTTGTCCATATCTATTTTAATTAGGATCTTATTCGTCCCAATAAACATTGTTTTGTCAACAAATCTGCGGGAGTTGATTTTCCTAATAAATAAAACCCTACAAACAAGAAACTCGTAGCTGCGAGTATTGGTTTAGTGTAGGGCCGGGCCGACTGAGGTGGCCAGTGACGTCACAGGCCTCGGGGATTTCCCGAGGCTTGACTCGTTGACCCCTACCGTCTATTTCTACCTACCGTGATTCAAACCAAATCTCGTAACCAGAGACGCGCCCACAATAGGAAATTTGGCGGAGATAGAATCATTGCTAGGGATCACCTGATTATATTGGCGGAGTATGAAGTCGAGTTGGTTGTTCTGTGATATTATTTCATTTGAAAAATGATGGCTCTTTTGGAGTTTGTTGGTAGGTAGTGAAACTTGAACAAACTTTGAAGTATTATGGATGGGTAAATTATTACTACGGTAAATCATTACTCAACGGTAAATTATTACACAACGGTTCATTATACCATCTACGTAGAAGGGGCTGGAGTTTTTTGGTAGGTACTTTTGCAACTTTTTTCACTCCTCATCAACAATTTCTTTTCAGAACTTCATTATGTGTGTTTCTTTTTGTTGGGTACTGTTTGTCATCGGCAGAATTATTTTAGCAACATTTAACTCGAGATTTAGGTAGGTACCTAGTAACGAGTACGGGGTTAGGTACCAACCTACGGAGGGTCTGCGATCAACATAATATGTATAGAATAGTACATATTATATTATATAGACGGGTTATCTATACAGAGAGCTGTGATCTGTAACAGAAGGGTATTCTATACAAAATAATAAACCGTTGTGCAGGGATTTGCAGCGTTTTTGTTTAAATTATAATTTCTGTGTTGACAATACGTATTATTTTGTTACACAGTACTATGTAAATAAAAACTTTGTTGCCAATTTAATGTTTTATTTCATCAGTTCATCTTATTTAACATTACCTATAACATTTAATGCTTGTTAAATTTACATTCAACTTTGTTTGTAAAGTCAAGCCTTAAATTTTATATTCCCAATACCCCCCACACACACACACACACACACACACATCAACCCTGGCTACGCCACTGCGTGATGCTACTTTTCTGTTTGAAATCAAGTTGTATGAATTTTAATAATATATTGATGTCAATTCGATTTTTGGTCGCATGATACTCGTGGCTTACAATTTAGATAAAAATAATCCTTGGTATATCTAGTTTGTACATTACGATTTCCTTCTGTTCCAGAACCAACGACAGACATTATCGGTGGTCCAGATCTGTACATCGACAGAGGGAGTACCATTAATTTGACCTGCGTAGTCCTCTTCAGCCCTGAACCCCCAGCGTACATTTTCTGGAACCACAATGACGCTGTGAGTACTACATTGCTCTAGTTAACAGACATTGTTTTATTGCAGGAATCCTCAGTCTTGAGAGGGGTTCATGGTAGGCGAGGAGGGGCCGATTAAATGGACCCATGCAAAATTGGGTTGTTGGTTAAATTCACAGTGGACAATTTCAGTAAATCTTAATAACGGGATTGGGATAGATTTTTAATAACGGGCGTATGGGTAGGAGAAAATGGTCGAATTTTCGATAGGTGTTGATAAAAGATGCAAAATAAAAGGTTTTTGAATCGGGCGGTAGCAGCGCGCAAATCAACTTGTATAATGAAAATAGTGAACCGTTTTGAAGAATTTGTAAATAGGTTAAATATGGATTTGAAATAAGGCGAATCGTTTTTGGTTTAATATTTTCAATAATGAAACTTTGGAATCGAGCATGAAAAAAAAAATGCTAAACCCCCCCCCCCCCCACCCCCTCAAAATTTGATGGTTTACGTTTCGAGGTATGTAGAATCCGAAAATGCAATAAAAATATTTCTGTCTGTCCGCCGTACGCCCTACTGGCCACTTTTCTTAGTTACCATGAATAAAAATTGATGAAATTCGGGTTATAGGTTCCGTTTGGGGTCTAGTTGGTCCTCGAAGCTCGACGTTACTGTCAGTCATCTCTAAGGGGTTCAAAATAGGGGTTGACATTTTAAGAACGCCGTAGCTCGAAAACTTTCGATAGAAAGGGTATGGTTTTTTTTACGTTATCAAATTTGTCATGAGCTAAACAATTTGTTGAACTTGAACAAACGTTGAAGTATTATTCATGTGTAAATTATTACACAACGGTAAGTTATTACACAACGGTTCATCTACCAAGAAGGTGCTGGATTTTGTTGATCGGTACTTTTGCAACTTGAACAACCGTTGAAGTATTATTGATGGGGAAGTTATTACACAACGGTTCATTAAGTTGACCACGAGGGTAGGTATTGACCACAGAAAACAGTGATCTACGCAGAAGGGGTATAGCTATTTCTCTCCACATCAACAATTTTCCTTCAGAACTTCATTATTTGCGTTTCATTTTGCCATTTTAGTTACTTTTTGTCATAGACAGAAGTATTTTAGCAACATTTAACTCGTGATTTAGGTAGGTACTTTGTGACGAGTACGGGGTTAGGTACTAACCTACGGAGGGTGTGCGATCTACATAATATGTATAGAATAGTACATATTATATTATATAGACGGGTTATCTATACAGAAAGTTGTGATCGGTAACAGAAGGGTATTCTGTACAAAATAATAAACCGTTGTGGGATTTGCAGCGTTTTAAGGGTGGATCTAGTTCATGAGATCTGAATTGAATTGAGAGAATTTCTCGTTGTTCCGTTTCGATTCATTTAAATTAGTGATACGAGACTCAGAAATCAAACAAGGCGGCGAAAATATTGAAATTCACTTTTTACTAAAACCATCCCAAGCAATATTAATCTTACTGGACTACCTAGAGTCCGATTTTCCTCCTTTAAAAAGTTCGATCGCTCCAATTCATCACTTCCAACACACAGGAGTTTTTACTAAAGAAATAAGGACCAGAGATACCGGAACGAGGAGGCGGATGGGAGCAAAAAAGGAGAAAAAAGGAATAAAGAAAAACTTGAAAATATCTCAAATCCCTGAAGCACCTCCTACATGGAGGAGAGTCGGGGGTTTCCTTTATCTCGAGTTGGAATCCTTATAACGCTGCGTAATTAATGCTACTTACTCCAGCCAACGGTCGTCAGACCCGTCTCACCCTCCAGCAAGTTCTTTCTACGTTCCTTTAAGCCGTCAGCTTCTCAGAACCCTGAAAACGAGTTCTTCATCGAACCCCAACCACCGTATCCGGCTTCTTTTTTTAAAAAACTGACTGAACAAAGGAGAAAAAACACGACAGAGAAATGAAGGGAAGGAAATTTTAATTTATCGGCCCAAGGAGATGGAAGGGGTTGAGGAATATTCGGTTTTTCCTACCCAAAGGGCGGGAATACAATCTTGATTTATTTGTTTGGTGGATGGTTTCGCCCGCTCATCGATCCTCATTATCGGAATTAACAAGCTATTGCTAGGACTAACAAGAGCGATGGCTGTTCGTGGTGGGAGGAGGGGGGAGGGGTGCGTTTAAAAGTTGGATGTCGACGTTGTCTGCATGAATTATTTTGTTTTCAGTCGATCAAACTTGAATCCCGGTGTTTTCGTCTCGTTCTTTTCCCCCACTTTTTATTTGCTGTAACTACTTCCTCAATTACGTGAAGAAGCAAACGTTCGCGTGTTGTTAACTCCGGGGGGAAAAAACTTTTTTTTTTTAACTTCTAGAACTTCCTTCGAATCGCTGACGAAGTTCGTAGCTCCTCCATCGCGATCGCAAAGCCAAGTCGGTTTTAAATACAAGTGACTCGAGAAGGAATTGAATGTCATAACAAGATTTAGTTAGTCGTCGAAGAGTAGAAATACAAGACCGAGGTAGCCGTGGATTTTGTTTTAATTCAATTTAACTTTTGTTGAGTTTGTTCTTAGCTCATCCCTTGGAATCGACCGACAAAAACACTTCTTCTCCCGCGCTCATGGTTTTTTATAGGCAGTGGCGAAGAATGTTGTTCCAAATTTGATATTGCCGTGAACTTCGCGGAAAAATTAAATCTGCACAGAAACGTCAGTCGACACTGTAGTATTTTAGCATTAGTATTTTGGTTTATTATTCTGTGAATGATACACCTATGTATTCGCTCAGCAAAACATTTTTATAACACCCCCTCAAACTTTTTTCTTTTCCGTTTCAAGGTGCGTAGATTCCAAAAATGCAATGTCCGTACGCCGTCCGCCGTACGCCCTACGCCGTATCACGTGTACCGGCTTCATTTTCGGTCTAAAAAATTCGTTCTTTCGCACACATGCTCCATTTGGGCCCTAGTTGTGTCCCGAAACTTTTCAGCCTGATCCGAATATACCCAGGGGAGTTATGAGTGAAAATGTGTGTAAAAATAGGTACTTTTTGCATTTTAGCAACATGTTAGTAACATGAGCTTTTGAGGTATCTTTTTCCATGTTTTTGGGGACGAGAAGACCGAATATGAAGTCGATTTTGACCAAAGACGCGGAAATTGAGGTTTTACCAAAGGTTTTTGGTGGTTTAATGAGAACCAACAAAAATAATAATTTGACTCCAGTCAATTAATAGCGAACTTTGAATAATATATTGAACAAAAAATAGTAAATTATAAAACTTGAAGAACGGACTTTTTAAAACGAATTTTCCGACTGCAATAATTTCAATTTGGAAAATTTGGAAATTTGTCCGAATCATATGTTACAAACCGCGCACAACAATTTATCAACTGTAGTCAACCGCTACAGGTTCAACTCCCAAAATTGGTTTTTTATGAGTCAAAAACCTGGAACACGGTCTGAAATCACCATCAATGTGTATAATAACATTAGAAAAAGTGTAAACAGGTGAATCATGACCATTAAGTGGCACTGCCAATGATCAAAGATGATCTGAAGGAAAAAAAAAAAAACAAAAAAAGTACCTATTTCATGTTTTGGGGGCCAAAATTGGTATAGAAATCATCAGAAATAGCTATTTCAATCATTCCACATGAAAGAAACAATAAATTTAACAGCCAACAAGAATCTCTAGAACTCCAATAGAATAATAAACCCATGTGACGAGGACTTTGCAGCGTTTTTATATTAGATTATGGGGTTTTATGCTGGGAACGAATTAACTCTTGGGTTGAAAAATTATACAATAGTTTTATTCACAGTCGGGCCAACATAACAGGAATCAATCTTTTATACTACACCTTTGCCCTAAGGAGATATTAAGCTCAAATTACAAATGTTTTATGAAAGATGAAAAACTTCTTCATATGTAGAAAATAAAGTAAAAGTTAAGTCTCTGGGGGGGATTGACAGCTCTTCTATAACGAGTAGTGTTGGCAGGTTTGTTGCCGCTTTGCGGAGGAATAGATGGTGCTGATCCCACGGTTGTGTTTGGTGGAGTGTCCCTGGTGCCTTTGGAGCTTGATGTACTGGGCGGAATCTTGTAGGGTGTATGAGTGGCAAATCCTTTGAAGTCCTCTCCAACATTCGGAAATTCGTTTTGGAAACCGTTGCGTTGGAGATTGGAATGGGTTTATTCTCCTTTGGTTGTGTAGGAGTCGCGGGTTTCGGTTCAGGTGTTTGGTGTTGATGTACGTCTGGAGCAACAGCTTTCGATCCAAAAGAACAGAAGCTTCTGGAAATTGGCTGGACTGGCACTGAGACAGCTCTGCGCCTGATGTGGATCGAATTTCTACTGTACTTGTTTCCGCTATTGTCTCGAACAGTGTATAAGCGTGGTTGAGATTATCTCCATTTATCCATTTCCATTTATCTCCACTCCACCATTTTCCATTTATCATGCCACTTCATGTAGACAAGCATCCCTGGCTCAAATTTCTTTTCTTGAGAAGCTGTTTGGTCGTGGTACAACTTGGTCTTCAGCTTCCGCCTTTCCATCTCGATGTTGACGTATCCATTCGGGTTCTTTGGTAGAAGCAGCTTTTGACTTGTTGGTACATGCGTGCGCAGCAGGCGACCCATCAGTAGTTGGCTCGGTGAATAGTCCAAACCGGTGATTGGAGTTGCACGATATTCCAACAAGGCTTTTTGCACGTCACCTCCTGAGTGAACTGCTTTTTTAATCAGCTTTTTGGTAATGCCAATTTCACGCTCCGATAGACAGTGACTGGGGATACAGCGGGCTAGATGTGTTGGTGCTTAAACACCACGATTTAGCGAACGTTTTCATCTCCACACTATTAAATGGGTTGTTGTCGCATCGAACTTCCTCAGGAACTCCAAAAGTGCTGAGCAACCCTTTCAATTTTTCGATTAATACAAAAGCGTAGTAGCATTGCAGTATTTCTTTCTCACATTGGCTCCAGCCAATTTCATTCTGTGTCAGTGCACGTGAGGCGAATGCTACTGGTTGAACTTTCTGTCGAAGGCAACTTCCGAGCCCATCCTTCGAAGCATCGCGTTGAATTACGATATCCTCGGATGCGTCGAAAATCTTGAGTGTTGGCGCGTTAGTCACCATCTGTTTAAGTCTCAAAAATCCTTCATCATGCTTAGATGACCGCTCTCAGCATGAGCTTTTCTTCAAAAGCCTTCTTAAAGGTGCGGAGACTCTGGAATAAGCAGGAATAAATTTGTTGATGTAGTTTATTGCTCCCAGAAACCTCTGCAATTGTTTAACATTTTGTAGGACTTCTAATTTTGTTATAGCACGAATTCTGTTACTGTCCACTTTAATTCCAGACGATGAAAATATTAGGCCCATGTAGTTCACTTCAGAGAGTTTATATTATAATTTTGCCTTGTTAAATTTTATGTTGTTCTCGCTGTCCTTTTTTAACACTGCTTCTACGTTTTTATCGTGTTCCTCATCTGAGCTCCCTGTTACGATGGTGTCATCAATTAGGACCTGCACACCGTTTAATGCCCCGAAAATTTTAGTATTTTCCCGATGAAAATTTTCGGGAAAGGATGACAAACCATAACGAACGAAATCAACCAACGAAATCTACCATACGGTATGATCATCGTTCACAGGCGACTGGACTCTTCGCGAAGGACGAACTGGTCCTTCTCGATAGTCAAATACTGTATATATAGACTTCCTCCACTGAGATTAGCAGCTCTTCTTGTGTGGGAATTGGATTAAGGCATAAGCGAACTGAGCCGTCTTTCTTCTCTACAATCACCACGTCATGTGCCCAGTCTGTGGACTCATCAATTCTCTCAATTATATCCAACTTTATCAAACGTTCAAGCTCTTTCTTCAATTTATTCTTTAAAATTTCTGGCAGTCGACGGGCAGGCTTCACCACAGGTACGGCATCTTCCGATACCTAGTCTTATCTTTATAGTGTAGGGCAATTTTCCAAGTCCAGTGAATAGGTCTTCGTTTTTCTTTATGAATTCTTCTCTTTCTTCAAAATTCTTATCCGGTTTCGGCTTCAAAATTTGCTTCTCCTTCTTCATAGAAATATTAGCCGTCTTTTGGTATTCTTCTTCAGTCTTCTTAGGTACAGTCAATGTTATACAGCATTTTCAGCAAGTCCAATTTCAGACAGGAATCAAGTCCGAGAATTGGTGGTGAATCATTATTTACGACAATTCAACAACGACAACATTCAAATTGTGTTGTTTATTTTTATAAGTGCATTTGAGCTGGCACTGACCTTCAAGTTTTATAGTAAAACCTCCAAATGAATTTATTCTTACTTTTGATTTAGACATTTTAGGTTCGTCACTCAATTTTTTATAAACTGCGAGCGGAATTTAATTCACATCGCTTGCATTGTCCAATTTAAAATTCACCGGCTTACCACCAACTTCCTCCCACACATTTTTATTCGTAGAAGATACAGTGTAGCAACCGCGAATAATGCCCACAGTACAACAATCTTGAGAAGAGATCTCGTCCGACGAATCATCCTCATCCGCTTCTACAGTACGTACCTGTTTTTTTATGTTTACGACCAAAGCACCCAACCGAGAAGTGGTTCATTCTGTTGCAAATCGAGCAAGTTTTCCCCCAAGCAGGGCAAGCGCGAGGTTCATGGCGCTTACCGCACTTTTTACTTAGGAAATCGTTAGACCCCTTGCGACGATTACTATGAGAGGCGTTCTTACATCGATTGATACTCGATTTCCGGGTATAATTTATATTCGCATTTGTATCGGTTGCAGTTTCTTCTTTATATATACAGCTTACCTGCTTCTGCAGCCCGGCTTATTGTTTCCACGTCGGCGAGAGATAGCTTCTCCACCTTTTGTAGTAGTCGTTGCTGTATTTCGGAGTCGTTAATATGAGTAACAGTGTGATCAAGGACCGTTCGGTCGGCGTTGGATGTTTTACAACCGTCGTTAGAACAAACGAAGCTACAGTTTTATGATTGAGTTTCAAGTTCTGTATGGTAGGCATCGAATCCTGGTCCTTTCGCATGTGTTATTTTATGGAATTTATGGGTTTCCGTCGCTACACTGATATAGGGCGCACGATACGTATCAAAGGCACTTATTACGTGTTCCAAAGTGTCCTTTTTGTTGTCAGAAAACGTATTGTAAATGTCGTGGTATCCTCCCAGAACCACAACTCTACCATGTGAAAATTAAGATCTCGCCAATAAACTCAGAAGTGGGGACAAAAGACGCAGGAGAGCTGAGGGACAGCCTGGGGATCCCCACCATCCTCCACTAGCTGGAGGATGGAGGGAGATGACTCCCAAGCCTATATATACTCGCCTCCTTCGCCTTTTTAACCATTCTACGCTCTCCTCTAGTCGCTGACTACTCTGTCTCCTCCTTACCTCGTCTCTCTCCTTACCTAAAAGATCCTGGGCATGGTGGTGATTCGCTCATAACCAAACCAAGCAAATTCACCCTAAAAGATCTCGGGCATGGTGGTGGTCCACCCATAACCAAACCGCAAGCCTTCCAAAAAGATCCTGGGCATGGTGGTGGTCCGCCCATAACCAAACCAGGCAACGCTCCCGAAAAGATTCCGCGCATGGTGGTGGTACGCCCATAACCAAAACGGACACATCCAAAAAGATCCTGGGCATGGTGGTGGTACGCCCATAACCAAAACGGACACATCCAAAAAGATCCCGGGCATGGTGGTGGTCCGCCCATAATCAAACCGGGCACATCCCCCCTTGACGCCGCTCGTAGTGGATGTGCGTCAAATTTTACATTCACTACAGTAAACATGGACGTGCTTCTCCCATTTGAGTAAGAAGCAACGCGATTTTCATATTTTCATTTCTAGACTCATCACACCAGACGCTGTCATGTGTAATCCAAACATATTTTTCGATTTTGGCCAGCGATGTGCGAGAGTTTTGTCGAAAATCAACGACCCGATATTGAATACCCACCCGACGGCTTCAGTGTTGTTTACACTCATTGCGGACACAAGTTTACAGCCAAAATCACTTTGCGAGTTGAAAACTTTTACCAAAGTTAGGAAAAATAGTAGGTTCACCTGACACCTTGTATTTTAGCATTAATATCATTTTTATATTAGATTATGGGGTTTTAAGCTGGGAACGAATTAACTTGGTTGGGAAAATTATTATTAATTATATATAAGGATTATTTCCGCTAGTGTAAGAATTAATATTGCCATACCTTCCAGAGGAATCTATCGTCACTAGCTGGTTGAGTACTGGAGGCGAGGGCTTTCGATGTACGGGCGTACCTACTAGTATTATGCATATGTATAGTATAAGAGAAATAATGATATTTTATATAAGAGAATGCAAGTATTCTCTCGATGGCCTGATGTACTCAGCCAGCTGATAAGATGATATATTATGTATATGTATAATATAAGATAAATAATAATATATAAGGGAATACAAATATTCTCTCGACGGCCTGGTGTACTCAACGATGGATTCCCCCGGAAGCTAATATTAAATTTTATACTTCCCGTGATCTGTGCTTGGGGAGCTTGCTTGAGTAATCGTGTTATATTATAACAGGTAATAGTTATATGTACTCCAACTCTACCTGTATGAGTATCTCTTAGTGTTTAAATCACAATACAGTCTGCTGCTAAACGAATCATTGTTAAATTTTGTCACCCTCCCAGAGATGGATAGTTTCGGGGGATGATGGTTCAAATTTAAGGACAGTCGTGGTGTGTGTATCTCAATAAAGTCGTGCTCTTTTCCCCTTAGCAAGGTGATTGGCTTCATTGAAATCTGCGGGGGTCGGTTGTTCAGCTGAAACTGTCCCAATTTCAACCCGCCTCTCATTCCCGCCTTTCACATCCACAGCCTTGTTCTATCGTTGTGTAGTAGGTGATTGTTGTTTCGAACCCGATATCGTCTTGATTTACCTTCCGACCCCCTCCATCAATGTTTTCCCTGAAGTTACCTTGTACCGTTGTGAAAAGGGTGATACTTATTATTAGAGTTCGGATCGATATGCAAAAAAATAGCTGAAATATGCAACAAAAGTTAGCAAAATATGCAAAAACATGCAAAAAATTCAAAATAATATGCACGTTGAAATTTTGGTCCAATTGTTTCGGTTTTCAAGTTTTTGTTGAGAAGTCTAATACGGGAATGAGCAATATAACCCCAAACTCTTAATCATTCATCTATATTTTATAAAATGACAGCAAATAAAACTCTACAATATTAAATAAAATTTACAATGATTAAAATTTCAATGTGTAGGTGTAGGTACAGATTAATGTCCCTGGAATATCAACACTTTTTCGAGGTTTTCGACTGTGACATTCCTCCTACTTAGTTGGGGCCAGAATGGACCTGAAGTAATCCCACTTGGGTTTAATACCTTGAACGGAATGAATTAGCCAATTCTCAAAATAGTGTTTTTCTTAGGCTTGTTTTCTCACGGACGGAAATCTCTGGTCGGGGAAAACCCGGTCAGCTACCCGGAGAGATCGAAAGGGCAGTCATACAAAGGCACGTTTAAGACCTTTCACATGACTGGAGATCGGAAATTTCAGTGTAGGTACGCAGATATTTCTTAGAAATATGCCATTTATATGCAAAACTCTGTAACATATGCAGATGCTCATAATATGCAAAAAGCAGCAAAATATGCACGAATATGCAATTTTAAATTCAATTTTAAATGTCCAAAACATCTCCAAATACCTTAATTCGGATAAGTATGACACTTTCTATAGAAAAAACCTGATATGCAAAATATGCAAAATCCGAACTCTACTTATTATCAACTGTCACAGCCATTCACTGTTCTGTAAGGCGTTCAGTATAAGAAAGTTATTGATGTGATGAAATTTAGAGGGCTGTGGAAAACTTCGCTTCATATTCTCACAATTTATTTTTCTTAATAAGTTGAAATCAAGTTAGGTGTGTAGGGAAATCGACGTCTCCATAAAATTCTATGCTCCAAGTAAATCAATTCAGTATTCTGTTAATATAAAAATTATGAAATAAATCGTTCACTAATCAAAATACGGTCACAGCCAGTTTCGCAATCCGCGACAAGGGTACCCACGTTTTGGTCAGACCCGGTTTCCCTTGTGAAACCCTTCTACATTTTGTCGCCAAATGTGCCAAGGTTTTCAAGAAAAACCAGTACTTTGTGGCCAGATGTAGAGGTTAATTGACCGGCTCAACGGTTCATGATGAAATTTCTGCCAAAGTTTCTGGCCGTTCATGCAATAGAATGAACATTAGTGTTGAACGCCTGTGGACATCACTCACCACACCTAGAGGAACCTACCGGTAGAAGCCATCGCTGTGATTCATGTTCAGTTTCTGTATCACTTCGATGAGAGGGCTGCAGTAAATACCGTTAGACTCACGGCTGTGGTGACGTTTTTTCGGTTCAAACGTCTGAACCAACCTTGGAACATCCTTAAAACAGCATTATTGTTTGTTGTAGAAAGGGTGTAACAGAACAAAGACACCAATTTTCTAACGTCAACAACCCAAATAGGTTTATTAACTATATTTTATATTTCCTACCTATCAACGAAATAATACTAAACATCTAGCGCATGAACTTCTAACTGAAAGTCTGTATAAGTAATTCTGTAGGCTCTTGACGTGATATTTATGTGGACTGAAGTGGTGAAGGCAGAGTCGAATGTAAATAACTGAAGGGAGGAACATGCGGACTGAATATGACTCACCAATGTTGGTTGCTGGAAGGTATGTAGACACAAAATCCAGTACAGCCTTTACCCTGTCCAAATGAACTGAGGGTTGGTGAGGTGAAGTCCTGGGTCGATATCACCCACTACACTAGTGGCCACTAGGTTTTACCGCACTATAGGTAGGTGCAGAACTTCCTGTTCAACTGAACAAAGAGAGCTGAGATGGGACTGACTGGAAACTGAGGTGCAGGGAAGGTGCCCCAGACTCGGAGATGAGAGTTGGAAGCTGGACTCTGGCTCCTTGTGTATCAGCCGTCCACTGGGCACCTTCTTGGCTGTTGGGGATTAACCCCTTGAACTCTCTTGACACCAGGAGCGAAGTACAGTATACACGTCTTGAACCATAATTATCTTAGCTTTGTAATGTGTTCAAATTCCTGTTGCGGCCTCTGATGGATGGATGGCGAGTGATTAGAGGTAGCTTACAACTGGAATTCGAATATATTACCTGTAGTTTTTGTAGGTGGGCAGATGGCCCTGCAACGGCTTTGCACCGTACCGCTACAGGTTTAGGCGTCTCAATGGCTGGGTGCTGCAGCTGAAAGGCTTTTGAAATTGGTGACTCTATGTGTGTTGGCAATAAGTGGCACAAAAGGAATTTAGCAATATGAAGGAATTTATTCAGGAAAACATACAGACAAGTTGGGGGTTCACGAGGGCGGATGATTTGATACAAGAAGGCAAAGGAAGTTACGTTAAATTAGCGGGTCGACGGGATTCTAATATACAACGCAAAAGGGGCAATAATAATGGAAAAAGATGTTACATGAGGTGTGGCAATGTGTAAGTGATCGTGGGGCACCAGAGTCGGGGTCGTTTTTGATGGAGTTCAGAGTGGGTTCTATGGCTGGGTTCAAATTGGAGACTTTGGGGTTAAATTCAGCAGGATCAGGGCTCAACTGAGAGAAGTCTCCAGAGACACTGAAACAAAACAGGTAACGTCTTGGATTACCTCCGTAATAAATGGGGTGCCTGGAGAAGGCCTGAGGGGCGCTTTTACCCGACAGTGTTGCGTAAGTCTCAAATATGAAATAGAGGGGCTTCGGGTCTTGCCTCTGATATCGTTCCGGCCTCGTCTCGGATAGTCCGTCTCCCTGATCGTCCTGGCTCCGGCGTCGTCTCCTCCTGCAACAGGTACGGGATTACGGCAGCACCTTGTTGCTGAGGGCATGGGCTCGCCGGGTGCTTCCTGGCCGTGGCTGGTGGCAACGACGTTCGCTCTCCCGTCTCTCTCTCTCTCTCTCTCTCTGCGTCAATTATCAATTTAAATTCCAAAGGGGCAGTCAAAATCCAAGTTCCAAATCACAATCACAAAATCTACAAAACTGGGGTCAAAATGGCTACTACTCTTCACTGGCTAAATCTCAAGGGGTCTCAGGGGTACGTGCTCGGGTACTGTCTCAGGTAGAGTCTCCGGGGAAGTGTCATGGCGGTAGGAAGCGGGGATACTTATACCCGCCCCTCCTCTAGTTGTGCCTGGGAGAGGCGCAGAAGGCCTCCTCCCTCTTGGTTCCACCGCCCGAGTCAAATTTGAAGGTACCGCCCGAGTCAGCGGCGGCTTTCCAATTTGTGCCTAAAATTTGACTACAATTTTCCATCTTTTAGAATAGGTAGGTAGGGAGCTGTTTAGTTAATGCCTGTGTCACTTGAAACTAGTTTCTGTGCACATAATATAGGGGTAGTAGTAGATTATAGTTTAGTATGCAAGGATAAAAGGATAATAACATTAGAAAATATAGATTATTAGTGTGAATGTAAAATACTTATAGCATAATATGAATTTAACAATATAGGTATTTACCATTTTCATGAAATTTACAGTTTTCATGAAATTTGATTTTAGTTAGTGGGGTCATTTAATTTTAGTTTAAAATTTTAGGTTTACTTTGTAAGTTTAACTTCGGTACCTATTTCATTAGTTTTGGTTGAATGTGGCCAAAACACTTATTCTGAACGAACTGCTGTGTTTACAATACCCAACAAAATCATTTTTACAATGATTTGTATAGTTTATTTTGTCACTTAAATGCATCAGATACAGGGGTAGTACCTACCTTCATCCTGCCCATAAAGGAACTACTAATAAGGTGTTTAACGATTAAAAAACAAGTTTGCGCAGTTAATCAATTTCTATCATATCAGAGAATAATTATTGGTAATAGAGTTGCTGGTTGATGGCGGAAACCGGAAATGTGAGTGTTGATAATGATTTTGGAGGACATGAAGTGTTCAGGTTTCTTGCATGAAAACAGCTTGAATGGGTAGTTAGGAAGCAAAATAGTTTATAGAGGAAAACGGCCGGATTTTGTCTCATTTGTGATGATTCCAGTAAGCTGCAGGATGCCATTAAACTATGCATCAGAGAAAAGCAAAGGCTTTGCAGCTGGGGATGTAGGATTTCCTCAGTTTTACTGGGAATCAATTTATTTCGTGTTGTTTTCCTGTTCGTCCCAACATCTTGTTACAAGTGAAACGGCGACGGTGGCTCAGACAAGGGGACATTACGTCCACAGTTTCCGCGCCAATTTCGATAATCTGATCCCATAAAATACCCAATAGCGCGAGGAAAGTTGGGGGGGCGAAGGAACGACGAGTTTGCGTGTTCGAGACGACGGTGGAAGGTGGAGATGGTATTGATAAGAGCTCGGCGAAGGCGATTACGAGCTGAATCTGATCTGCTGAGCTCAGGGGCGGGGCTTTCGGTCTCCAGGTCGCGCCACGGATTCCCTTGTACCCCAGTCCTCCCCACCACTTCAACACCCCTCGACCGCGATAATGTAAATTAGTATTGCGCCGCCCCTCCGCCTTTGATACTATTAACTCATTTGCATAATTGCTTCAGAGATTGTGATGTTGCCTGGGCGGGGGCTGCCGTAAGAATCGGGATCAGTAGCCGTGGCCGGAATTTTTAAAATTAATGAGCTGATGGATCATAACCCTGCCGCCGGAGAGAGTTCGGGAGAGATAAACCCAAAAGATACCGTTTCGATCATTACGAATCTCCGAATTCCCCGTTGTTTCATTTAATTCAGTCTTTTGATTTGACACTTCTAATATACTCGTAGTTGCTAGAACGTTTTGGGTGAGCCACCGGCTGTTGGGGTAGGGACAGCGAATACCCACCCGTCGGTTCGAATCCAAATGCCCCTCATCAAAACCTAGGGTTGTGATGGGATAACTAAGAACGCTTCAAAGTCCTTGTCACATGTGTTTATTATTCTACTGGACATAATTGAAATAGCTATTTCTGATGGTTTCCACCAATTTTGGCCCCCAAAACACAAATTAGGTAGGTAGGTACGCTCTTTTTTTTTCCTAATTATCTTTGATCATTGGTAGTGCCATTTAATCGTCTTGATCCACGTGTTGACACTTTTTCCAGTGTTATTATACAAATTGATGGTGATTTCAGACGATTTTCCTGGTTTTTAACTCATGAAAAATCAATTTTGGGAGCTGAACCTTTGGTAGAACCTCAGTTTTCCACCCTTTGGTCAAAATCGAATTCATAAATTCGGTCTTCTCGTCCCCAAAAACATAGAAAAAGATACCTCAAAAGCTCATGTTACTAAAACACAAAAAGTACCTATTTTTGTCCATGTTTTTTAACATAACACCCGTGGGTATATTCCGATCGGGCCGCAAAGTTTCGTGACACAACTAGGGCCCAAATGGAGCATGTGTGCGAAAGAACGATTCTTTTAGACCGAAAATGAAGCCGGTACACGTGATACGGCGGACGGCGTACGGCGGACGACGGACGGACAATTCATTTTGGTTTATTATTCTCTGAATAATACACCTATGTATTCGCTCAGCAAAACATTTTCATAACACCCCCTCAAACTTTTTTCTTTTCCGTTTCAAGGTGCGTAGATTCCAAAAATGCAATGTCCGTCCGCCGTATCACGTGTACCGGCTTCATTTTCGGTCTAAAAAATTCGTTCTTTCGCACACATGCTCCATTTGGGCCCTAGTTGTGTCCCGAAACTTTTCAGCCCGATCGGAATATACCCAGGGATGTTATGAGTGAAAATGTGCACAAAAATAGGTACTTTTTGTGTTTTAGTAACATGAGCTTCTGAGATATCGTTTTCCATGTTTTTGGGGACGAGAAGACGGAATATGAAGTCGATTTTGACCAAAGAGTGGAAAATTGAGTTCTACCAAATATTCAGCTCCCAAAATTGACTTTTTATGAGTGAAAAACCTGGGAAATCGTCTGAAATCACCATCAGTTTGTATAATAACACTGGAAAAAGTGTCAACACGTGGATCAAGACGATTAAATGGCACTACCAATGATCAAAGATAGTTAAAAAAAAAAGGAGCCTACCTAATTTGTGTTTTAGGGGCCAAATTAATGGAAACCATCAGAAATAGCTATTTCGATTATTACGCATGAAAGAAATAATAAATGAACAGCCAACAATTCTGTAGAACTCCAATAGAATAATAAACCCATGTGACAAGGACTTTGCAGCGTTTTATTCTATTGGACATACCTATAGAAATGTTGGCTGTTCATTTATTGTTTCTTTCGTGAGAAACAATTGAAATAGCTATTTCTGGTGGTTTCCACCAATTTTGGCCCCCAAAACACAAATTAGGTAGGTACGCTCCTTTTTTTTAGTGCCATTTAATCGTCTTGATCCACGTGTTGACACTTTTTCCAGTGTTATTATACAAATTGATGGTGATTTCAGACGATTTTCCAGGTTTTTCCCTCATAAAAAATCAATTTTGGGAGCTGAACCTTTGGTAGAACCTCAGTTTTCCACTCTTTGGTCAAAATCGGCTTCATATTCGGTCTTCTCGTCCCCAAAAACATGGAAAAGGATACCTCAAAAGCTCATGTTACTAACATGTTACTAAAACACAAAAAGTACCTATTTTTGTCCACATTTTCACTCTTAACACCCCTGGGTATATTCCGATTGGGCTGCAAAGTTTCGTGACACAACTAGGGCCCAAATGAAGCATGTGTGCGAAAGAACGACTCTTTTAGACCGAAAATGAAGCCGGTACACGTGATACGGCGGACGGCGGACGGACATTGCATTTTTGGAATCCACGCACCTTGAAACTTGAAAGAAAAATTTTTGAGGGGGTGTTATAAAAATTTTTTGCTGACCGAATACATAGGTGTATTATTCACAGAATAATAAACCAAAACCGTGAGCGGAATAATTGATCAAAATTTTGATCCCCCTGAGAGGATAGCCTATCACGTCCAAGGTATACCGCGGCAGGGCAGTTATAGTTCCAGACATATGTACAGCATGACCAAATAAGCGAATTTTTGAGGTAACGTATCAGCTTAAACTACATTTCAACTCGATTATTAAACTATTCTATGATTCAACCGTAAAAATCCAAATTTGAACATTAGCTCCCCAAATTTTCATTTATTAACTAAACCGCATGCCGGTTCAGAGTTCTGTAATAGTTTTTTGAAGATAAAAGAGCTGTTCTGGCTTACAGTTTAAAAATGAAGGTTGATATTTGCAGGACTTTGCTGCTCTAGAATTTTTTATTTGAGGGTTAGTTGGGTTTTTCGCGTTCCATTACTCTCTTGCGTCAGTTGATTTTATTCCCCTCTCCATCATCAACATGAACGTGAATCAATTTTTCTCTCTATTTAGGCGCATTCAACAAGGCGCCATGAATGAGCGTGAATCAAACGGTACCTATAACTGCAGCTGAGACATCATTGTGATCGGAAACAGCTCAGTGAAATCACACACGATTTTATGAAATGTTCATGTATCATGATAGCTGTGGTATACCAACATCGGGTCACGGGAACGGGTTCTAGGATCCGTCGTTGTTATAAACAATAGTTGAATAAAATATTCAGTTTCGTTCCAGACATTGATTGTGCAATATATTACATTTGGCGACGAGGATGGGATTAAACACGTTCGTTGTACGCCTTACCACCCTCGATCTAATGGGCTAGCCGAAAGGGCGGTACGCACTTTCAAACAGCGGATGGAAGCGTCGAAAGGACAAGGGGACCTTCATTTGAGGGTACAGAACGTGTTATTTTCCTATAGGATAGCGATACAGCGTACGACGGGGAGAAGTCCTGCACAGATTTTACTGGGAAGAAGAATGAATGCATTGCTGGACCAATTGAAACCAGACCTCGCAAACGATGTAGATCGAAGTTTGACAGTGCAGAGGGCGATTCATGACCAACGTGCCAGGTGGAGAATCTTCGCTGAGGGTGATGAGGTCTGGGTCAAAAACCCACTGACGAAAGGGTTCAAGAAAGGGAGGATAAGAAAGAAAACGGGACCTGTATCTTACATTGTGGACATTGACGGAACGCAACGAAGGAAGCATGCCGATCAGTTGAGGGCAGCTTGAAGAGGAATTATGAAGAGGGGGAGTAAATGTGGTATACCAACATCGGGTCACGGGAACGGGTTCTAGGATCCGTCGTTGTTATAAACAATAGTTGAATAAAATATTCAGTTTCGTTCCAGACATTGATTGTGCAATATATTACAATAGCATAATTATGTTATTCCATAATATAATTATATTATTTTATAATATAATTATTACATGATAATTCTTTTATTGCATACACTTCTCAGCATTCCCTTTCACTGTTCACCTTGATCAACGTGCCATAAATTCTCAAATCATCCAGCTGTAATCTGTAACTGTAACTGTTAAACAAATAGTTGAGCTCTTAAAAAAATGGAAAACGCTGCAAATTATTACGGAACGGTTTATTATTTACCTGTATAGATGCCTCTTCTGCGTAGAGTTTTCTGTGGTCAGTACCCTCGGGCTCCGCCCAGGAAAGCCCTAAATAGAGTGCTGGAGCCGGCCCGGGAATTAGAGTCTCATACAAATGCGCGGGATTCAATCATTAATTAATTATTTGTAGTTATTCATGAAGCATAAGGTAAATAATAAACCATTGTTTAATAATTTACCTGTATAGATGCTCCTTCTGCGTAGATAGTATAATAAACCGTTCAGTAATAATTTACCGTTGTGTAACAATCTACCCAGTAACACTTCAACGTTTTTAAAATTTCTTCAAAAATTTTTATTTTTTTTCATGTTCGATTCCAAAGGTTCATTATTGAAAATAATAAACCAAAATTTCTGTCTGTCCGCCGTACTTCGCACTTTTCTTAGTTACCATGAACCAAAATTAATGAAATTTGATTTGTAGGTCCCGTTGGGGGGAAAAATAGGGGTTAAAATTTCCAGAACGCCGTAGTTCAAAAACTTCCAAAAGAAGGGTATGGTTTTTTTACGTTTTTAAATTGATCTTGAACTATTTATTTCACAACTATTTATTGAACAAATTATTACCTACTAAAGAATTTGTTGAGACCACCCGGAGCATTGTGCGACCAACCGTTCGTTCGCACCGAAAAGCTTCGTCAACATGATCGTGAATCAAACGGTATAAATCCAGCCCAGATATCATTGCGCTAGCGAGTACCTGATTATAATCCCGGATGGCTCTATGAAGTCGAGTTGGTTGGTCTGCGATATTATTTCATTTGAAAAATGATGGATGTTTTGTATTTTGTTGATAGGTACTTTTGCAACTTGAACAAACGTTGAAGTGTTATTGGGTGGATTATTGCTCGAAGGAAAATTACTGCGAAACGGTTAATTATTACACAACGGTAAATTATTACACAACAGTTAACTATTATGCGGTTTATTATACTATACAGGTAAATTATTACTCAACCGTTTATTATTTGCCTTATGCTTCTTGAATAACTACAAATAACATTAATGATTGAATTATTGAATCCCGCTCATTTGTATGAAACTTTTATTCCGGGGCTTCAACTCGATTTAGGGCTTTCCTGGGGGGAGCTCGAGGGTATTGACTACACAAAACATTGATCTACGCAGAAGGGGCACCTATACATGTAAATAATAAACCTTTGTGTAATAAGTTGCAGCGTTTTTGCTAAGTCTGTAAAATTTACATAAATAAAAATAAAATAATGTTTCATAAAACTCATGAAATAATTAGTAAGCTTTTCAGCAGGCACTACAGTATGAAAACTGTAACCATTATGACCGGTTGCTTTGGGTGTATTTTGATACGGTTGTTTTAAGTATCTTTGCTCAAGCCTCTAATGATGAGCAGCCAGTTTTCTGACAGTTTGAACTTTGTTTCGTTTACAACCATGATATGTTGTGTTCATAGATGCGAGGTAATTTGAGCGAAGTTGTAAAACTACCCACGGCTTCCAATTATTATCCTGACAGGTTTCACGTTTCTTTACAAAACCTGGGATCGACGAACGAACTAATTTTCGTACCGTGTGAGTCTAGCTATTGCAGCGAATATTTTCACATAGAGGCGTTTTTTAAGAGAATATTAGATTATTTATGATCTTTCTCCATAATTATAGAGTTTTTCATTCAGAAAACTCTGAAAATACGATCTGCCTCTATAAGTTGTGCACACATTTTTATCAGTTTTCCTGTTTATGAGGCTCCACATGTTTCGGTTTATTATTTTCAATAATGAACCTTTGCAATCGACAAGAAAAGAAATTTTAACCCCCTCTCAAAATTTGTTTTTTCAACTTTTGGTTTATTATTTTCAATAATGAACCATTTTAAAATTGAACTCGAGAATTTTTTGAGACCACCCGGATTGTGCGTCCACCCGTTCGTTTGCAACGAAAAGCTTTGTCAATGTGATAGTGAATGAAAAACAAACGGTATAACCGGCCCAGATATCATTGCTAGGGGACACCTGATTATAATCACGGATGGCTGTATGAAATCGAGTTAGTTGGTCTGTTATATTATTTAATTTCAAGAACGATGTCTTTTTGGGTTTTGTTGATAGGTACTTTTGTATCTTGAACAAATGTTATGCTTCATTAAACTGTAATTTTTATGAAACTGTTTATGAACGGTTTTTTCATTTATTTTTTATTTATTCTTTATTTATTTATTTATTTTATTTATTTCTATTTTATTTTTATTCGTGAAACTGTAACTTGTATGAAACCGTTTATGGACTGTAATTTTTATGAAACTGTAATTCCTGGGCTTGCTCCAGAACTCGATTTAGGGCTTTCCTGGGTGAAGCTCGAGGGTATTGACGACACAAAACAGTGACCTACGCAGAAGGGGCATCTATACAGGTAAATAATAAACCGCTGTGCAATACTGTGTTTATCTTTTGGGAAAGCCTTCTGTGGAATCCATCATTGAAATGATGATGACGATATGCGCAGTTTAACGATTGTTTATCTACGAAGCATTTTGAATTACAAGGGTTTTAGTAATTTTCATCTCGTACTTTGATGGGTTACTTCCGATCTACAAGTTATACAGCATAGATCACACATACATAGAACATATACATGATAGAACATACTGATGATGATGATGATGATTGAAAAAGTTGATGATTGAGTAAGAATATTGAAACCAGAGATTTTGTGTCTACGATGAATGGTTGTGGGGAGAGGGGCTGGAAGTTTACACTAAGATTTATCATTTTCCTGTTTCTAGCCCCTTCTCCGTAGATCACCGTTTTCTGTGGTACACATTTTTCCTGTTTGTAGCGCACAAGGAATCCTCATAATGATTTTGCAGCGCGGGTGTGGACTGGTTACTTTAACTGCTCAACTGCTGCTCAATGAAGGGAGGAACAGTGTGCTTCAAGTACGAGTATAAACTCAATTCCATTGTATTATTTCAAGGCCTCAACCAATTCATCCAAACGATATAGAACGAATACATTATAATATAATATAATGAACATGTTATGGAGACGAGTTTTGCGCAACACCTCGGCAGAAGTTTTTCTGTTTCGGCAGGTTTTTGCGCAACTCACTTTAGAAACTGCGATGAGGAAGTTGATTTTTGATAGTAGTGAGTGCGATTTCTCACTCAGTTGAATGGAGTTGATAAAATGAATTCACCACTGGATTCGTGAGAAGCATGTAGGTATGGATCAGACATGGGCAAACTTTTTAAGGGGATGGTCAGAAAAATAAAAAATTAGCTAGGCGGGCCGGTAAAAAAAAAAAGTTGAACAGAACACATTTTTATAAGTGATAAAAACTTTATTTCTGAACTTATAATGCTACAATGGTAAAAAACTTGGTACAAAATCTGTACAGTTGGCAAAATCTTCAAATTATTGATATAAGCTTTCGAATGTGGTTTCGAATGGTCTCTAAACGGAAGTCCCCCCTCCCCCCACACCACACACGCGCACGCACGCACGCACGCACGCACGCACGCACGCACGCACGCACGCACGCACGCACGCACACACACACACACACACGCCCGGGTTCACCATTTTACCGTCACTCCATTGGACTAAGCAGCCTCAGTCGTACCATCGCACGGTAGTCATAATTTAACTTATAGTCCAAAACTTAATTACGTAACTTAAATTGAAGACATTCTTCTGAAAAACTGCCCCCCCCCCTCCTTCCCCTCCTTCCAATGATTAAGTTGGGCTCCTGAATGGGGAGGAAATGGAAACAAACTCGATGGAAACTTGAGGAAAACTCGAAGCCGTAAGTTGTCTAATAACTCTCGCTCCTCTTGCGCCTGATGGGAATCAGAGAAAATGCTTTTACACAAATGAGCCCCCAATATCACTAAGCAAATAAATTCGCCCTTTTCGGCATAACTGCTTTTTCAAACGTTGAGTCACATATCATGATCTCCCCGGAGCTCCGGGTGGTGACGTTTATTCATCACATTACCCGCTCGAAGCTCCCAATTATTAAGCTCTTGGACTTTCACGATGTTAAGATGCTTTCTATTCGTTCGCCTTTGCAAACTTCGGGGTTTGAAGTCACATTTCAGCTGCTCAGCTGAACTCTAATGCAATTTCTTACGAATCCAATCCCTTAGCTTTTCCTGAGTTTCGAACACCCTAGTTCGAGTCGTCGGGTTAGTTATTCCAAGGTACTTTCCTTATCCACGAGAATAAGTTACTTTGTTATTTTTAAGTCGGTACCTACTTGAGAAGAAATGGAAATTGACGATGTTGTTAAGTAGTAAGATTGACCCGCGGAACAGCTTCATTCAGGGTATTGGATAAGGCGAAACTGGCTACTTTTTACTGCTATTTGTCTTAATGATGAAAAATATATCGTCACTATCAGGGCTCCTAGGTGGTCCACCTAAATTTAAAACAAAACTTCGAAAAAGCTGTACCTATAAAAACGCGTTTTTCAAAAAAATAATATAATTTTTTTTTCAAAAATGTTATTACTTTTGCTGTTTTTCAACTTTTTATTAAAACACTATTCAACTTGTTGGTTTTAGCGAATTTTCGAAGAAAAGGAAGCTATTGTTCTCGGTCCAAAATTTTTAAAACTCGAATTTCCGAAAGATTTTTATACCAAAATCCGTTTCAGACCATCCTGAATTCCCTGCCGAAAGACACCAAAAATGATATGTATATATATATATATATATTTATATATATATTTATATATTTATATATATATTTATATATTTATATATATATTTATATATTTATATATATATTTATATATGTATGTGTCATTCCAGACGATAACTCTCGAAAGAATTGAGATAAAAAGTTCAAATTTGCACGAAAAATCTGTCTTGGCAATCGACAGGCTAAGTTCGAAGATGGGCAGAATCGGGTCACTCTAAGGGGGAGTTTTGGGAAGTTTTAGGGGGGGAAAATTACCCATAAATTCCCAAAATGAAAAAGTCTGACAAGTGACACCTCATTTTAAAGGTTTTTGTACGCTGAACACGATGGTGAAATCAGAATTGCGATATCTCATTCCATTCTCAAACTGGAGCACTTTGAAGATGAAGGAACGTGGTTATTTCTTGAGATGTTCTTCCTGGTTCGTCTGCTCTAATCTGATAACGGAATGGGATATCGCAATTCTGACTTCACCATCGTGTTCAGCGTTGGAAAATCTACAAACCGAGGTGTTACTCGGCAAAAAATGGAACAAAAAATTTGTTACGTATCCAATACCTACTCTTCTGGTATTCAAAACATTTTTGATTTCCCCCTCCCCCTCCTTCCACCCCAAATTTTACTTTGCGTAAAACTACTCCTGTTTTAATTTTGTATGGTATCAAGTTGGGAAAACATTGGCCGAAAATTAATTTTCAGAAAATTTTAAGCGGAGGAGGAAGATGCCGAAAACTTCGAAAATTCGCTCTTATAGCCATGCTGCATGACTGTGGTTTTAGATATTGTGCGTAAGGCATAGTTAGCCAGCAGTTCGTTATAGGTATAGTTTGACGTGCAGGAACTGTTCGAAGCTGTGGAACGACCTTGACACAGTGTGCGATAGCGAACGAGTAGTTTGGAGGTGGAAGAGGTGTCCAACTCACGCGCAAGCTTATATTATTTCTAATATTAGTTCTCAGCTGTTTTTAGTCTTATTGGTGTCCGTGATACTGGAGTACATTATACAGTGAAACTTCTCTGGCGGACACCCTCGGGACCAAAAAAATCGACCTTCATAGAGGGGTGTCCGTCTTGGGAAGTTCACCCCTCGGTCCAATCTTTTCGGCATAGTGAGTGACCGTGACAGAGGGTGTGAGGGCCCCGGAAGAAGGTTTCAAGAAAAAAAACACCAATTTATTGCACCATGACCAACAATTTTATTTTCCCTGAACAATCACCATAATGATTCAAATTACTATTTTTATTCACACTCAATCATCTATTTATTGACAAAAAATTATGTAATCTTTGGCTGTGTTTTCATTTTTGAAAAACAGTTCACTTTCGTGGTGCATGATCAATTCATTAATAACTTTCAGTCCATTTTCGTCTTGCTTACTCAGATAAAACTGCTGAAGACGTTTGAGTTCAATCAGAGCATCGCTATATTTTGCAGCTGGCACCATCTTGTTAGCATCATCTGAGAGTTCTTTTTCTTCATCGCATTCCTCTTCATCGTCAGGCTGCTCATGTTCAGAGAACAAATCACTCAAAACGTCGGAGATGTCATCTGATATCGATTACGTAGGTGCATCATCATCAACGTGAGCATAATTTTCAGCTACAGGCCCAGGGTAAATGTTCAACAAATCGTTCAGTGTCTGAAGATCTGCTGAAGGGATTTCGTCGCCATTGCCGTCTGATGACTGATTTGGAAATCCTGCCTTTCCGTGTATCCTGCCTTGCCATTATATGTACTCTAATAGTGTATTTTGGATTCAGTCTGAAAGTGGTGTAGCCATTCATTCCGTTTCATTTTAATTGACCACCGAGGAACCCTGATGATGACAATACGAGTATACTTTTGTCGATAGCTCGGCGTAAAACGGGGTAAATTTCTCCGCCAGTTCCCGGTTACCCTCTGCCAGGGGCGTTGCGTCCATAAGGCCACTTGGGCCACTGCCCCGGCACCCAGAACCACTAAGAGTAGAACAAACTCCAACCATGTGTTCAGTTGGCATTTGAATTTCCATCCGTACGCACCTAGCATTTTTCAAAAAATTCAACAGCGCCTCGACAGAGTTCTCTGGCTATGGATATTCAATATGTGTTTCCGTCATGTTGGCTCCCTGTAGCTCCAGAGGAGCATGTTACCGGAATACAGCGACAGTAATCGGTGTCTTGAAATCGAAACCCAGGCTCCTGAAACTGGCAGGTCCTGGGACCTGGTGTCGCCATGGCAACCGAGAAAAGTGGCCCATCCGTGCAAGCTCAGTCGAGTAAAAATTTGGTTAGCCTCGCCTATTTTGGGCCCCCTCCCTACATTTCCATCCACAAATCGTTTGTGTTCACAACGGATTGGATTCTTTCAATTCATCTTGTCATTTCGATACGAGATGCTTGTCCTTTGATCTGTCGTCCCGTAAAAATTGTGTATCACTTTCGCCATTCTGTTCCTATGTTCAGTTTTCAATTTTTTGTTTACGTTTCGAATTTTGTATGTTCCCATTCGAGTTCCCGTGACAGATTTGGATTTGTGGTAATTAAGTGCGTTGTCTCCTATCTGTGGTCTTGCGGATTGATTGACGTCAAAATACACAGATAAGTACCTAGCTTCTAGTCTGATTCTCCATTCAAGTAGGTACTGGCCGGCGGGTCATTACTTCGTTGTATTTTAGACTAGTTCGTTGTTTTTAGTTGTTGTTTAGTTTATTTTTTTCTGAATTTTTGTACCACATGAATTCGGTGGCTGACTTACAGTCGAAATTTTTGACGTTTTCCTACGAGGATTGAGTGGTGATTAAAAGTTTAGGAAGTTAGGAAGTTTGAAAAGTTTAGGCCATTGCTGAGTTATCACGTTGTCCACACATTTGTGTACCTATTGCTTCCGAGTCTGCGAAGCAGCGGAAGCCTTGTGTTCACTTTCGTGAGCCAAAAAATTTTTGTCTTCAGAAATCAAAATTTCCACTTGCATTTTGCGTTTCAAAGCCTACTGAACAAATTTGGTTCCGTGTCTGTGAGTCTGTGAGTCTGTCTGTCCGAATTTCCTTGTTACAGCCATAACTTCCACGATTTTGAATTGATTCAGCTCAAATTTTGAGGGATGGTGCGGATAAGGCCCCTTGAGGTCCCATACAAACTTCAACATGATTGATCGAGCGGTACGCCCTGCGCATGCGCTTTTGTTAAATTCAGCAAACACGCATAACTTTCACAATTTTGATTCAATTTCGCTCAAATTTTCAAGGGTTGTTTGGACAAGGCCTAGTGAGTTCCAGTATGAATTTCAGCATGATCGGACCCTCGGTGCGCTCTGCGCATGCGCTGGCGTGAAATAGATTCAATTTCCTTGTTACAGCCGTAGTAACCAAAGATTTCACCCAATTTCAATGTAATTCTCAGGGATTAAGCGGGTAGGGCCCATTGAGGTCCGATATAAATTTCAACATGATAGAGCCAGCGGTTCGCCCTGCGCATGCGCTAACGTGAAATTTTTCAAACACGCATAACTTTCGCAATTATGTATAATGGACGTAATGTATTATGGACGTAATGTTATGTAATATGTATATTTCATGTAATGTTATGTAATGTAATGTTATGTAATATGTATATTTCACGTTATGTAATGCTGTGTGATGTTATGTAATGTTATGTAATGTAATGTAATTTAATGTAATGTTATGTAATGTAATGTTATGTTATTTTGCTTCCGAGTCTGTTCTATTTTATAATGGATCACTCTGATTGTGACGAGGAAGCTCCTGTGCCATCACCTTGGCAGTGTATTTTATTTTTGGAAGTGGGTGGGTGGGATTGCCCCACAGACACCTCCTCGTATGAAGCTACAGAACTTTTAGCTTCTGGTAATCCCATGTACTGGTCAGAACTACTGTGAACACAGTGCTTACATTCTGACTTGCTAAGAACTGCAGTTGATTAAAATCCACCCATTTCTCATAAGAAGGCTCCACTGTTGGAAAACATTTACAGGTATTTTGTAGAAATATCTGTTGATTTGTGTTCCGGTTTGGTGGCCCACCATTTTCAGAGCCCACGCACCGCTACTGCCCTCTACCCCCTCTATTTGGGTGCAGTGTGCAGTTTTTCAAGAAACCCCGAAACGGAAAGTTGTCGATCTATGGCGTTTTGAATATTTCAACCACTATTTGTTTAACCCAGAGATGGCTGACAGTAACGCCGAGCATCGGTTCCAAAGGTTTATTGTTTCATGGACTCGTAACAAGCGCGACCCGTGGCGCTCCTCCGAACCAGTTCGCCTGTTCTTACCAGGAAGCTAATTTTGATTCCCTACCCCAATTCGGCCAGAACTGTTACTTTCAGGCCCTAGTTATGGAACTGTTACTTGCCGTTCCGTTTGTGCTTGTGCCTTATCGGTTAATCGGTTGAGTGATGTCTTATCTATCAATATGCACCCGAGTCCAGATTGCTACTAACGCGCGCCCTTTCAACTTAAGCCTATCGCTAACCGTGCAGCTATATTCCTCCATGGGAACAAACAGTTCGAACTAGCGCGGAAATGCTCGGATCAGGTGATAAGAAGGTACCTAATTCCAATGGCTGCCGCATGATAGCATCACTTCGATAGTCAGCCTATTCCGCTAAGGCGAGGCGTAAGTAGCAACTGACCGGCGGCTTTGTTGGGTAACAGCTCTGAAATTAACAGTCCTGGCCGAATTGGGGTAGGGAATCAAAATTAGCTACCAAGACAGACTTTCAGTCCGGAAGGAAGTGCCGCTTGATCGTATGCTTCTGTCTGCGGAGGGTGTTGGCGCCCTTGAGGCTTTCGCGCGGGAGGTGCTGCCACTTCTTGCCCGGAGGCATCGCCGGGGTACCTAGGGATAATTTGCAGCTTGTACTAACAACTTTCTTTCCAGGGCCTATATCACATCATGGGGCACCGCGACAGATATGCAGCACCAGATTAGTTCACATCTTGGTGTGTGGCATCCCCGTCTTTTGACAAAGTGGTATATCCTTGTGGCACGGGCCAGTTACCAGCCATTGCCTAGGTGATTCGTCATCCATACTGGGCGCCGAAGAGCGTTGCTTGACAATGATCTGAGGGTATTACGAGCCCTGAGGTAAGTCAGAACGCCTCCCACCCCTGTGTGCAGGGGCAAAGCGGCAGCTACACAGCAGCATTCTCTGCTGGCGGTCCTGCGACCGGTCTGGACTCTGGGGATGGGGCAAAGCCAGGCAACTGGGATCTTGGCCCATTCCAAAACCGGTACCATGGGCGGGGGGAGACCAGGCAACCGGCACGTCGCTTCGGCAAAGTGCCACCTGTCTGCCCCCCAGTTGAGGTTGGATTCGTGGTGGTCGTGTTTGTTACCCAGGCGCTGGAATTGAACCAGTTGCTGCGGGGAGGTGCCCTTCCAGATGGTTCGGAGACCATTTGGATACGCACCAGCATGGGAGTTTTGTGGGAAAACAAAAACTCGGGAACCAACCAGCTGAGTTGGTAGAGTGAGCTAGAACACTCGCCTCCACCTGTAGGTGTAACAGGAACTTGGGCATATCCAAGGACTTTGACTGATTGTACAGTCTCCTCTCAGGAGGGCTTCCCTGTCTGCTTGCAGCAGGGGGTAAATCGTAAGCCTTGGGCTGGGTTTTCCTTTAACCATTGGACAAAGTACGGAAGGCAGTGATTATGCCCCCCCATCGTTTTCCAAATACCGAAGCCTTCGCAGTCTATCGTCAGCTATCCGCTATTTCACAGCATCCCATCCATCCAAGTTCTTTTATAATTTTTCATCATTACGTTCGACGATGCGTTATTCAGTTCTTTTTTATTACAAATTTTTATTATTTTTCGTTTTCAAATCCTTTTAGTATCTTTTCCCTCTTCGCCACTTCAGGTAGGCAGTATTCAGTTATTATTTTCGCATTTCTGAGTTTGCTCAGAAACTTTGTTATCATTCGACATCATTGTCATGATTTGTTTTGTCGTCGTTCATCATCTTTTTTCATCAGTTATTATTTAGGCAGAGAGCAGGTAGGCCGTTTCTATACTTTCAATATGTTTTCGGTTCTTTTCTCCTTATTTTTGCATTTTCATTTAACCTTCTTATTATTTTTATAGAGTTTTTCATTTTCTTCAAAAGGAAGTGGAAGCTGAGTGTTTAATCCTATCATCTCATTATTTACAATAATAAATAAGAATTATATTATTGAAAGTGACCATTAATAATTGAAGTAGGTAGGTACATACTTTATACCTGTTTGATGATTATTATTATGAATTCTCACATTATTTGCAATGAAGTAGTAACCAGTGAAGGTGAGTTTGTCTTAACGGTAAAGTCAATAGAAAAAGGACTACACACTACACTCCATCGGACGACGATGGGGACTGGGATGGCAAAAATGCGATGACACGGGAGTGAATGAGTTGAGAGGGTTACTCCGCAAATACAAGCCACTGCACTCGCACTTGCGGGGCTTGTTGAAAATCTTCCTTTTAGCACTAATTCCTTCTTCAAGCACACCTGTTCCCTTTTGTTCTGCTAATGTCCATTATAAATACTCTACTTAAACGACACAATCCCCCATTCTGAATACGGCAGAAGCAACAGGAAACCGTTCCAAGGTGTGAGGTGAAAGTAATCGGTGTAGATTCATCGCAAAGATTACGGTAACACCTTGCTCTAAAGAGTTTTTTTTATGGCTCTAATTGATTTTTCGGGGCTGAAAAAGAAGCAATGCGATGTACAATAGAAACCGTTCTAACAGCCAACCGGCTGTAACGCTGGATGATTTAGGTAAAGCTTGGCCTGCTATACAAATACTAATAAAACATTGTTTATAATGACGGCATCGTATATAACGACCATATTTGAGATTTAGATTGCCTGTGCTTTGACGATAGCGACGACATCTTGGAAAATTCCGAGGTGGAACTCTTTACACTTCCATTGAAAAGCAACCGTTAGGAGTGTGATCATCCACCCCTAACCAACCGTCCCTCAGTTGATGGATCACGACGTAGAGCGTCACGAGCCTTATCAGTTATCGTTTTGGAGCATGTACCTAATAGAAGATATAAATTTCTTCATCTAACGAGTGATGTTCCAAACATAGTTTTATTTTTTCAAACTGGTCAACATGTCATTAACATCCCTCGGGCGAAAGATATTGAATAAATGAGAAATTTTTTTGTAAATACCTTCACCCCATGCCTGTTTTTACAGTTACCGGATATAAAGACTGTCGGCTATAATAAACGACCTGGTTGGGAAAAATTTGTTAAAGCCACCTGACGTTAATGCTTTAGCTTGTATCAAAAATCATTGCAGATGATGGGAAAATCGTTTTTTTTTTGAGCGATTATTACCCAAAAATTACCACTATTGACTACCTACCTTTTATTACGCAGAATCGTATTTAGTTGCGTAGAATCCGAAAACGAATGAAAAATTAGTTTAATTTTTTAAATAAAAAAATAAATTACCTATTTCCAGTCATTCCAAAGGTTCTTTATTGAAAATAATAAACCAAAAATAAGAACAAGACAACTTTTGTTTACTTTTTGTGAATGAACTTAGTCGAAGAGGGGAGCCTAGCTGCGGGTTTCTTTCTTCACTCTGTGGAATTGGGAGGTTGATTGTTATCATCTCAGTTTTCAAAGGCGCCTACTCATCAGATGTTCCAATGAAAATAATTGAACAACAAGCCCCATACACACCCATGGAGTTGGGTGTCCATGCGTTGCTTATTGGTTTATTATTTTCAATAATAAACCTTTGGTATCGACCATGGAACCCCCCCCCCCCTCAAAATTTGACGGTTTACGTTTCAAGGGACGTAGAATACGAATATCGAATAAAAATAATTTCCGCCGTTCGCGGCTTTTTCCTTAGTTCCCATCAACCAAAATTCACGAAATTTGGTTTATGGGTCCCGTTTGGGGTCTGGTAAGTCCTCGAACCTCGGCGTTACTGTCACTCAACTAAGGGGTGAAAAAAAGCGGGTTGAAATGTCCGGAGTATCCCTATCTCGGAAAATCGTATTTTGAGGTGTGGGTTTTCGCATTTTTAAATAGTTTGATTTTTTCCTGAATTTTTGAGACCATCCAGAGCATTTTACGATGTTGCCCTAAAATTTGCTATACAATTTGCCGTAAAGAGCAGGGTGTATGCAGGCATCAAGCTGTGTTGAGAGCGCACATTTCTGGTCTGCTAGCTGGACTTTATATCGCAGTGGTCTAACTGACGAATTGATACGCTAAAGTTCCCGAGATCGAAACCCTACCGGGACTGAATATTTTTTTCACTCCACATCAACATTTTCCCTTCATAACTTCAATATTTGTGTTTCTTTTTGCAGTTTTAGCTACTGTTTGTCACCGACAGAATTATTATAGCAACATTTAACGTGTGATTATTTATTTTTAATTTTTATGGGGTTAAGTACGATACGTAGGTTCTGCATCTACCTAACATGATTGTATAGAATAGTACATAATATTAAGAAGGGTTGTCTATGCAGAGAGCTATGATCTGTTAACAGAAGGGTCTTCTGTTCAAATAATAAACGTTGTGTAGTGATTTACAGCGTTTTTTGTTTTGGTTTTCATTATATTAATTTCCTGGTGATTTGGTTCGAGTGAGGTGTGATTCGCGGGGGGGGGGGGGGGGGGGCAGCCATGCAGGTATCTCGGATTTTAGGTACAACTTAAAGAAGTCGCAAACATGTCGAAATTATGTTGTGCAAGCTTCGAGGCTGTTGGAGAGGAGCAACTCAGTGATCGTTGAATCGTATTATTCCACGGAGAACCAATCGCGGAAAAGGAAGTCGCTAAGTGGGAAAAATCTTGCTCATCTTCAATTCCCTCCGCCGTAGAGTGGCCTATTATATCGTAAAAAAAGCTCTTCTCTTTCGAGAAAAAGCAAGAACAAAGAGCCGGTCATTATGGGTGCTGTGAGCGGAGTCGACAAACCTCGCAAGGTCGCTACTCAATCTTTCACTGTCAAACTTCTAAGGCCGCGCTCAGCCATTATTGCCGCGGAATATTACGTGCGATGCTTTGAGCGGCGGAGAACTGAAGAAAAACTACCTTTGTCCATGGGCACTCAACCATTTTTTCCATTTTTTCGACTGGCCCGGTAAATGCATTGAATGCCTCGAACAAAATATTCAAAATCATGTCCATTGTCTCGGTGGTTTTAGTTATTTACTTGCAACAATGAACCTTTGGAATCGGCCGAGAAAAAAAAATTAATCCTCCAAATTTATTAGCTCATATTTCAAGGTTCTACGTATGTACCTTACTAAAAGTCTGTGAGAAAAAGTTCCAGTCATGCAGAATGACCATTAAGCGAATCCTGATTTTGTTATTTTTGTTGTTTTTCTCCATTTTTATCTATTTTTGGCTATAAAAAAAGCCATTTTTACCTATTTCTGGTCACGCACGCACACACACACACACACACACACGCGCACACACACACACACACACACACACCGCGCGCGCGCACGCACACGCACAAACACACATAAGCACATAAGCGAATCCTGATTTTGTTATTTTTGTTTTTTTTCCATTTTTATCTATTTTTGGCTACAAAAAAAGCCATTTTTACCTATTTCTGGTCACGCACGCACACACACAAACACACACGCGCACACACACACACACACACACACACACACACACACACACCGCGCGCGCACGCACACGCACAAACACACATAAGCACAAGCGAATCCTGATTTTGTTATTTTTGTTTTTTTTCTCCATTTTGGTTTATTATTTTCAATAATGAACCATTGGAATCGAGCATGAAAAAAAAAATTCTTACCCCCCCTCAAAATTTGATGGTTTACGTTTCAAGGTATGTAGAATCCAAAACTGCAATAAAAATATTTCTGTCTGTCCGCCGTACGCCGTACGCCGTACGCCGTACGGGCCACTTTTCTTAGTTACCATGAAAAAAAATTGATGAAATTCGGGTTATAGGTTCCGTTCGGCGTCTAGTTGGTCCTCGAAGCTCGACGTTACTGTGAGTCATCTCTAAGGGGTTCAAAATAGGGGTTGAAATTTTCAAAACGCCTATACCATTTTTTTACGTAAATATTTTTACGGTTTTAAATAGTTCTTGAACTTGCGAGTTTTTTAAGACCATCCGGAGCATCGTACGTCCAGCCGTTCGTTCACAGTAAGGCCCCGAAGTTTGCACCGACAGGCATTTTCGACTCCAGTGTGAATGAAATTGTATACAATTCAAACCAAATCTCGTAACCAGAGACGCGCTCACAATAGGAATTTGTGAATACGGCCAATCATTGGTAGGGATCACCTGATTATATTGGCGGAGTATGAAGTCGAGTTGGATGTTCTGTGATATTATTTAATTTGAAAAATGATGGCTCTTTTGGAGTTTGTCGGTAGGTAGTGAAACTTGAACAAATGTTGAAGTATTATTGATGGGTAAATTATTACTACGGTAAATCATTACTCAACGGTAAATTATTACACAACGGTTCATTATACCATCTACGTAGAAGGGGCTGGAGTTTGTTGGTAGGTACTTTCGCAACTTTTTTCACTCCTCATCAACAATTTCTTTTCAGAACTTCATTATGTGTGTTTCTTTTCCTTAGGTACTAACCTAAGGAGGGTCTGCGATCTACATAATATGTATAGAATAGTACATATCATATTATATAGACGGGTTATCTATACATAGAGCTGTGATCTGTAACAGAAGGGTATTCTATACAAAATAATAAACCGTTGTGCAGGGATTTTATCTATTTTTGGCTACAAAAAAAGCCATTTTTACCTATTTCTGGTCACGCACGCACACACACACACACACACACACACACGCGCACACACACACACACACACACACCGCGCGCGCGCACGCACTCGCACAAACACACATAAGCACATAAGCGAATCCTGATTTTGTTATTTTTGGTTTTTTTCTCCATTTTTATCTATTTTTGGCTACAAAAAAAACCATTTTTACCTATTTCTGGTCTCACACACACACACACACACACACACACACACACACACACACGCACGCACGCACGCACGCACGCACGCACGCACGCACGCACGCACGCACGCACGCACGCACGCACGCACGCACGCACGCACGCACGCACGCACGCACGCACGCACGCACGCACGCACGCACACACACACACACACACACACACACACACACACACACACACACACACACACACACACACACACACACACACACACACACACACACACGACAAGAATGTCACCAGATTCGTTGCTCTCTAACGAACGGCAATTACAGTTACATAAAAATATCTGTGTTTTTTTCCACCGCCCACATTTCCTGTAACGCGCCATTCCAGCCCCACGCTGAACCTAATTGGGGCCCCTCCACGTATTCTTAAATTTTCACCAAATTTGGTTGATTCATTTTGCCGTGAATAACAAATAGGTATTTACCTCTCAACAAATAGGTTTAAAAAAATACCTACCTACTACAACTGCAATACCAAAATAAGCATCCCTCTTCAAATGAAATAATATGGCGGAATAACAAACTCGATTTCATAAAGCCATGCATGATTATAACCAGTTGTTCCTAACAGTGATATATCTGGGCTGGGTTTGTGTGTATATATAATTTACTCTCTTGTTGACGAAGCTTTTCGGTTCAAAATTCAGGGCCTTAGAGTGAACGAACAATCCTGGACGTACTCCGGGTGGTCTCTAAAAATCCTCGTTCTAAATAATTTATAAGCCTAATAAAAACCCTAGCCTTCAGTTGAAAGTCGAGCTACGACGTTCTGAAAATTACAACCCCTATATTTTACCCCTTAGAGATGACTGACATTAACGCCGAACTTCGAGGACCCCCTAGGTTCCAAATGGAACTTACTAACCAAATTTCATTAGGTTTAATACCAAGTTCCATTAAGACCATATTTAGTACCATTAACCCTATTCCCTTTAAATGTAATACCAAATTAAATTAATTTTGGTATTCGTAACGAAGGAAATCGCCGCGTACTGACGTACCTTATTCAATTTTCATATTCTAAATACCGTTAAATGCACAACCATCATATTTTGAGGGGAATTTTGTGGGTTTGAGGAGGGGAGGGGGTTGGACAATTTTCCTTTTCCATGCTCGATTCAAAAGGTTTGTTACTGAGAATAATAAACCTAAGTTCTCATTATTAATTAATGATAATATATTTCTATGTCTCCGAAACTACGCATTCAAAGCTAGACTGATACTCGTAGTTTAAATTAATGTATCATTTTGTACTATTTGCAAACAAGGATATTGTGGTACTCTATGTATGCGTATGAATACACACACTAGAACAAAAATGATGGACATTAATTACAACAAATCAAGAAAGCATTAAAAAAATTAGATGTTCGAAGAAAAAAAGCTGCGAAGCTAAACAATACCCTCATCATGGCAACAACTAAATAAATAATATCTGTGTAAAATTATAATAATTTATTTTTGGGTTCTTTCACGTTGTACCAAGGTTTTGTGAGAGCGTTTCACTTTTGACACATACCAACGTAATGTATTGTATCGGTTATGGTAATTCGTGATTATTCATTTCATACAGAGTCCCGATCCTCTACCGAAATAAACTGAAATGCAGCTGAGCAAAATCACCAAACGTAAAATTGAACGTATTTTTTTAATTTTTGCAGATCATAAGCTACGACTCGCCGAGAGGTGGCGTCAGCGTCATCACCGAGAAGGGTGAAACGACGACGAGTTTCCTGCTGATACAGCACGCCAAGCCGTCGGATTCAGGGAGATATCAGTGCAACCCTTCGAACGCGCAATCGAAGTCCGTAAACGTTCACGTCCTCAACGGTACGTTCACTTTTCGTTAACGTTTAATTGAATTACATTTTCAGCTTCCTCTCACCCGTCGCATCGTGGGTGAGAGTCGAAAAAAGTCTGTCCAAACCTCTTTGTTGAGCCGTATTTACAGGAATGCCCCAAGGTCTAGTACATACAATACGTAATATAATCGTTAGCGTGTTTTTCTCCAAATAAAACCACATGAAAAGACACGATTTTCAACATGTACAAGCGCCTTCCAAAGACCTTGCACCCAAGAAAAATCCTTCCTTTGGTAGTGTGGAAGCACAACAGTCCTGAAAGAATTTTTGTAAATAGTCAAATCGTAGGTCAAATTAAGACCAACTGGAGCTTTCGAGCTGTGCAACCAAGATTTTGTGTTTTCCCCCCAATTTTTCTGTGTTTGTGGACACGCGTCTTGTAAAACGAGGTAACCTAAGAAAAATCTCCAAAAATCATAGCTACACACCTGGAAACCTCGAGTTGGTTTCATTTGACTCTCTGTTTGTAGAATAAAACTTCTTTCTTATTACGAAAACCAGTTTGGTTCGTACTGTTTGTCGGTAACAGTGGGGGAAATTCGAATTTTCAACAGTTTCCGAAATTTGAGGCTACTTATTGCTTTGATGCTAACGTTCCCGAAAGGATGGAAAATCGTCACTGAACCGTAGCGACTGGTTTTTAACGGGAACAGTTTCATTTTATAAACAACAGATTTAGTTTTCAACTGCATAGACTGACAAGATAAGTACCAACCTATAAAAATTATTTGTCAATCGAAATTGCTGAATTAACGAGAAATTCGCTGTCTATCAAACCCTTTGTTGAACTGACACCAGACAATCGGTTCCAATAGCTGATCTAGTAGGTACGCCACAGGCGAGATTCCCTACAGTATCTAACTACCAGTCAATCAATGGTCAAATAAACTCAAATATCATCGTAACAAGTTTGCAACTCACTCCGATTCAGTTAATCATTGAATATTGCACTCAACATTTATGGGCCAATTATGTTAACTAAGTACATTAGAATCGACCACCGTTGTGGATGTTACACAAAATAATTATTAAATTTCATATTTTGTGTAATTTTCACAGCGGTGGTCGGTTTTAATGCAACTCAGTTTTTGGTGGGTTCTAAGAGCTTACCTGGACGTGGCAAATTCATATTGGGCATATGCATAAATTATATCTGCATGAAATTTACAGGAAAATTGAAGAAGAAAATTATATATTAGGTAGGGGCCTTAAATACCGTTTGCGCTGACCGTATGTGTTAAAATGTGTTGGGATCGATGGTTCGAGTCTTGGGGTCCGTCTCTCAATTATTGTTGTCTGTATCTCTTTCAGTAAATCAAATCGATTTCCACCAGGTTGTTTCGATTTACGCCCACTGTGGCCGGGAAGCCTAGGGTTCATTCTTTAATTAATATAAAAACGCATAGGTTCTCATCCCTAGAAATGAAAGTTTATGTTTGTGGTTCATAACAAGGAACGTGCTTGAAGCCGTGAATCTCGATGAAATAAGAAATCATTTCAAATATTAAATTATTTTTTTATTCCTCAAGATTGATAACAAAATCAATTGATAACAAAATCATTTGCTCCCACCCCCCCACTCATTTTACCCTTCCAAAAGACCCAGTTAGCAACAATTTACGTTGGTACCTACTTACCTACCTACGAGCAGGTTTTTATGGTGCCCTCAATTTTCTACGGGATTTTTCCTAACAAAAACCTCGAATTACATCGTTCGCAATGTTGCGAGCATGTTTAAAGCATTTTTGATTTTCGCTAGAAAATAAAACTTACGTTCATACCTGGTTTGATGATCGGATCATCGCCAGTAACATAATGGGCAATTATCATGTCCACAAAGAGGACTTTTGCTGCTGATTTTATAGTCATCTTTCTCTACGCATTTGGAAAAGTTGAAGAAAATGTTGCTTTATGGACGAAGAAAAACGTGTAAAAAAAGGCGATTTGAAGAAGCCGCTTGCTTACGTCACACGGCTGTAGCGCGTCGACAGGCAACGTGAATTGCGTGGATTTTGGGTCGAATCCGCAGTAGGCTACACTGACGGGTGACGCTAAGATTACAAACGCCCATTTCACGTCAAAGATTGACTCAGTGATGAAGAAAAAAGGTAACGAACCCGCAGAAAATATAACAAAACCTTACTCGTAATTAACCTTACTCTGGTGAATGTGTGGGTGGCGGTGAGAAAACCATTTCCCATCTGCTGCCACCGGCCAGCCAATCAGAACCCATATCCGTGCAGCATGATTTGATCGACTGTTATGAACCTAGGTACCTAGTGATGGTAACAGTGGAGTAGGGTAAAGGAAAAATTTAGAAATTTCAGTAGGTAATCTATCATAAACAGTCGTTAGTGAACCATACCAAAACAGAAGTAATCAAGTGTTTTGTGAACACAAGAGAAAAATAATAGTCATAGTCACGAATAGGTTTTATTGAATCTTGGAGCTGCCTCTAATTACCACTGAGGGGGGATGTTGACTGGTATATGGTCCTCCCCTTCGGCCTCTTTGGAGCAACAATTCAACGGAACACTTTTTAGATGGACTTCCAGTGGTTCGATTTCAATGTTGAAAAATGGATTTTAGGTATTTCATTGGTTCAGGACTGTTCAAAATTGGTTCAGGACTATTCTTGAACACCAGAAACAATTTCTGCTAATTCCAAGTGAAACTGAGTACAATGTCCCAATCGAAAATCGAATGGACGATGTTCAAATGAGAACGAAACTAAATTTCGCTCGTTTTTGGTGCTGCGACATTGCACACGGCGACGTGGCTTTTCGAACTAGAGCTTTGGCTATTTCCCCGGTTACTGGGCATTTGTTCATAGGCCCTCCTTCCTCAGAGGAAAGGATTGCACAGGAGAGCCGGTCCACTCAGGACTACGCTTCTCCCCCTCCCCTGCAAGCAGAGGAGGAAGACTCCCCCCATGGCTTACCAGGTGAGGGGGGCGGAGTGATTGTTACTCACCACTCACAAGCCCTGCAGGGGTGGGTCGAAACCTACCCCCCTGCAGGTACCTGTTCGCAAACTGCACCGCAGGTACGGCCGAGCTTTCTAGCACGCTCTACCAGCTGAGCAGGCTGGTTCCCGAGTTAATAGCATAACTCACATGCCGAGGTGCATTCCCCGGGAACGAGTTCCCAGGGGATACCTCCTCTACCTCTACGCACCTGGGGGACAAGCCCTGGGCTGGGGTATGCGTCAACCACGACCCCCACGATTCCTACCTCAATTGGGGGGGGGCAGACCTGTGGTGCTTTGCATAAGCGGTGCACCTGTGGCCCGGGGCTCCCCCCCCCCCCTCCCGTGGTACTGGTTTGGAAATGGAGGATTCCCAGTTTCCTGGTAACCTCTCTGTCTCTTGAAGCCTGACCAGATAACAGGCTCGGGGTCAGAGAATTGGTGCCTGACCCCTTTCCGCTCTTCTCCTGACTGAGGTCGCACCAAGATGCTCGCCTCAGCCCATCGCGTTATGGGTGCTCAGGAGAGACGCTGATCGCTACCGTCAGGGTAAGGGCATTTCTGCCCTTGCTCCTCTCGGGTCATTGCTTGCAGCGTGCATCGGTCCCCATACTGGGTCCCCGTCCCCGGTTACTGGGCAGTTGCGGAGTAGGGGAGTATCGATAGTCGTATTACTAAGGTTTCAATACTATAAAACAGAAAATCAGCAAGTCTTCGTTGGGCTGGCCACGTTGCTCGCACGAACGAAGCTCAAATCCCACTCGGAACTCTTTTCGGAAATCCTGGCGGACAGAGGCGGCGAGACAGCCCTAAGTTGAGATTGTTGTACCTAGTTCAAGAAGACACGAGGAGTCTCGGAGTCCGGGCCTGGAAGCCAGTTACCCAAAACAGGAATCAGTGGAGAAAGGTTGGTGATGCCCCTAGGGTTCGTTAGTGGACTGTTACGCCAAACAAGAATACCACCGCCAACCACCAATCCAAGCCCATGGCCGATCCAAAATATCGAAACTAACAAAAATCCACTCAGTAGGTACATAAAATCAAATAAAACATGCATAAATTATACATTATTATTATTTGCATTTTTTTTTAAATGAGTATTATATACCGTGGTGAATGGTTGTTTGAGGTAGGTTTGGGAAGGTGAGGTTTGAGAAGGAGATGTCGGGTGCTGGGTGAGCTAATGTCCAGAAAGGTTCATCACCACATTGGATATTAGAGGATGTGCCCAGAAAGGTGTATCACCACATTGGGATCTTTTTGGAGGTGGCCAGAAAGGTTTGTAACCACTTTGAGATCTTTTTTGGAGGTGCCCAGTAAGGTTTATCACCACGTTGGGATCTTTTGTGGGAGGATATCCAGAAAGGTTTATCACGACATTGGATATGTACTTAAGGATGAGAGAAGGATCTGTGGATCGGTAGAATGGCGAGCTGGGCAAGCCGGGCGCCTTATAAAGCCGCCTTCACCCTCCCTCGGTCCTCCGACGGCCGTTGAAAGCCGTTGGGGGATCGTTGGAGGGAGAGATGTCTGGCTCTGCCCCTTGCATTACGCAGCTCGCCTTCTCCACGTGTTTATTGGTAACAATCTTATATGTACAAATTTGTAGTGGTATATTTTAAAGGTACCATGACATATACATATTATTTAAATGCATATTATATTATACGTGGTTATGATATGTATTGTATTAAATGCGTGTTATACATTCCTGAAGGTAAAAAACAAAATTTGTTCCTCAATTTCTATAGTTGGAGAAGTAAATATGAGTTCGTTTGAATGCACGCAACGCACTTATATTATGAGCACTACAAGGGTTCATTTTTAGTGGTTTTCTATGAAACCCGAAACAGTCGATAGAAACATACTTGGTGGACTTCCTAAAATCATAAGGTATTGCCACGAAAAGGTCCTGAAAGTTAGCGTGATTTGTGAATTCGAGCTGTCGTGGCCGAATCAATGTCGCGTGTTCCAACCGTGAAGTGTAAATCTCTATACCGCAATCATCAAAGTCAATCAACCTTATCATTCATCACTACAAGATTACGTGTAGCATACAATTCCTACATCGTGAAATAATATTCGTGTAAAAAAGAGGGTGAGGGGGGGATTGGACAATGTTTCATTATTTATTCATTTGCTGTCATCGGGATCCATAGCGGTGTGTAGATAATTTTGACTTAATAAATCGAGCACATGAATACATGTACACTGATGGGAGAAGGGAATGGATTGTTATGTAAAATAATATTCCGAGTATCGAGATAAGTATCATGATCATTGTGTGGATTACGCGCATTATGCGTCAAGGCTAAGTTGAAAATAACGTGCGGAGTATAGTAGAGAACTGAAGTTGGGGCCTACCTACAATTCAACTGCACGAATGCTTAATGATAGGGAGAGTCTGGGTCGCGCGCGAGGACTTGGACGATTTTCTTCTCCTCTTCCGGTTAGGTTCGAGTAATAATAATATTACATGTAGATCAGCTTCCTCGCGTCTCTTTACTAAACCGCTGCACACGGCCTTCTTGTTTGGTTTGGATATTTGCCAAAATGCGGCGGAATCAATTTAAAAAAAGCACTGTCAAAATTTCAATTTCAGTTCAATTTTTTATTCAGCAAATACTTTATACAATAAATATAATGGTTTTTAGAGAGTCTATATACATAATACAAGATCTAAACTTATGTTGGTTTATGAGCCTAAGGTCAATGACCACCACTATTTATTACTGCGTATGTATGTACCAGCAGTTTCATTGACAAAACACACCTTAAGTGTTTGGAGAATGAGTTACATTGATCAAGAACCAACAGTATTTAAAGGTTATTCCTAAGTAGTTAGTAAATTTATACACCAATGCTACGAAGGCTGATTTGTATTTTTATCCTAATTTAAACTTATTTATAACAACACTTTCGTTATTTTCAAGCTCAAAATATTCTAGAACTAGTTTTTTTAATTTTCCTGTTGATGTTGAAGTCTTGGTTAGGAGCGGTAACTGTTCAAAAAGGGAAACAAATTGACTAAAGATCACAGTAGGTTAGGAGCAGCTGTTTTGCCGGGAAAACGGAGAAGTCAGGACACAAGGAATTGACATGACGTCACAAGGAAAGGCACTCCAAGGAGGAATAATTCTACCTACTGTTCCCGTCACACAGCACTTCTTACGTACCTCGACCTACTTGTTTGGAGAAATGTGGTTGTGGAAGTTTTACATTGTTTTGAAAAAAACTGGCGGCCGCCTCGTGGAGGAAAAATGGCGGACTCGTCGCGAACGAGAAAGCAAAGTGGCGAAGATGCAGGGCGAGCGATCGATCGTGGACTGACGACGGGACGTGGGCGTCAGTTGGAACAGTCTGGTGGGATATGGTGAAGTGGAGGACAAGAGGACAAGGGCTGTTGGATCAGTACAAGATCATGGCAAACTTCACCGGTGCAACGCCTGGACATTGTAGTGCTGAAGATCGACGATGATTAGTCCGGCTCTTTGAACTACACACACAACTAATCCTACCACTACAACAAACTAAGAGATAACAGTTGCCTAATCACCGTTTTTTCTTTGAAGTCAGTTTCCACGATTTCTTCGCGAGTGATTTACTACGAACTACGTAGTCTTGTCTGCATAGATACCGTTGCCGGGTGTTAGAACCCCGTTTCGACGGCGATAACTTCTAATTTCCTTGTTGTTTATGGGAGTTTGCAGGACAATTGAGATCCAGGTGTTTTTGAAATCGTTATTTAATGAAAACCCAAGCTTTCAACTGCTCTCTGACAGTCATCATCAGGTGTAAACTTATTAGAATATGTATAAAAAAATCAGTCATGCAGCATGACTTAATGAGCGAATTTTCAAAGAAATATTCGAATTAATGGCTATGGTTTTGAATAAAGGAAAACTTCGGTCTAAAATTTGGTTTTCTATGTATATTCTCTTCGTATTTATTTTAATTTGTACGTTTTGTCCATCCTGATTCTACCGTTTGTTTATTACGTAATTGTACTAAGTGCTTATTTATTTGATCGCTGTGGGTAAATTCAAGGAGTTGTACTAATCGTTTGCCTCCCCCTTTTTTGCTTCGAACTCTCGTCTTCAATTAATACTTTTCACATTTTTCAATCTGACCACTCTAAGGGGGTGGGGGTAAGAGTTTAAAGATTATCCTAGTTTTGGGTAATTTTTGCGCACTTTAAATGCTCTAATTTAAGAACGGATTTAGATATCTAAAATCCGATTTCACTATCGTGTTCAGCGTGCAAAAACCTTTAAAATGAGGGGTCACTTGTTAGAAAATAACATTTTGGGGATTTTTGGGTAATTTTTGCGCACTTTAAATGCTCTAATTTGAGAACGGATCAAGATATCTAAAATCCGATTCCACCATCGTGTTCAGCGTGCAAAAACCTTTAAAATGAGGGGTCACTTGTTGGAAAATAACATTTTGGGGATTTTTGGGTAATTTTTGCGCACTTTAAATGCTCTAATTTGAGAACGGATCAAGATATCTAAAATCCGATTCCACCATCGTGTTCAGCGTGCAAAAACCTTTAAAATGAGGGGTCACTTGTTAGAAAATAACATTTTGGGGATTTTTAGGTAATTTTTGCGCACTTTAAATGCTCTAATTTGAGAACGGATCAAGATATCTAAAATCCGATTCCACCATCGTGTTCAGCGTGCAAAAACCTTTAAAATGAGGGGTCACTTGTTGGAAAATAACATTTTGGGGATTTTTGGGTAATTTTTGCGCACTTTAAATGCGCCAAAACCCTCCTTAGAGTAGGCCAATTTCGCCCATCTTCGAACTTAGCCTTTCGATTGCCAAGATAGATTTTTTGTGCAAATTTGAGCTGTTTATCTCAATTCTATCGAGAGTTATCGTCTGGAGTGACACATATATAAATAAATATATATATAAATATATATATATATATATATATATATACATATAAAAAAGTGTTAAATTTCAGGAATCGTTTTAGAATGGTCTGAAACGGATTTCTATGAAGAAAATTTCCAAAAATTTATATTATTTAAATTTCGAAGCCATTGCAATAGCTTCATTTTCTTTGAAAATTCGCTAAAAGATGTTACAAACTATTAATCAAAACTATAATGATGTTAAACAAAAAGTGAAGGGAAATAAGCAAAACTCACCAGAAATACGTTGTAGGGCAAGTTGTCCTATCAGCAGAGCCCTTCACAATATGGCACTTATTTTTGTGAAATAGGGCCCTAAAAAATATGGCAATATGGCACTTATTTTGTCCCAAATATGGCACTCATTTCTCTCAATATGGCACTTATTTTTCAACCCTCTCCGACCACCCCAGCTATTCTGAGACGATAATATCACAACATACAAGTTATTTATGCTAAATAATTTATTTTATTTACAAAGCTTTATACAAATAATTAATTATTATTATTATTATTATTAAATAACAACATCAGGTGTGCTGCAACGCTTTCCATTGAAAATCCCAGCCGTCGATCACTCAGAAGGTATTTCATTTTTGAGAAAGTCCTCTCCACATCAGCTGATGTTGCCGGGGCGTATTTCATACAGAGGACATCAGCAGGTTCCCAGCCTTCCTTCAGAGTGGCTTCCTCAGCAGACAGAGTGGCGACCCGTGGAAGCACCCCATTCCAAAAAGGTTAGAGGCATTAGTAATCCCTCTCCACTAATGGCCTCAGGGTTCGAGAAACCTCATGTCATTCAGAAATTTTCACTTCAAATTTTTTTTTTAAATTTTTTGAAGGAGTTTGGCGAAAAAAAGGCAAAACATGGCAGAAACATTGCATTTCCCCAAAAATCGGCCGAATATGGCATTTTACAAAAAATCTGCAGAATATGGCATTTTTGTATGGCGCCATGGCAGTATGGCATTTGAAGGGCTCTGCTTATCAGGAACAGCTGTTGAGGATGCAACAACTTGCCCTACAACGTATTTCTGGTGAGATTTTACTTATTTCCCTTCACTTTTTGTTTAACATCATTATAGTTTTGATTAATAGTTTGTAACATCTTTGCTGTAACATACATTGTCTAATAGGCTTACACCTGATGATGACTGTCAGAGAGCAGTTGAAAGCTCGTGTTTTCATTAAATAGCGATTTCAAAAACACCTGGATCTCAATTGTCCTTCAAACTCCCATCAACCAGCATTGAAAAAGAAGATCCTTACATCATCAATATAAACGTCCTTGTTGTTGTTATGTCACACCACCCGAATGCCGCACTTGACGTGGCATTTTCACCACACTGTGCGCATTTCCAACACTGACCCCCTTGTTATTACGATTCCGTAATGGTTCGAGGAAGAACTAAAATTCTGAACAGAAAAAGGAAAGAATGTAGAAGTGTATCACATATAATATCGGACTGTGAAAATCAATAATATTTATTAATTTTACGCTGTTACTTATCTTGTTGATAAGCGTCAGCATCGCGGAGCACGCTGATTATTGCTGATCTATGGGATATTATGTAGTAGTAATATTATTAGAAGCTAACCAGAAGAGGAGAGGAAAACTTGTAAACAATGCGCGACACAGGCTACTGACACGGATGGGTTCGATAAATTATTACGATAGGGAGATGGATTTGAAAGATGAGGAGCTTCCTGGCCATGGGTGGATTTTTTAGGGGCACCCCTCCACAAGGTGGCTTTTCTAGATGAGGGGTGCCCGACTGTTTTCAATTTTCAGAGGATCCCTTCAACCTGAAGCCGAGAGAAAAGTAACCACGTCCCTTTCAGGACGCTCTGATACGAAATTAATGAAGAAACAGGAGGGCGTTGGTTGTCACTGTTTTTTATGTTCGCGTGACGAAATTTTGTTTCCGAAGCACAGCGCGCGGTGGACTTACATCCGATTTTCGCGGTTCTTTTTGTATACGATTCTGTTTGTGGTAAACTTGAGGAATGCCGAAATTCTTCGTCTGAGTTACGGTGCAGTATAGAAGTAATTTTCTGGATAATGGATTTGAATGAAAATATTATTTTTCTATAAAATCCAAGAAGATTCCTGAGGACAACCACTTGTTGGTGACCCATAGAAAGACTGTAAGTTTTACCCTTGTTTTAAAAACAGTTATGACCGAGACAGTCAATTTCAGTCAACTCCATAATTTCACATTTTTGAAAGCTGAATATTTTGGACGTGTCATTAACTTTATCAAGAGTGGGATTTTGGTTAACGTTAACTATCCTTTTTACTTTTCGTTGACTTTTGGGTGGAACGTTTCTTCGTGGAGTTCTTACTTTACTAACAAACGCTTCTAATAATAGGTTGTTTTTTTTAGTATGTGTAAGTCTATTGCCCCCTCCCCTTTCTATTTTCAAGGTTAGGGTAGTTGAGCTCCACATAGCCCAAACAACGAATGGGCTATTTGCATGGATCACAAAAGCGGTTCATGTCATTTTTTAAGTGAAAGTAGATTCCATCCTGAGAATTTTGAGACCAACCGCAGGCTCCTACGATAAGTACCTAGTTCTTTTTCTATGATTTTTTCAAAGTTTCTAGAGGTTCCTACGTCATTGCAGTCCTCTGGCCTGGGCGGGTCTCCCCTGCCCACTGACGTAGGAACCTCTGGAAATTTTGAAAATTCACAGAAAAACTTGTCGTAGAAGCGTGCGGTTGGTCTCAAAATTCTCAAAATAAAACCTACTTTTTTTAAATGAAAATAAATTAAAATAAATACGTGCAAATAGCCCGTTGGCCAAAAAATGATAATGAGAAGCCGGAATTTAAACACTGAAACTAGAATCCTTATCCCAAAATCCTGTTCTCCTTTTATTTCCCCCCTCAATTCAAACTACCTGGTTTAACCTGATTTTCAAATTTGCCCTTCAATTTAGTTCTAAACAGTTGAAGAAAACAGAGAATGGATTTCATTTTCGATAAATAGGATTTATCTTCCTTTAGGTACTCGTGAGGTCCAGGTACGGAAATCGAATGCCACCCGCATTCAACAACTGGCGGAACGAGATTTGTTGATACTTCAGTTCGAAGAAACGCGTGCTCTGATCTCCACGCTGTCTAAATTCACTAGGAGGATAGATCAGTGGGAGGTTAATTTCGAGAGAATCAACTTTCTCGAAGAGGAAAATAATAAGTTGGAATCCCGCTTAGAACGCCTCGAGTTCAGATTGGACACTTTCCTAGCACTCCTAGCACCTATCACAGCAACTGCTACCACCGCTACCATATCAACCACTGCCATATCAACCACTGCAAACACAGGTAATGAATATTCAAACGGTTCTCGTCGTGCAGCATGGCCGGATGAGCGGATATGTATACATGTACAGATAGTTACGGAAAACTGTATAGCTTCAGTCTCGGTCACTTTCCGATACCGCTTGTTGTAGAGATTGTTCTTCGGACATTTTCACTGCAGGAGGAACCATTCTACAATGCAGTTTCTGGGGAAATTGGAAGGGCTTACATTAGTAGAAATAAGATACCACCAATTCAAACCTGTACACAAAGCCGTATACCTACTGGGTTGCTTTAGTATGCCAAGTGAGTGTTGGTACGCCAGTGTTGGGAAAAACGCAGCCCTAAAATTTTTCATTATTGCCATCGCCAAGAAGGGCTTCAAAACGTGTGGATGCCACGGCTAAAAATTCTCGTCTGAATGCAAGCCTATCAACGTTCAGCGTCACTTCTGAATGCAACAACTCCGGAAAACAGTTCTTGATTTTAGCAGCGTCTCTTCTAGGGAGGAAGTTCTCGTTTTTCTCTCTTTCAATCACATCTACAGGGAAATGACCTCAACCAAACTCAACGTTTTCATAAATTAAATAACTCACTTTCACCACTCAACAGCTCTAATCCTCAGCTCTTCGATCCTCAGGTGGTAGCGATGTAAAACTGTCGATAGTATCGACTACCGAAACCCCCAAGACTGTCAAACATATCGAGTTTTTAAAACTATCGATAGTAGGTACTATCGAAAAACTTGACAAACTTTTGACTTTGCGGTCATACCATGTAAAAATGTAAATTACTGACAAAAAAATTTGCAAAATCAATAATTTTTTTTTGAACCACAGGTGAGTCTCATTCAGTTCTCAGACCAGCTATTATCTAGGCATAAACCCCTTATCTTGGCAAAAAATATCACAACAAAACAGGAATTGTGAGCGCAGAATATAGGTAGGTTTGTTAAGAATTAATAAAATGCTAACTAGAACGTTATTACAACCCATATTTCATTATCACAATAAAAACTGAGACAATGAAAAACGCTGCAAATCCCTGCACAACGGTTTATTATTTTGTACAGAATACCCTTCTGTTACAGATCACAGCTCTCTGTATAGATAACCCGTCTATATAATATAATATGTACCTACTACTCTGTAGATATTATGTGGATCGCAGATCCTCCGTAAGTTAGTACCTGACCCCGTACTCGTTACTAGGTACCTACCTAAATCACGAGTTGAATGTTGCTATAATAATGCAGCCGATGACAAACAGTAACTAAAACGGCAAAAAGAAACGCAAATAATGAAGTTCTAAAGGAAAATTGATGATGTGGAGTTAGATCACTGTTTTCTGTGGTCAATACCTATAGTGAACCGTTGTGTAATAACTTGCCCATCAATAATACTTCAACGGTTGTTCAAGTTGCAAAAGTAACTATCAACAAAATCCAGCCCCATTTTGGTACATGAACCGTTGTGTAATAATTTACCGTCATGTAATAATTTACCGTTGTGTAATAATTTGCCGTTGTGTAATAATTTGCCGTTGTGTAATAATTTACCATTGTGTAATAATTTACCCATCAGGAATACTTCAACGTTTATTCAAGTTTCACAAGTACCTACCAACAAAATCCAACAGTCCATCACTTATCAAATGAAATAAAATCGCAGAACAACTAACTCGACTTCATTCAGCCGTCCTTGATTATAATCAGGTGCTCCCTAGTGATGATATCCCGGCCGGATTTATACCGTTTGATTCACGATCGTGTTGACGAAGCTTTTTGGTGCACACGAATGGCTGGACGTACAGTGCTCCGGGTGGCCTCAAAAAATGTTTTAGCTCAAGACAAATTTAATAACGTAAAAAAAGCAATACCCTTCAATCGAAAGTTTTCGAGCTATGGCGTTCTGAAAATTTCAACCCCTATTTTGAACCCCGTAGAGATGACTGACAGTAACGCCGAGCTTCGAGGACCAACTAGACCCCGAACGGAACCTATAACCCGAATTTCATCAATTTTTTTTATGGTAACTAAGAAAAGTGGCCCGTACGGCCTACGGCGGACAGACAGAAATATTTTTATTGCATTTTCGGATTCTACATACCTTGAAACGTAAACAATCAAATTTTGAGGGGGGGTAAGAATTTTTTTTCATGCTCGATTCCAATGGTTCATTATTGAAAATAATAAACCAAAACAACAATCAATATTAGAACGAATTTCAAATGAAGTAACCTGTAACTGCGGATTAACCACAAACAGTTTCTGATTGATGTTTAGGATGGTATAATAGCAAAAATACAACAACAAAACGCATCATTTTCGAGAAAAATCCTTTTAAGATTAACAATATTGTAGAACTATCGATAGTCCGATAGTTTCGAAAGTTTTCGGTGTACTGGGTTGAGCACCGATGTCGATGTTTTGCCATTGATGGAGTGAGGTCAGTGGTTGCAAGTCGTTGGTCAAGATCTATAGTTGTCGGTTCAGAACACAGCATCGTGCAGAATAGAAAGGGAGAAACTATTTTACAGAATAGCGGCAGGTTCCCCACGGCGAAAGAAAGACGCGTCGTCGGGTATTTATTTAATGGTGTGGTACTGGTTTCGACTCAGTAGTCATTCTCAGTCACATCATCTGTATCAGGAGCTGCGTGGGACGCAAATCTGTTCTTCTACTATCAACACGAGCAGCAAATGCCGTCGACATGTAAATTGAACGAACTTCGGGTATAACCCTACCACCAACCTCATTTCCCAAGAAACTCGCCAATTTCCCTATTTTAGATAGTTAAAATAAAAAACAAACTATTAAAACTGCCTTCACACGACAGCTATAGTGAATAGCTGATGTCGTGATACCCTCCCAGAACATCACTCCTTATTATTAAGATCTCACAAATAAACATAGTTATGGGATGGCAGATGCAGGAGACCCGGGGAACCTGGTGAGGATCCCCACCATCCTCCACCAGTATGGAGGATGGAGATAGCCCCAGGGGCTATATAAACTCGACTCCTTCGCCTTTCAAACCATTCTACGCTTCCTCTAGTCACTGACTACTCATTCTCCTCGCTCCTCCTCTCGCTCTCCTCATCTAAAAGATCCCGGGCATGGTGGTAGCCTACCAGCTGTAACCAAACCGGGCAAAAGCTCCTCCTAGCGCCTCCAGTGGTGGATCCCTCTGGGCATTAACCTTAAGTGGTGGATGCCCATTGGCAGATTAACCAGCGGTGGATATCCTTCGGGTATTAACCTTAAGTGGTGTATATCCGAGGGGTATTAACCGGGGGTGTTAGGTCCTCCTGACGCTTCCAGTGGTGGATACCTTCTAGGTATTAACCGGGGCATCAGGCTCATATACCTACCTCGCCCTTCGCCTATGCATCCACCACAGCTGATAATAGTGAATAGCTTGTGTCGTGGTATCCTCCCAGAACCACTCCTTGTAAACCTGCAAATATTAGATCTCGCAAATAAACTCGCAGAAGTGGGGACGAAAGACGCAGGAGCACCGAGGAACCCGGTGGGGTTCCCCACCATCCTCCACTAGCTCAAGGGCTATAAAAACTCGCCTCCTTCGCCTTTCTAGCCATTCTACGCTCTCCTCTAGTCGCTGACTACTCTCTCTCTCTCTCTCTCTCTCTCTCTCTCTCTCTCTCCTCACTCTTCCTCTCTCCTTAAAACCAAAAAGATCCGGTCGACGTGGTGACATCTGCTAGTGTGGAACCTTTACCGGTGACATCTATTAGTGTGGAACCTCATGCCGCCCATAGCCATACCCATTCACTATAGCTTTTTTTTGGTTTCGAACATGAAAAAAAAAGTTAACCCTGCCTCAAAATCTTATTGTTTTCGTTTCAAGGTACGGAATCCGAAAATGGAATAAAAACGCAGCACATTAAATTACATAACCGTTAATTATCTTCCTGTGTAGATAAACCTTCTGCATAGATCACTGAATCATTTCGCGGTGGATACCTACCTACCACCCACGCACGTACAACAATTTCAGCCCCTATTTTTCACCCCTCAGAGATGAATTCGTAGTTGTGCAACTATTTAATGTTTGCGCTCTGTAACTAGTATTTACTGACCGATATGTCATGACGAGACCTGTCCAACGATGCCAGAAACTCGAATAGTTATTGGATTTTCGACGCCCAGCCAACGTTTACTAGACTACCGCTAATCATGACGTCTTATGAAAATGTCTGCGATTTGGAGCTAAATCAAGGGTAAATCCGAGTTTTGACATTTTATGTCTTTACTCTGGCACATAACTCGAAAAACGTTACACGAAATCGTCACGAAAATTTCTGATGATTTTCGCTTACAACCGATTCGTTGCTACGGAACTTTATCTTCGCCAGTTATCATCGTACAAAAATCGTTCACCACTCGTTGGATAGCTCTCGATTTACCTAACCATACTACGTTAACCACTGCGGACTGCGTGGCCAACAAGCTGCGGTATGAGCGTGATTGTTTAAATGAATGTTTACGTACATAATACAGTGGAGTCCGGCTAATCCGAACTAATTGGGACTGAAGGCTGTTCGGACTAGTTACCATTCGTTGGAAATCTTGACCAAAACAATTAAGTACGAAGTACTTGGTGTGGGTGCGGGAGGGGGCGCTAAGACATAAAATGTCCCTCGTGGTTGCGTACTTGTACGGAAGCTGTACCCACCGTTTGTGTTTTTTTAAATTCGCTCTTATAGCCATGCTGTTTCAACATAATTTCTAGGTAGATAATTATTTTTAACTTTCCTATAGGGCTACACCTGAAATATTAGAGAAATATTCATTCAGATCTGGTAGGTAAATTTACAGTCAAGTAGCTATTAACTATTTGCCAAGTTGGGTGGGCAGTATGGCTTCCTCACTTATTGTAACATGGACATATAAAATCACTTGGTAAAAAATGATGAGTCAAAATGATTGAATAGCAATAAAAAGAGTAGTAATAAATGCTCTAATATCCGTAATATTCAGTGGCAATCTTCTTGAAGCCACCCTTAACTACCCACCGAATTTGAGCGAAATCGGTCCGTTAGGATCTAAGAAATAGCTGTTCCATGATATTCACATTTGCGCATGCAGTGATCTTTACTGATCCAATCGCGACAAAATGTATGGGCAATCGCCTTGGAGCCAGTTTTGTTTATTCTGAAAACCCCCCATGCAAAAAAACTACTACAGTCGATGTGTGTTGTGTTCAGGACACAATCTGCTCTTAAATATTCTTCTTAAAAATGGTGCGCCACACAGTGGGGCCTGTTTCGTAGACAACACTCTGAACCTCATGGACTTCGAGTTTTTTGATGTGCTGAACACGGTAAAAATATTCCAAAACCCTTCCAGTGGTCTGAGCCTATTTAATAGGAATTTAGGTTCCATCGGTAGTACGGAGCCAAACGAGGCTCATTTTTTACAGAACTGTGAACTTTTATTTTTGGAATTGTAGCCACTGTGCGCCATTTTTAACAGCTGAACAGATACTTCCAGTAATGTGGAAAGTTGAAACCCTTTGAACGACTTCCGCACGTGTCCGTATCTGCGAAAAGCATTCGCAACTGTGACGCCATTATCGGAGGATCCATTCGGAATGCCGAGTCACGAACAAGCCTTGGCTTCTGTCAGTAAGATCTCGAGCGAACCTGAGCAAATTAAATCATTGTACAACGAGAAAGGAACTCCTTGGCAGGTGATCGAATGTGAAGCGTTTCGCGCAGTTGTAGCGGATTTGGTCACCTTCTCCCAGCGAAAACGCTGCAAAGTCCTTGTCACATGGGTTTATTATTCTATTGGACATAGCTACAGAAATGTTGGCTGTTCATTAATTGTTTCTTTCATGCGTAATAATCGAAATAGCTATTTCTGATGGTTTCCATTAATTTTGGCCCCCAAAACACAAATTAGGTACGCTCTTTTTTTTTCTTTTTTTTTTAAACTATCTTTGATCATTGGTAGTGCCATTTAATCGTCCTGAACCACGTCTTGACACTTTTTCCAGTGTTATTATACAAACTGATGGTGATTTCAGACGATTTCCCAGGTTTTTCACTCATAAAAAATCAATTCTGGGAGCTGAACATTTGGTAGAACTCAATTTTCCACTCTTTGGTCAAAATCGACTTCATATTCGGTCTTCTCGTCCCCAAAAACATGAAAAACGATACCTCAAAAGCTCATGTTACCAACATGTTGCTAAAACGCAAAAAGTACCTATTTTTATACACATTTTCACTCATAACACCCCTGGGTATATTCCGATCGGGCTGAAAAGTTTCGGGTCACAACTAGGGCCCAAATGGAGCATGTGTGCGAAAGAACGATTTTTTTAGACCGAAAATGAAGCCTGTACACGTGATACGGCGGACGGCGGACGGCGTACGGCGGACGGCGTACGGCGGACGGCGTACGGCGGACGGACATTGCATTTTTGGAATCTACGTACCTTGAAACGGAAAAGAAAAAATTTTGAGGGGGTGTTATAAAAATTTTTTGCTGAGCGATTACATAGGTGTATTATTCACAGAATAATAAACCAAAACGCTGCAAAGTCCTTGTCACATGGGTTTATTATTCTATTGGACATACCTACAGAAAGGTTGGCTGTTCATTAATTGTTTCTTTCATGCGTAATAATCGAAATAGCTACTTCTGATGGTTTCCATTAATTTTGGCCCCCAAAACACAAATTAGGTACGCTCTTTTTTTTCTTTTTTTTTTAAACTATCTTTGATCATTGGTAGTGCCATTTAATCGTCCTGAACCACGTCTTGACACTTTTTCCAGTGTTATTATACAAACTGATGGTGATTTCAGACGATTTCCCAGGTTTTTCACTCATAAAAAATCAATTCTGGGAGCTGAACATTTGGTAGAACTCAATTTTCCACTCTTTGGTCAAAATCGACTTCATATTCGGTCTTCTCGTCCCCAAAAACATAGAAAACGATATCTCAGAAGCTCATGTTACCAATATGTTGCTAAAACGTAAAAAGTACCTATTTTTACACACATTTTCACTCATAACACCCCTGGGTATATTCCGATCGGGCTGAAAAGTTTCGGGACACAACTAGGGCCCAAATGGAGCATGTGTGCGAAAGAACGATTTTTTTAGACCGAAAATGAAGCCTGTACACGTGATACGGCGGACGGCGGACGGCGTACGGCGGACGGCGGACGGCGTACGGCGGACGGACATTGCATTTTTGGAATATATGCACCTTGAAACGTAAAAGAAAAAAGTTTGAGGGGGTGTTATAAAAATTTTTTGCTGAGCGAATACATAGGTGTATTATTCACAGAATAATAAACCAAAACGCTTTGTATCGACAAATCCTTTTTTTGCTTCCTCACTACTGAAGGTAAGGAAGCCTTGGACTCGTGGTCGAGTAAATAAAAACGCTGCAAATCCCTGCACAAAGGTTTATTATTTTGTACAGAAACCCTTCTGTTATAGATAACCCGTCTATATAATATAATATGTACTACTCTATACATATTATGTAGATCGCAGACCCTCCGTAGGTTAGCACCTAACCCAGTACTCCTTACTAGGTACCTACCTAAATCACGAGTTAAATGTTGCTAAAATAATTCTGTCGATGACAAACAGTAACTAAAACGGCAAAAAGAAACGCAAATAATGAAGTTCTGAAGGAAAATTGTTGATGTGGAGTGAAATAGATGCCCCTTCTGCGTGGATCACTGTTTTCTGTGGTCAATACCTATAATGAACCGTTGTTTAATAACTTGCCCATCAATAATACTTCAACGGTTGTTCAAGTTGCAAAAGTATCGATCAACAAAATCCAGCTTCTTCTTGGTATATGAATTTACCGTTCTGTAATAATTTACCGTTATGTAATAATTTGCCGTTGCGTAATAATTTACCATTATTGAAAATAATAAACCAAAAATGCATTTCCTCCAAAATGAAAATTTCCACATCAATTTCGCGTTTCAGACATCGAGGAACATTTTTGGTTCCGTGTCTGTCTGTCTGTCTGTGGTAATTCCTTGTAACGCCCATAACTACCCGAAATAATGGTCAATATGGGCTGAAATTCGGGTGGTAGGTGGGGGTGAGGCCACAGATGGTCACCTACCAAAATCATTGAAAGAGAACGGTTACTTTCATCTGCGCATGCGCAAACGTGAAATACTTGAAACGCCCATAACTACCCTAAATATCGTTGAAATGAAATCAAACTTGGTGGGTCAGGAATAATACTTTGGTACTTCGGAATGAATTTCATTGGAATCATAATCATAATGGGTCACAGACGGTCCCATACCAAAATCATTGAAAAATTATGGTAACTTTCGGCTGCGCATGCGCAAATGTAAAATACTTGAAAAGCTCATAACTACCCTAAATATCTTTGAAATGAGTTCAAGCGTAAAGGGTCGATCAGGAATGATACTTTAATGGTTCCAAATTAATTTCATTGAAATCGTACTGTAACTTTCGTCTGCGCGTGCGCGAACATGAAATGTGGACCATTTTCTTGTAACACTTCTAACTGCGCGAAAAATAGTCGAAGAGAGCTGACATTTTGAAGGTACACGCGGGTTGGATCGCAAATGGTCCCTTTCCAAAATCATGGAAATCTTTCCGTCTGCGCATGCGCAAACGTGAAATACTTGAAACGCCCGTAACTACATTAAATATCGTTGAAATGAGCTCAGTTTTGGAGGGTCAAGCAAGAATAATTCATTGATAGTTCCTAAGAATTTCATTCGTCCGCGCATGCGCGAACATGAAATGTTGCCCGTTTCCTTGTAACGCTTCTAACTACGCGAAAAATAGTCGTAGAGAGCTGAAATTTTGAGGGTAAACGCGGGTTGGATCGCAGATGGTCCCGTATCAAAATGAACCCACCCAACTTGTGATTCAAGTGAGGAAGCTATACTGCCTACTCGGATTGGCAGGCTTTTTTTCTTTTCTTTTAACCTTGTGGCAGTCATAATGAGAAAGTCCGTAACTATGAATACGAGCGTTCGTTTCCAAAGATTCTCAACTCACTCTCGAGAATCACAGGTGCCAACGTTCGCACGTCGTTTTCCATCTTTCACCTCACCTTTTCATCCTCCCGAGACCCACTCATGTTTTTCAACCCTTCTGGGGATGGTTCTCGAAGACGATTTATTCCTACCACCCAACGTTATATCAATGCCCTTCGCTCGGTCCGCTGCCTAACTTGCTTAGACTCCCACAAACCTTTTCTTCTTCTCGAACCCTCTTTCCCTCCGCCTCGCCTTCATTTCTATGCCACGAGTTTTATCGTATATGATTTCTTTCAACATCGGGAATCACACTGTCGTTCGGTGTAACCGGATTCCTAATACCCACATGAAATTCGATGGTAAATATGAAAGCGGCTCTGCCCCATTCATTGGATTTTTCGCTGGAGCTTCTTCATCGACAATCATTGAAGCTTCTTTCTGGAACGAAAAAATCCATTACAACCCAAACATTATAAATTATTCACACATTTTGAAACATTACACAGCTGTACCTCCACCCGTAGCTGTGCGGCTTGGATGACCCGTGTGTTGCACAGAGTAGATATCGGGTTGTATTAGTCTGAGACACCCATTACTCAAATTATTCGCTCATGGGTTCATGCTGCATGACTGAAATTCAGTATATGGTTCCAGATCTCGATTCGTTTGTTGTTCCGTGATATTATTACATTTGAAGAATGATCGTTATTTTGGATTTTGTTTATAGGTACTTTTTAATTTGAACAAACGATTTTGTGCTTGATAAATATTAACAAATAATTAGTTATAGAATTCTTGAATCCACCGCATATTTATAAAATGCGATTGCCCGGCGGGCTCCAGTACTTGATTCAGGGTTCTCTTGGGGGAAGCACTAGGGTAGAAAATCTACGCAGAAGTGGCATCTATACAGTTCAATAATGAACTGTTGTGTAATAATTTGCAGCTATTATAACAATTTTTGTAAACGGAGTCTTCAAATTTATAATTTATAGATATAATAATTCATCCAACGACCAAACTGAACAGTGGACAGGCAAACAGTGAAAAATTGTTATAATGGTAAATCAAAAATCTTATTGGATAAAACGGGGTGAAAGTTGAAATTTCGTGATTCTGATCAATGTACTGACTGAACGAATTACTCGAAGATAAATAATAGTCACGCGGGCACTGGGTGGGTACTGGGGCCCTAAATATTCACCAAATAATATCAAACTATACCAGTACACGAGTATTTATCAAATATACCGTTTTTTTTCTTGTTGGCACATCAGAACTGTCAACTCAGAGATTGAGAGTTCAAATCCCGGCCACGCCCTTGTTTCAGCGCGGTGAGCCAGCATACTAGGGATAGCGCTGATGCTCACTAAACGTAGGGCAGGGGAATCTGAAATCGCTCTTACTTCACATACTGCTTTGAATCCTTTCAGAAATAGATTAAATGATGAAGTAGCAATTCCACACTCGAATTCCCACACGATGAGGAATATTGACTTCTGGTGACCTCGTTTCGTAGGTATTTACCGCGCACTTTCCCGCTCATTACGAATTCCTTGTTGTTCCCGTTGGCTTTCACGTTCCTCCTTTTGGCCTCTTTCTGAATAAATGAAAACTTTCAGAACTAACAGGTTTTTTAACTCACTGGTACTATTCAACATTCACTTTAAATCATCATAATCGTGTATAGCAATATTCACTGATAATCGTATTACAGGGTGTCCCCCCTGCTTCGTCCCTTATCCCCCCTCTTCCCAGTGCTTTTACTTGAATATATAGGAGAAACTCTACCTTAAGTTATAAGAATCTTAATCTGAAAATCAAAAACTGTTCTAGACTGAAACGGGATGTTTCATGGTAACCTGTAAGGACGAAATAGCTGAGTGGCGTATTTCACTTTTTAGGAGCATGAAGGGCAAATCAATACCTGTCTACCTAAGGAATAAAGAAAATTCTAGATTTCTTGTTTGTTTATGAAGGAAACATAAAAAAAAAGTAGTTGGCAGCCCTTTGCTATTTTTAATCTATGCATATGAGCTTCCTTGAGTGAAAATACTGTTTGCTCGTGACGCTGTACTATATTTTATCGGAGAAACAAGGGAGGATTCCTGGTGATGGTTTAACTAACTGGTACTCTTGACTGGTCGTTAATAGGTCTAATTTAAATGTGAATAAAACCAAGTAAATTACGTTTTCGTTGAATTCAGTTGGTCTTCCTAATGGTTGAAAGTCGAAATGAAATTGCACCGGTCAGATTGTGGAGTTGATTGTGACGATGCGTTGATTTAGAAAAATCCACAGAAATACAGTAACTTAGGAGTAGCATTCGATCAGTGTCTGAAAGGGGGCGGGCATGTTAGTTAGTTTTGTTCAGTTTTACGCAAAAACATGTACGGATCTGCACGTTTGCGCACGTTTCTGAGTCTCAAGCTTTTGAGGGACGTCTACTTCGTGGACTCGTTGTTTGTTATAAGATCGTAAATGAGTAGCCTAATACCTGACAACACGTTCTGCTCGCTAATGCGTTGGCTGCGGGGTGGGCGATGTACACTAATAAAGGTTTCCGCCCCTACAAACCCCCAAGGGGGATCTTAAGCTTTGCCGCTGCCTCAGGACCTAAACTCCGTCCGCTATTACCGTGCGGCCAGCGCAAATACATAATAATGATTCCCGCCTTCGGTGCTGGTATAATACGTAAAGATCGCCCAAGTCTGCAACTATACGTACAAAAGTTGTCGAATGAGAGTAGAATGAGCTTCATCAGGGTTGGGCTCGTTGAAAACTTCTGTTGCATTCTTTGATGCTTAAATAATTCATCATTTGATCCCACTTGGTTTATGGTTTTCTCCTTCGAACACTCCCAGTTCGTGTTCATCTTCATTTCAACGTAATACTTAAACCCATAACATGTGCAAGTCAGTGCCATGGACAGCGAAAAGAAAAGAAAAACGCTGCAAAGTCCTTGTCACATGGGTTTATTATTCTATTGGACATACCTACAGAAATGTTGGCTGTTCAGTGTTCATTTATTGTTTATTTCATGTGAAATAATCGAAATAGCTATTTCTGATGGTTTCCACCATTTTTGGACCCTAAAACACAAATTAGGTAGGTACGCTCCCTTTTTTTTTTTCAATTTATCTTTGATCATTGGTAGTGCCATTTAACCGTCATGATCCACGTGTTGATACTACTTCCAGTGTTATTATACAAATTTATGGTGATTTCAGACGATTTCCCGGGTTTTTGACTCATAAAAAATCAATTTTGGGAGCTGAACATTTGGTAGAACCTCGATTTTCCACTCTTTGGTCAAAATGGACTTCATATTCGGTCTTTTCGTCCCCAAAAACATGGAAAACGATACCTCAAAAGCTCATGTTACTAACATGTTACTAAAACACAAACGCTGCAAATCCCTGCACAACGGTTTATTATTTTGTATAGAATACCCTCCTGTTACAGATCACAGCTCTATGTATAGATAACCCGTCTATATAACCATCATTTTTCAAATTAAATGTGGGTGGTCTCACAAATCTAATTTCTCCCTTGAGAGGGAAAAACATTAAATCATGTTTAATGTTTTTCCCTCGCAAGGGAGAAATTAGATATAGTTTTTTAATGTCAAGAAAAAATGAAAGCCACAATTTCACTGAACTCTACAAGTATAATGTTGCATTTACTGTACTTATTATAGAACTCGCCATCAACATATGGTTGCTACAACAGAAGGTAGTAACTGTGTAGTAACCAATGAAAAACGTAGCTATTGACTCTTGTTTCTTTCGAGTGCGATATTCTTTATGGTTGCTACAACAGAAGGTAGTAACTGTGTAGTAACCAATGAAAAACGTTGCATATTTGCGTGTCGGAATTCACAGAATGACCCCCAGCCCTAAAACATTAAACATGTTAATATGATATGTACTATTCTATTATATACATATTATGTAGATCGCAGACCCTCCGTAGGTTAGTACCTAACCCCGTACTCGTTACTAGGTACCTACCTAAATCACGAGTTAAAAGTTGCTAAAATAATTCTGCCGATGACAAACAGTACCTAACAAAAAGAAACACACATAATGAAGTTCTGAAAAGAAATTGTTGATGAGGAGTGAAAACGCTGCAAATCCCTGCACAACGGTTTATTATTTTGTATAGAATACCCTCCTGTTACAGATCACAGCTCTATGTATAGATAACCCGTCTATATAATATAATATGTACTATTCTATGCATATTATGTAGATCGCAGACCCTCCGTAGGTTAGTCCCTAACCCCGTACTCGTTACTAGGTACCTACCTAAATCTCGAGTTAAATGTTGCTAAAATAATTCTGCCGATGACAAACAGTACCTAACAAAAAGAAACACACATAATGAAGTTCTGAAAAGAAATTGTTGATGGGGAGTGAAAAAAGTTGCAAAAGTACCTACCAACAAACTCCAGCCCCTTCTATGTAGATGGTATAATGAACCGTTGTGTAATAATTTACCGTTGAGTAATGATTTACCGTAGTAATAATTTACCCATCAATAATACTTCAACGTTTGTTCAAGTTTCACTACCTACCAACAAACTCCAAAAGAGCCATCATTTTTCAAATTAAATAATATCACAGAACAACCAACTCGACTTCATACTCCGCCAATATAATCAGGTGATCCCTACCAATGATTGGCCGTATTCACAAATTCCTATTGTGGGCGCGTCTCTGGTTACGAGATTTGGTTTGAATTGTATACAATTTCATTCACACTGGAGTCGAAAATGCCTGTCGGTGCAAACTTCGGGGCCTTACTGTGAACGAACGGCTGGACGTACGATGCTCCGGATGGTCTTAAAAAACTCGCAAGTTCAAGAACTATTTAAAACCGTAAAAATATTTACGTAAAAAAATGGTATAGGCGTTTTGAAAATTTCAACCCCTATTTTGAACCCCTTAGAGATGACTCACAGTAACGTCGAGCTTCGAGGACCAACTAGACGCCGATCGGAACCTATAACCCGAATTTCATCAATTTTTTTTCATGGTAACTAAGAAAAGTGGCCCGTACGGCGTACGGCGTACGGCGTACGGCGGACAGACAGAAATATTTTTATTGCAGTTTTGGATTCTACATACCTTGAAACGTAAACCATCAAATTTTGAGGAGGGGTAAGAATTTTTTTTTTTCATGCTCGATTCCAATGGTTCATTATTGAAAATAATAAACCAAAAAGTTGCAAAAGTACCTACCAACAAACTCCAGCCCCTTCTATGTAGATGGTATAATGAACCGTTGTGTAATAATTTACCGTTGAGTAATGATTTACCGTAGTAATAATTTACCCATCAATAATACTTCAACGTTTGTTCAAGTTTCACTACCTACCAACAAACTCCAAAAGAGCCATCATTTTTCAAATTAAATAATATCACAGAACAACCAACTCGACTTCATACTCCGCCAATATAATCAGGTGATCCCTACCAATGATTGGCCGTATTCACAAATTCCTATTGTGGGCGCGTCTCTGGTTACGAGATTTGGTTTGAATTGTATACAATTTCATTCACACTGGAGTCGAAAATGCCTGTCGGTGCAAACTTCGGGGCCTTGCTGTGAACGAACGGCTGGACGTACGATGCTCCGGATGGTCTTAAAAAACTCGCAAGTTCAAGAACTATTTAAAACCGTAAAAATATTCACGTAAAAAAATGGTATAGGCGTTTTGAAAATTTCAACCCCTATTTTGAACCCCTTAGAGATGACTGACAGTAACGTCGAGCTTCGAGGACCAACTAGACGCCGAACGGAACCTATAACCCGAATTTCATCAATTTTTTTTCATGGTAACTAAGAAAAGTGGCCCGTACGGCCTACGGCGGACAGACAGAAATATTTTTATTGCAGTTTTGGATTCTACATACCTTGAAACGTAAACCATCATATTTTGAGGGGGGGTAAGAATTTTTTTTTTCATGCTCGATTCCAATGGTTCATTATTGATAATAAACCAAAAAGTACCTATTTTTATCCACATTTTCACTCATAACACCCCTGGGTATATTCCGATCGGGCTGAAATATTTCGGGACACAACTAGGGCCCAAATGGAGCATGTGTGCGAAAGAACGACTTTTTTAGACCAAAAATGAAGCCTGTACACTAGGATGGTCACAAGGCAATAGGCAAAATTTTTTTTGAGAAAAATCACTTCTGGCAGCCCCCTAAAAGGTGCCATTTGACTAGAAAATGCGATTCCCAAAGTTTTAGGTCGATCGGATAACATTAACCCGTGCCGCATCGAGGTTGAAGTTTAGAAAAACTCACTTTTTTTCATAAAAATATTATTTCTTTCCTCATAACATAGTAACCATTTGTCCTAGAGACTTGAAATTGGTTCTTCAACTTTTACTCCAATAATGTTTTCGCTAGATCCTATAGATTTTATGTTATTCAGCTTTTCCCATCTCAAAACGTGGTCCGTTTCAGCAAATGTGCCTTTTTACGCATACCCCTAAAAACCACAATCCAGTCAATGAAATCGACCTCTAGGCAATTTGATACTTCTTTATCACTCTGGTATATTGAAAATTGATACATTTGGATCTAATATATAATATATGGAGGGGGTAGGGGGGAGATGGGTGGGTGGTGGGTGCTATGAAATGCACAAAAAACAAAACAAAATTATGTAGAAAGTGTTTTAATAATACATATTGAAAGTTTTTTGTATAGAAAATAATAGCCTGGAACTTATTTTACAACACAATATATCTATTCCAACACCACTGAAGTTAGAACTACATTAATGGCTTAGATAGTGAGGCTTTATCGACATCAGGGTAAATTTTCCTACATTCTGACACAACTTGTAATAAAAATTGGCGCTGTTCTTCGTCTTTTGTCAAGCAAGAGTTGAAGTCTTGTATCAATTCCACTCCTCCTTCAGCAGTGTCGTTGACTACCCTTAAACCGTTCACTATGTTTTTAGCATGCAAATAATGAGGATTTTTGTTCCATAAGCGTGTATCGGTGTTTAAAAAATCTGTCTCTATGGAAAACCGCTTGAAAAAATTCAAGGTTTGAGAGGTGACAAAAAAATCAAGTTGCTTATCCAAAATTTGCTCTACATGTGCAAAATCTAAAATCGCTTTTCTATCCCTACCATCAATTTCACTATCGGGTTCACCTAGGGAAAATAATTTCATGGCCATACTTTTTTTAATGTTGTCGTCTAAAGTGTGGTCGAAAAACGAGAACGCTATTTTCTCTGAGCTGAGGTACCACAGATGGTTTACAAATGTTGACAAAGCCTTTTCTGCTATTTCTGTGTCAATTTTCCTATACTCTACTAATGCTTTCAACATTTCCAGATCTTGTTTAGGGGCCAAAGCAGGTTTGGGGGCATTGAACCATGCCTTGGCGTAAATATTTATTATGCAATTTATTATGCCTGGTGCAATTCATCACGCCAGGTGGATGGCCAAAGCAATTTACTGCCTCAAAATTTATCTTTTTAGAGATCAATTGTTATTAACTCAAAAAGAAATGAAAGGAATAGAAGAAATTTGTGTTTTTATAATAAATATTTACGCTGATGAATGGTGAATGGTGAAGGGAGGAAAGCGAATCCATAGTATTTCCATAGTATGATTAACACAGCTTTATATATACCGATGAGTGAATAGAATTTAGCTAAAGAAAAGTTAACTATTAAAAGTACGGCGGCGAGTAATATAATGGCTATGAGGGAGGTCTCACTGACACAATGTGGAATTAGGGTTCTTAGGGAAAAGAGTAGGGAAGGAGCTTCAAACCTCGTTAGGGAAGCTACAAATGAGGAGAAGATTTGGATCAGTAGGTATACAGTATTACGAAAAATTTTCAGACGAAATTGTAAAATATTATAACTTCTAAGGGGGTCAAAGTAGGATATAAAACTAAAAATAATCTCAGATCTTCATTAAGTTCAGTTAAAGACATAATTAATGTTCAAGATGAAAGTGATGTGTATAAATTAAAGTGTTCTTGTTTGTGGACTTGACTATTGTGGTCAAACTGGTTGGAAGTTTAGAGAAAGGATGAAGGAACATGAAAACGATTTCAGGGATAATAAGGGTGATTCGGCCTTTGCACGTCACTTGAATGAATCCAGTCATAGCTTCAATTTTGATCTTACAGATTAGTCAGTTTGTTGAGTATCTTCGTTTCTGTCCAAAAGGGAGCATGTTGGGTCTACGTGAAAAATTCGAAATTATTAAGAGTGATAGGTTGGGTAAATCTTTGAATGATGTAATTCCTTCAAATTTTTCTCCATTATTGCGTTCATTTCTTTAACAGCTTTGTCCCCCCCCCCTTCACCATACCTTCCTTTCATTTTTTGGCATTCACTTCCAGGGCCAATCAGAATCAACCCCCTTCACTTTGTTTCTTTCACCATTCATCTTCACAACCAATCCCAGTCGACCACCTTTCACATTTGTGACTATTTATGAGGTCACCTCTCTCCAATGTGCCTTCAGTCATTGTTTGTTACAGACGGTGGTTTGATCACCGAAACCGGTATAACAGTGTATTTTTCGTGTATTGCTGGAAATAGACAACCTTTCAATAACTCCGTTTTTATTTTAAATGGGTTTCCACGATTTCATCGCGAGTGATTTAGTTCGTGGCATGGACAGCAACGAACTTTTGCCTTGAAAGAATTTTGATGCCGCCAAACTTTTACTGTAGGTATATATACCCGGGAGGGCTATCACTAATTAATTAACTGAATAACCCGTGAGTTGCTACGAATACGAGTTTGTGGGTTATGTGAATTGGGCAATCTCCTCCCTCACTAAACACCTTCCATTCCTTCCCCTTATCGTTCCATCATCTAGGATTCTTATGATCAGCCCCAAGTGTCATTCGAATTGGAACATAGTAATAGCAGTTTTCTCCACCTCTATCCTTTATAACCCTCTCGGCCTGATAATAGCGATTCATATGATCTCAGATTCGAACCTGAACTGCTATGTAAGTAGGCGTATTCCTCATGTTTCATTCAAGTCGGTACATCTAGGTAGGTCCCCTTCCCCTCACCGTTAACTCTCAGAACGGTTCAATATTTTCTATTCATATGACCTCAATTCAGACTGAGCTGCTCTGTACACATTCCTTAAGTTGCACTCAAATCGGATCATCTTGGTAAATATTCTGCTGAAAGTTATGCATGTAGGTACGTATAGTAGGTTTAATGCTATACGTACCTACATATTGATGGAGGGATGGCCATAGTAGAAGGCTTAGCTTTCTTTTCTTCATTCGTCCACTTACGTCCATCCACAAGTGTCATTTGATTTTTCAACTCATTCAAAACATCTTCCCGACGAAAATCCATCTTATCAATTTGGTGTTCGAGCCAGTCCCAGATGTTTTCGTTGGTTAAAATGTTTCAGGATATGATGACACAACAGTTATACCGGTTACCGAAAGCAGTTACGAAGAGTTAACCACTGATCAACCCGATACCACTGTGATGTACGACTATGTCACAATTGATGAGCCCCTCGAATCGACGACTTCTTATTACGACGAAAGTACGACTTACGAAACGTCTACTTATGTCGAGAGTACGACAGACTACGATGAAACGACCACTGAACTGGAGGAATCTGTACCTTCAATCTCTGGGGTTTCCGGTTTCAGTGGCCAAACAGTGGGATTTATGGTCGTAATGAGCATCCTCGTTCGTAAGTGAACCTGAAAAGTTGCTACCATGAACTAACCTGATTTCACTGAACTCTTAACACACAATCCCGCTCATAGTAAGCTGCTGATTGAAGGAACTCGTTTTGAATGTTTTGAATTAACACGATAACACTGTCTTGATGCATGGATTAACCAAAGCAGTGTGGATAACGTTGTTTCCAGCCTTGCAATTATCGAAATCAGTGGTGACACATACACGTGGAGTTAAGAAGAGGGCTACAGAGGGCATCCTGGGGAATCTGCCTGAGTGGAGTGTGGAAACCACCAGGCCTCACCCTCGATGTTTGTCAAGGATTCCCCCTCCATCCAAAAGGCTTAGTATGGTTCCGCCCGAGGAAAAGAAAAATTAAAAATGATAGTATGGGTATAACTGGCAACCAGAAACATTATTTGAGGAGGTAGCAAGCAAATCACACTGTGAAAGATCTCAACTTTCTCTATCCTGTCATCGCTCTCAGAACCGCTGTCACTGTCGCTGATTAAATTTAAAAGGAGGAAGTTCTTCGACATGTTTCTATGTTATTGTTTTTTATACGAACTAAACCACTCGCGATGAAATCGTGGAAACCCATTCTAAACACAAGAGAAATACACTGTTGTACGGGTTTCGGTGATCAAACCATCGTCAGTAACAAACAAGAACTTAAGGCACATTGAAGATAGATGGCGTTATAAATAGTCACGGAACGTGAAAGGTGGTCGATGAAACGAGAAGGGAACAAAGGAAGGGGATCGATTCTGATTGGCCGTGGAAGTGAATGCCAAAAAGTGAATCATTAATAGAATATGGAATAGGGTTCTTCGGAAAAAGAGTGGGGAAGGAGTTTCAAATCTAGTTAGGGAAGCTACAACTAAGGAGAAGATTTGGATGAGTTTACCGTATTATGGAAAATTTTCGGACAAAATTGGTGACACATTAACTTCTAAAAAGCGTTCAAAATAGGTTGTAAAAACTAAAAATAATCTCAGATCTTCATTAAAGTTCCGTTAAAGAGAATTAATGTTCAAGATGAAAGTGATGTGTATAAAGTAAAGTGTTCTTGTGGATTTGACTATTGCGACCAACTGGTAGGAAGTTTAGAGAAAGGATGAAGGAACATGAAAACGATTTCAGGGATAATAAGGGTGATTCGGCCTTTGCACGTCACTTGAATGAATCCAGTCATAGCTTCAATTTTGATCTTACAGATTAGACAGTTTGTTGAGTACCTTCGTTTCTGTCCAAAAGGGAGTTGGGTGTACGTGAAAAATGCGAAATTATTAAGAGTGATAGGTTGGGTAAATCTTTGAATGATGTAATTCCTTCAAGTTTTTCTCCATTATTGCGTTCATTACTTTAACAGCTTGGTCCCCCCCCCCCCCCTTCACCATACCTTCCTTTCACTTCTTGGCAGTCACTTCCATGGCCAATCAGGGTGGACCCCCTTCACTTTTCTCCTTTCATCTCATCGATCACCTTTCATTTTTTGAGACTATTCATTTTTAAGGTCACCTCTCTCCAGTGTGCCTTCAGTTATTGTTTGTTACTGACGAAACCGTCACATATATTATTATACCGAAACCGGTATAACAGTTTATTTTTCGTGTATTAGTGGAAATAGACAACCTTTCAATAACTTGGTTTTTTTAAAAAATGGTTGTTCAGCGATTATTCCGAAACTACTGGACCGATTGCGATGAATCTTTTTTCAAATGGAAGAAAATAATTTTTTTTCTTTTCAATTAAAACATGAGTATTGGGCCTGCAGAGGCCAGTTCTACTCCTAGATGTCTAGTGCCAGACATAGCACGATTTGACGACAGAAAACGGCCTGCCAAAGACTGTGGATGCCCCAGTAATGGTGGTATCAGTACATAGCATGAGGTATATTACTGAGCTAGTAATGGGTCACTATTGGCGTTAGCATAGAAGAGTGTAGGTAATAAATAAAAAAGTATTTTAAAACCCTAGGTACTTCGTAAAACGCACTAAAAAGTATGAAATAATTCGTAAAAACCTTTTCGAAACTAGACTTCTTTAAATAATTATATTGAAATGCAAAAACAACAAAATTATCACAAAAAACCGAATTCAAAGAAGCTGTATAAAACTAAAAACTAAAGAATAATTTTTATGCCGAACAAATTTAATTTATTCAAAGTAAGTATAACAAAATGTTTGAAGCCAGCGCCAAAGTTTAACTAACACTCACGCAGCCTTCATTGTATCCCTTGGTTTTTATCGTTTCAGTTGACAGTGATCGAATATGAATTGTCCGCAAAAATGCGAATTCAATACCTTCGTAATCTGTATATCACTCAACAGTGTGTTCTTCTGTTTTGTTTTTCTTGAATTTGTTTGTACATATTTCATCCCAAATGTTATGGGAGGGACACACTTCTAACTCATGCACGCCCTTGGGTACGCCCATACAGCTAGTGTGGGCGTCCTGATTTTGGTAGCCGGAGCTTTGGCAACGCTTCTGGTTTTCATTTGTACTTTACCATGAACAATGAACAGTGTCCATTGTAACACTTGAAATGAAATCCATTTTCCCCATTTCTGTTTCAGAGTTTCCAGCTGCAATGCAGCACGGCGGCCAAGCCCACCACCGAAGTTCCCATCTGTACTGCCTAATATTCTGTGTCTGCCTACTTCTATTCAGCACGTAACAACATCCCTACTATCCGGAAACCCCTCTCCATCCCCCACTTCCTTCATCCTAAACATAAATTATTTAAAAAAAAGAAAAGAAATGCCACGACTCTCAATTAGATTTTTTCATGGCTGTCCGTTATCGCTATTTAATTGATTAAAAAAAATTACGTACATTTACTGTCGAAAAAACCCTGTAAAATATATGCCGATATAAATGTTTAGCTGTTTAACTGTTAAGAATGACAAATATATGGAAATATATAATTGTAAATAATTAGGTTGATCGAATAGAACTGCGTATTTTAAACTGTATATTTTAACAGAGAACGTGAAGAGGAGAATCGGATAAAAATGCGGATTGTTAATATATTTTGTCCATTACTTACCGAGAGACTATTGGTGGAGATGAAACTGGTGTGAGTGTGAGTGAATGTTGGAATGATGAGTTAGGCCTAAAAGATTGTGTGTTCGGTCAGCTCCCGTGAAAATTTCTCTGAATCGTGACGTGTCACTCAAATACCTGAGAACCAAGTTCCATTAGACTCATGAATTAGGTTAATTGCGTGAGCTCTGAAATGATGTCCGTTCCTACCCCTCCTCCCCCCCCCCCCCTCCCGTTATACTTCCTTAATTCCTATTTGTATCAAACCATCTCGAGGCTGAACTGCTGTTTTCAAAGGACTTCGTGTGATAAGTTCGAAGCGGACGCCAGAAAGCCATTGGGGATAATCCGCATTGCTGTAATCCATGTAAGTTGATACGCTAGTTGTACTAACACTTTTTGTATCTTCCGAATATATTTCAGTGATACTTACGATCATAGAAGTTACATAGTGTCGACTAAGGTGATTTCGGACTGCCCTCCAGCGCCCCTCATTTCTACCTGTACATTTTGTATCCGTTATGAATTTTTGAACTGTTAATGTTTCAATCAGACACATTGTTCTTCCAGAGATTATGGATAGTGGACATATATGTATGGATGTCCCATGGGGTATGGCACCTAATTATGAACATCATTCCCTGAATTGTACACCTGTGTATTCGGTTCGGAACACGTTTTTTGGAACACCCCCTCAATATTTTTAGCGAATTTTCGAAGAAAAGGAAGCTATTGTTCTCGGTCCAAAATTTTTAAAACTCGAATTTCCGAAAGATTTTTATACCAAAATCCGTTTCAGACTATCCTGAATTCCCTGCCGAAAGACACCAAAAATTATATATGTATATATATATATATATATATATATATATATATATATATATATATAAGTAGTATCGGAATACCAATCCTGGGCCACTGCCTTAGATCTCTGATAAAAAGTTTGAACATAAAAGATCAGAACACATATTTTCACTTGAATCCTTGATGTTTTTTATTTTCACTTGAATCCTTGATGTTTTTTATTTTCACTTGAATCTCTGATAAAACTTTTTTACCACAAAACATCAGAACCAGTGACTTTTTTTAAAAAAATATTTTTTTTATCAGAAACTCTAGTGAACTCTAAAAAAATTTTCAATCGTAAATAAAAAAATGCAAATTTAGGGGTCGATATTTTTGAAATTTAGCTCCCTCTGATGTTTTCACTAGAAAAAATAAAAAAAATTAAAATGACGTCACGCTAAAAATATTTTTGAATCGTCTTAAATTAAAATGACGAGACGCTCTTCTGAATTTGGGAATCCCAAACCATTAAAGGTGGACCCGTCGATTCGACGGGTCCTATGTATTTAAATATTTTTTCAAATCTACAGGTTCCATTAATAGAGGGTGGTCTCGATTTGATACCACCTTTAAGAATTCAATTCAGACAGGAAAAGTGTACAACAATACAATATAAAATAACCTGCTAGTTAGTAGCATAAGAACTTTTAATGAACACAGCTCATTAAAAATAAAATCTCCTTCATACCCCAAGCATTCTGAGCTTTAGCAACATGTAAAATAATCCTCAAAATGCTTTTTCAGTTCGGCTTTATCCTCATTATAAAGCAATTTTCTGAGTTGATGTTCAGTAGCATTTTTAGGAACCTTAATCTTTTTTTCTTTAAGGTATGCCTTTACTTGCTCCTTTGTTCGGAGTGGTGATTTACCATCGACACCAAATAAACGTTCTCTGCACAACCCTTTACAAAATCTATACTCCTTCAATTCACGTAAAATGTTATCTAGTGCGTAACAGTTTTTTTCAAAAAATTGAAATTCAGGTGTCTTTACAAACTTCCAGAAACCTCCATGTTCTTCACATAAATCTAATGCTTCATCATTTAAACCCATATCTCTTTATTTATTATAGAAAATATTTTTTTAATCTACGGACCCACCTTTAAGTATTCAATTTAGATGAGGGGTAAGTTAAAAGGATCTCTCCAATAAAATAAAAATGGAACACTTTAAATCGTTAAGAGAACTAGAAGATGGAAATTGTCTTTCCAAGAGTGAGTGGTGGGAAGTATCTGAATCTGGAGAACTGACTGATTATTTCGTGAGGAAGTATCATAAGTTTTTGGATTTACCAACTGTGAAACGTAACTTTTTTACCGGAAAAAATAAACTAACTGAAAACATTCTAAATTTTACTCCTTTCAGAAATTCTAGGGTTAGAGTACGAAATGGTAATATTTGTTTTGAACGCATCGAAGAGGATAATCAAATTATGCTAAACTTTGTGCACAGAATATTTGTAAGAGGAGGTCCCATTAGGCTTTTATAAGGGATCCCTTATAAAAATTATAATTTAGTATTTACTTTAATCCTACCTATAATTCCATTTCTTTTTTATTATTTTCTTTTATTATTTCTTCAAGGCGAGTTTTAAAATTGTCTCTACTTATGTTTATTTCATAGTGACCCCAAGCCAAAGTATCTATGCCATTTTTCATTATAAATCTTTTATCATCATGAGCGGAAAGAGCTTTCTTATTCTGTTGTACTGTGGTCACATCGTGTTTTTTCGATTTGAATAATATCTGTTTCTGATAGTTTGGTTCTTTAAAGAATAAGCATCTTTTATAATCCTCTATACTTAAACCCTTATTAACGACATTTTTCTTTACTCCTTTAGATTTTTTCGTAACATCATTAGTTTCGAATATTTTAAAAGCGTAGCACTTTGGGCGAAGTCCAATAAACTCATCCATAATCTTACCTTGTAACTCATCTTTAAATTTCCCATACACTTTTTTATTAACTTGTGGAATATTGTAAACATTATTTTTTGGATAGTCAGAAGTATCAAAATGATCCAACATATTTTTCATATCATTATAAAAATCATCCGTTTTTATTTCCATTATTAAACTATCTGTATCTCCGTATAATAAATTTACATCACTTTTATATTGTTTTTTAACTGTGTTGTAATAAAAATCATACATACAAGTTTTTGAAATGTCTAGAATGCTCATACCAATGAAAATTGGTTGTTTAAATGCGATATTTACTTTTTCCATGTGTACAGCTGCTAAGTTTTCGGAAAAAATAGTTCTACCTTTAAAGTTTGGTTTTGAAATTAGTTTTTCCAATTTAAAACCATCAGAACAAAGCCTAATATCCACATGTTTACGTACATTCATCATTGTCCTCCCATATACACTATTGTTCATATCTTTAAAAAAATTTTCTTCGAATTTTGTTTTGGCTTTTGCTCTAAGATTTGTATTGTAATCAATATAACTTTTTAACCAAGCACTTTGGCCAAATTCTAAAACCTTATGAATTTTTTCTAATTTCATTCCTAGTTGTAAATACTGTTTTAACGTAATGTAATGGATAACGTATTTTTTCTTATCATACAACGTGCATAAAAGTTTTGATAGTTTTTCATCACCATAGTTATTTTCAGGAGCTAAAGGAAAATCAGAGTGTAAATCGTGGAGTTCTTGAGGATATTTTAAGTCAACTTCTAAAATATAACCCTTGGGTGAATCATCAGGAATGGATTGTATATCGAAATTATCTAGATCCATTTTCCATTCAAAATTTCCATAAGGTAAAAATTTACTCATCGCCCAACCGTAAAGATTATTTGCATCCAAGTATTCAATGAAAACAGTTTCTTTTTCTTTGATGAATTGGTCTCCCATATATTTATTATTAGCTTTCGCGTATCGTTTTGAACATTGAGAAATTCCGCCTCTTATTCCTTTTTCTATGAGTAAAATCTTATCATAATCTGTTAACAATTCTATCTTTTGTTTGGTCATTCTCAACATACAATCCCAAGCGAAACCTGGTGTTGTATAGTACCAAGCGGGGTCTAATTTATATTTTTCTAAAGATATATTTCTAAAGTTTTCCATGATATCTGCTAACAAAAGAACATCAATTTTATTGTAAAGTTCTGTAAATTCTCCCAAATTTTTAATTTTGAATGTAGACCAAATTTCTAGAGCATTTTTATAATCATTTTCTTTAACATTTTCTCCAGTGAGTTTACTGTAGAATTTCTCTATAGGTGGAAGGCTAGTTTCTCGATATTTTTCAACAGAGTCCATATACTCATATGGATAAGCTAATTTTCTAGTAATTAGTTCGAGATGTTCTTTTGGGAAATACTTTTTTATTTCCTTAAATTGATTTTTAGTTAAAGTTTTAGCTAAAGAATCTAAAGAAGCAGAAAGAAATTTAAAAGAATCTATGAATCTCAATTCTATAGTCTTTTTCTTTTTGTGACCATTTTTATCGAGTTCATCAATTTCATAAGCTATCATTTTAGAAAAGGAAATGTACTTCTCTTCACTTTGCGGTAAAAGTTTAATATCGTAATTATCTTTTTCAAATTCTTTAATAAATAGATGTGCATCGTAGCCAGAAAGATTGTGGAAAAATACTGGAATAAACTTAGGATTTTTATATTCTAAATTACAAATCGAATGAGCTGCTCCTCTGTACATTCCAGTCAAATGTGAGTGATCCCGTACTTTTATACAATTATCAGGTATATTTGACTTCAAAACTTCTAATTCTTCATTATATATATCTGCTTGATTGTCATCTTTTTTATCAATAAAGTGTTGAATTGTTTTTCTCAGTACATCAAGTTTATTTTCAATTATAGGTGGGAGTTCATTAAATTTTCTTTCACAAATGTGGCAACTCTCAGCACTATCGTATTCTCTTTGTTGTTCTTCGGTTAAATCTTTCATGGGAATATTAACGTCATAGTATTTTCTCGCCACCATTAAGGCATCTTTTTTTATTTTTTCGTAAAATACTTTTACCACATCCTGTCCAGAATATTGTACAAGTTTATAATCGCCTACATAGTTTTTCCTACTTTCGTCTTCGGCATTTTTCATGAAGTAAACAAAACTGTACGGTTCATGTTTTTGAATGTCATTTGTATAGCATTCATCGGGATTTGGTTTGCAGGTATCAATCTTTTGTAACATACATTCAAAATCTGCATAAATTGTAAAAGGTACTTTTAAAGAGTGTCTATAATTTTCAAATTGTAAGATGTTATCATAAGGTTCTGGTAGTTCTGCTTTAACAGCTTTATGAACACCGCAATATACTTTATGTTCGTTTAGTTTAACTTGAGTTCCAAAGCTATTTAAACACATTTTACATAAAAATCGTTTGTGACCATCCTTTGTTAGCTGACTATGACCAACCAGTTTCCATAGATCTTTGATCCAGCAGTAATGTTCAGTTTTCTCGTTTTTCAAGTACAACAAGTCAATGTGCCTTTCCTTTTCATCTTTCGTTATTTCCAAGGGTACTATAGTATTTTTTTCATTCAGACAGTAAACATTAATGGAAATCCCAGTTCTTTTCTCAAACTTTTTTACGTCTGTAAGTTTCATAGGAAAACTGATATCTTTCAACGCTTCGTCAAACTCATGTTCCCAACTAATGTACTTTCCTATTCTATACGAATGTTGGTCAGCTGGATGTAAAGCTGAAAGAACAGACCAAAGGAAACATTCATTATCGTCATTTTTCACATTTATAATTGCTTTCCTATTTTGCAGAAAAGCTGGGAGTTCAATGTAAGACGATCCTTTCAAAGGAACGTACTTGTTAACGTTCAGTTCCAAATGCTTGATCTTATGAAGTTGCCAATTAGATCCTTTAATTTCGAACGTTTCCATTTCATTTAGAATTTTCTGTTTCATTTCATCGTAACAGTTTGCAACTTCTGCTGACTGCAATATTATTACGTTTTTAGTTTTGAAATTGAGTTCCTGATACTCCATGTTATTTTTGTTAGTTCCTTTTTTAAATTCTGCGATTAAAACTACATTAACTTTTAGTTTCATTTCTCTAAGTTTCCATTTGATTAAACCTGTTGCGGTTCTTTCAATACTGTTCAGAAATTTGGAAGCATCTTTCCTCCTTTCGTATTTTTAATGTTGTAAGTCACTAATCTAGATTCAAATGCAGTTTCCTTTTCAACAACTTCCGTTTTCGGTTCTTTGCTTTTTTCAAATACTTTTTCACTAAAATTAAATACTTTGTGCAATTTCCTCGGTATTACATATACAGATTTCGCTTTTCTAGCTTCTCTGTTTTTTTCAAATACTTTTTCACTAAAATTAAATACTTTGTGCAATTTCCTCGGATTTACAAATACAGGTTTTGCTTTTCTAGGTTTTCTGATAGTCATTGTCCGGTCCGGGTCGTTTTTTCCATGACTCTTAGACTTTAGGTGCCTAGCCCAATTTTTATAAGTAGTGCTAACATTGCACTTTTCACAATGCCTTCTCGTATCATACATTTTATTATAGGATATATAATTTTTCGAATCATTCATTTTTTTATTAGAAAAGAGATTCTTTTAACTAACCCCTCATTTTTTTTTTGAATTCTTAAAGGTGGGTGTATGGTACACACCCACCTTTTTCTTTTGTCTATTATTGGTGAGATCCTTTTAACTTACCTCTCATTTTTTAGATTTTAATAAAAAAAACGTTTTTAATGGAAAATTTCCATTAAAACAACAATATTATACTAAGAGTTGTCTCCTACAGAGACCAAGTTTTTTCAGAATTCAATTTCCCTCTGCATGTTTTTAAAACAGTTTCATAATCTTTTCCGTTTGAAAGTTCTTTTAACACTATCAAAGACAGATGACCACAAATTGGAGGATCGTTATTTTTTTGAATTTGTTCGGAATTGTAAAAAATATTTTTATTTTCCAAGTATTTTACCAACTCCTTAGGCGGTGATGCGTTTCCATAGGAATCGAAATAATATTTTTCTTTTTCGGATTTTTTAAAATAACAAGTCCAGTGACTACCATTTTGATTAGAATTTTCTAAATTAATAATTCCGCATTCAACGGGTTTAGACCGATTAGGAAGTTCATCCTTCATGAAAACACCTCGGAAATGTTTTATTTTAAAATTTTTTGCATAACGATTTAAATCTAAATTACTCAGTGGTTGGTAGTTTTCCGTTTTTTTCGTTTTTTTAAACCGGACCCAATACTTAAACTTTTTGCATTTTGAGCTAGTTTTTCCATCTCGAGATTATGTCGTTTTATTTCCGCTTCTTCAGCAGCTTTATGTTTCGAGTCTATTACTGAATTTGCTACTGCTGCACCCCCACCTAATAATGCACCAAGTGCTCCTATTCCTGCAAATAACAGTGGTAGGAATCCACCCGTGTGATTCAAATGTAGTTGTTCATAATCCAAAGTTAACGTAATTCCTTTCTTTTCTCCTCTCGCTTTTTCAAATGTTTTTGATTGAGTTTCCCACAGACTGATTTTATGTTTTCCGTTTCCTGAAATTTGTTTCGCTGTCAAACGAACTGTAACAGATCTACGCTTTTTGTAAGCGGTTCGCAATTTGGTTAATTGATTTTCGGTTAAATCTATTTTTTTCGTGATCATAGTTATTTATTATAGTAAATTTTTTTAATAATGAATTTTCATACCGAAATATTGTTTACTTTTCATTAAAGCACTCACTTTAGCTGCATCAGTTTTTTCTTTCCAACTTGCATCACTCGCGTACATTCTTTCTTTTGCTAATTCCTCCAGCGCTTTATCTGCTACATGTCTTTCTTTCGTGTCTGTGTGATCCCTGTAAAATTTATCATGTTCCTTACAGCCTTCATCCAATTTATTAATTCCCAGATCTCCTCTTTTCAATCGTTTATCTAGTTTTGTAAATGGACCACAATAGTTGTATCCACCCGACAAATGCATTTCAGGTACGAAACCATCAAGTTTGTTCAGCAAAGTATTTAAAACTCCGGAACCATTTTTAATTATACCTTTCGGTAAACTGTTTACAACTCTCAACAGATATTCTATTCCTTTGGGATTATCTATGTTTTTTTCCAACTGATCGGTTATAAACTTTACAATTCCTAATTTTTCATTGTGAAAATTGTTATTACCAGCTCGTTCTTGTGCATACAAATAGTACAAACGCTGATGCAGCTGTTGGAGGTTGTCGATGTATTTAAATTCCACTGGATTTTCAGAATATTCTATCAAGCCCGAACCAACTTTACTTGCTTTGATTTCTTTCCAAATAGGTGCGATCAAATCTTTCCATTTTTTCCCTGTACTGGACTTTACTTTATTAGTAGTTGGATCATTCTTTTGGTATAAAGAATTAGTTTGAATGAGAATTTTCTTGTAAACTTTCAAATCCTCTTGAGTGTATTTATCAGGATCAGGCCCTAGAGGATCAGTTAACAAACGCCATAATCCGTGCGTTCCTTTGTACGTTTCTTTTTGAATAACGATTGCATCTCCGTTTACTTGAATTTGTTGGTCTCCGATGAAAATTTTGTCCTCTTCTCCCCATATACCAAATTGTTTATCATCCTGTCTGATGTAAAGTCTAGCAATCGGACCAATTCCTTTCGGACCAACACTATTCGATGGGGATTGATTCTGATCTACCATATCCATGATGTTTGATAAACTATTTCTTGTGTTTACTACGGTCTCATCTGATGTCGTATCAACTAGTGCAGAAGCTCCTTCTGTTGGTTTAATTTCAAGAGTATTAGTAGGCCCGAAAGTCACCAGTTTTCTTTTCTTGACAGGAGAACTACTCGCCATAGGAGCTTGCATGTAAGGAACAATTTCCAACTTCTTGAAGTCCTCGTCAGCTTGTTTCACAGCATTTTTCACTTCAACTAATTTTTCCGTGATGGGAGCAAACATTCTTTCTTTGGTTTCTTTATCATTCAGCATATCCACTCTTGCTTCTCTGAAAGCACTTCTTAACTCTTGTTCTAGTTTTCGAATTTTGTTCGCTTCCTTGACAGTCATTTCTTTTTTGGGTTTTCTCATTAAAATTCGATTTTCTGGTTCTAATTCTGAATCATCAGTTTGATCATCAGTTTGATCACGAGTTTCTGAATCATCAGTTTCAATCTTTTTTTTATGTTCGTTATATTTTTTATGTTCGTTATATTTTTTCAACAAATTTTTTTCTAAATGCTTAACAGTAGGCATAGTTATTTATTATAGTAAACAAAAAATTTTTTTTTGATTGTATATTTTTAAAACGTTTCAACGATGGTTTAACGGTTATTTTGATCGTATATTTAAAAAACGTTTCAACGATGGTTTAACGGTTATTTTGATCGTCTAACGGTGATTTAACGGTGTTTTTGATCGTCTAACGGTGATTTAACGGTGTTTTTGATCGTCTAACGGTGTTTTTGATCGTCTAACGGTGTTTTTGATCGTTTATTCAAGAAACGTTTTCTCAAACTTTTTCATGTATCGACCATCTTTTAATTTTTTCTCGAGGTTTATCGTCAGAAATCCATGATTATCGTACCAACATTCGTTGCATATTTCTTTGAATCGATCAAAAGTAAAATCTGTTCCAACATACTCATCGTAAAACGCTTTCATGTAAACTAGGCGTTGCTTGAAAATACACAGAAAATTCAGATTTTCCCTAATCAACTGTGTATCAACTTTAGTGAATGATTGAGTTAGATAAATGCAAGAAATATTCTTATGACGTCCTCTCATGTAATAATCTTTTATAATCTGTTGTTGTTGAACATTAACGCAATCATCAAAAACTATCAAACTGTTCGACTGACAATCATCTAGTACAATTAGTTCGTCACAATTATTGTAAAAATGAGCTATTTCCGTTCCAACTTTAGCCGCTATTTTTTCGTAAGCTTTTCTCAAATCTTTATAAACTTTTTGCTCTAAAGATTTGGAAAATATGTAAAGATTTCCAAACGGAATTCCCCATGGTTGTACAATCAGGTTGCACAATAGATTGGTTTTTCCACATCCGGATGGCCCTACCACTAGGCAGCGTAGGGGCAGAGGTAGTAAATCGTGAGAAGCTGTCTTTTCTTCAAATGAAAAAAGCTCTATGTTATATTTTTGACTCATTTTATTTATTATATTTATTATATATAAATAAATAATGTTTATAAAAATTTCAGGAGATACACTAAGGTTTGAGAGTCCAATTCCACTCGATCCGAATAAAGAGTATCAGTTGGGTATGTCAGCTTTGTTGTTTACAACTAGGAAAACGTTTGAGATAAAAAACTTCGTGTTCGCTTACAGATATACTTTTACTGATGGAAAATATGATCTAAAATATAAAATCGATGGAACGTTCAATGTGAGTTCATTCAAAGCCAAGTTGATTAGTTTTTTATCCAATTTTCAAACTAGTTTGTTAGAGAAAAAAGAAACTATGAAAAAGTATTCTGAAGCTCAAATGAAAGAAATACAACAAGTTACTCCGAATAGTTTGAAATTCGATCTCGAGTATTTAAAAGACGATTCTTACAGAATTGCTGCATACTTTCCCATGGACATGAAGATTGTGGATGAGGGGAATTTTTGCGATATATTTCAGTTGAAACATTGTTTAGGTTCCAATAATTTGTTTAAAAAGAATACCAACTACGTATCAGAGAATAATCCGAAACAACTCGTTCTTTCTGATAATATAGTCGAATGGCATTGTAACATTACGGAATATAGCTTTACAAATCATGATGAACATCCCCATTTGCACGTTGAAAACGAGTTATTACACGTTTCTTTCATAGAGAAACCAATGCCACCTAATACTATTTACACGGAAAAACCAAAGAAAGTAGTTTTCATTCCACTAAGAAAAGGACTGAAAGAAATAAAAATGATAAAATTGTCAACAACCACGGGAAATAATGAACAGATTCAATTCGACGATATTAAAGCTTACTTGTTGCTGAAAAGTAAATAATTTGTATAATAAATAAGATGAACAACATTGATGAAAACCAAAAACCGTCTGCTCCTGCAGTTGAAAATGACATACAATTTACTCCGTTTTACAAAAACATTTACCCTCAGATTCCAGTTCCGGAATTTAATTCCAACAATTATAGAATAAATCGCATTATAAAACAATATGAATTTTTAAAAAACGAAATGAAAATGAGGGGAAATTTGAGAAAAAAATACTGCAAATTATCGAAAACGTTTTTCGGAATAGAGTGTTTCACTACGTTAACCGAACTGGGGATGATTGGTGTTTGTATCACTCTCCCTGTGGCAATCCCTTTTGGAGTTCCACTTTCAGTCGTATTAACAACATTTTCTGCAATCCTGAGAACTTCGGGCAGTTATGTAGGAAACAAAATTAATAAACATTCGGATATCGCACTTTTGGCGAGAACAAAATTAAATTCCATAGAGGAAAAAATCACGAATGCTTTGAAAGATGGTAAAATTTCGGATGAGGAATTCAACAATATTGAACAAGAAATTAAAAATTACGATGAGATGAAAACCAACATTTTGAACGGTTATAAAAATAATGATACGGAAAAAGCGAAACTTTTAGAAAAGGGAAAAGAACTGGGAAAAGTGGAAATTATAAACGCGATTAGAAAAAATGTTTAAATTTAGTTATTACAGTGAGTTGTGTTTTTTTATGAGAAAATCTCATAAAAAATTTTTTTCATAGTACCTAAATATTAAAGGCAAATACAAGTCGAGAACACTTAAAAATTTCTTTTAAAACACAATTCCTTAAAGAGGGGAGGCGATTCGCCCCCCCTCTTTAACGTTAAAGTCGAATACAAGTCAAGTATTTAAAGATTTATTCATAGTACCTAAATAAAAAATCTAAAAAAAATGAGGGGTAAGTTAAAAGAATCTCTTTTCTAATAAAGTATGTATCAAACTAAAAAGATTTTTGATAAATATCAAGACGATATTGTGCGAAAGCAGTTTCGTACAATAAATCCGACTTCAACTTTAAATTTGAATGCTGAAAACAAAAGGACAACTTTCAAAATTGATCTAGAAGACGAATTTCTGTCTAAAAACATTCAGTATTACGTAAAGGGAGTTTTAAAGTCGAAAGATCCAACCAAGGTGTATTCAGGTTCAGATTCAGTCATGTTGGTAGATAATTTTGTGGGTCAAATGTTTTCGAGTGTAGAAGTAAAAAAACACAATGTTGTAGTAGATGAAATTGAGAATCCGGGCATTTCTGGCTTGGTACAGGGCCTTGTCACTTTTGCAGGCCCTAAGAATTATAATGGGGAAGTTTTAAATTCAGGTTTTAATTCGAAAGCAATAGGAGGTGGTAATTTCAGTGCAGTTGGTTATCTCGGTGATTTAGGTTTGGGGTTTTTCAAAGATATAACCATTCCAATTTTCAAGGGAGGTTTTGAAATAATTTTTATTCGAAACAGCGATAATAACGTTATTCAAGTTTGGAAAAAGGATGCAACCTCGATTATACCTAGTGATGGAGTTGTGGAGATAAAATCTTTTGTTTTGAGAGTTCCAGTGATTGAATATAAAAACGAATCTAAAGTTAATTTGATCGCAGAACTTAGAAGCGTGCCGTACCAATTTCAATTCAAAAGTTGGCAGTGCATAGAACATAAAAACGTTACAGGAAAAACCTTAATGTTCGATATTACAAATATTTACAGAAACGTGCATAATCCGTTATGGTGCTTCGTAGTTTTTCAAACTGACGCGTCGAACGACCAGAAAAAGGACAATTCTAGATTCAATCATAAAGACGTAAGAAATTATTGGATCGAATTAGGTGGTAGAAGATACCCGGAGGAAAATCAAGATTTGGATTTCGATGAAAATGATTATTCTCTGGCGTACAACGCATTTTTAGACTTCAAAAAATCAATGAGTTCCAAGCCATCAATTCCATACATCGAACCAGAATTTTACAAAAGGGATTATCCAATTTATAGCATTGATTTGTCGGATCAACCTCAAAACGTATCTCAAAGTAAAAGTAATTTGATACTTCATGTAGAATTCAATAAAACTGTAGCATCTGCATCAGGTAGCACAGAAGGTACTACTTGTTACGTCATCATTGTAAGTAGAACAAATTTAATTTATGATCCAACTAAAAATATGATCAGGCAAGAAGTAGCTTAAATATTAGATATTAAGGTTTATTTTTAATGGAGTTCACTCCATTAAAAAATCTACTTGCTTGTGTTTGCTTTAATTAGGGGTAGCGATTCGCTCCCCCTCTTTAAGAATTTAAAAAAATCTTTCGGTATCCTTTAATAAAACATGGAGGATGAAATTTATTGTCATAAATGTAAAAAACGAACGAAAAATATAAACGCGGAAATTGTACAAACTGCGAACGGAAGGTGGAGAATTGCAGCTAAATGTCTGAAATGTAAAACTAATAAAAGTAAATTCATAAAAAATCCGAATGAGGAAACTAACGTAATTCCTGAAACTGAAATTTTAAATTTATCAGAAAACGAAAAATTGGATTTTGCGAAAGAATTACATAAACCCGTTAGAAAGAAATTTCAGAAAAGGAAAATTGTTACTCATGGAAAAGATGATCTTTGGGCTGCGGACTTGATTATAATGAAACAATACGAGAATGAAAACAAGGGGTTCGGTTACATGTTGAATATCATTGATACTTTTTCAAAGTACGTTTGGTCAGTTCCAGTGAAAAAGAAAAACGGAATGGTAGTTTCAAAAGCTTTCAAAGGAGTTTTGGAAAATGTAAAATCTCATAATCATTCTACTCCTAAACTCCTTCACACGGACAAAGGTTTAGAATTTGAAAATAGACTTTTCAAAGAACTTTTAGACGAGTATAAAATTAAAATGTATCACACGGAAAATTTAGAAAAATCTGCAATCATCGAAAGATTTAACAGAACTTTGAATAAAAAAATTAAAATTCGTTTCGAGGTGAATGGAAATAAAAATTGGGTCGATATTTTACAGGAATTAGTTAATGAGTACAACAAACAAGACGTTCATCGATCCATTGGAATGACACCTGCTCAAGTTGATGCGAGAAACGAAAATGAAATTCTGAGATATTTATTTAAAAAGAGTGGAAAAAATGTAAAAAAGAAATTTAAAATTGGAAATCGTGTGAGAATTACGAAATCAAAGAAAACTTTTGCAAACAAATATGAAGCAAATTGGACGAAAGAGATTTTTGAAATAGCTGAGATTTTAGAAACGAGTCCAGTTACTTATAAAATAAAAGATTTAAGCGGAGAGGAAATCCAAGGAAATTTTTATCCTGAGGAATTACAACTCACGAAATTTTAAATGAATTACACTTATAGGTGCAATTCTCATAAAGAAATCAAAGGAAATTTCAGCAAAATGTCCCAACTTAACCGCACATTCTGTGGCTGCTCAACTTCTACACACAGCATCCATTCCTGAACGATCTCTACCTCCCTTTATAGGAGGGGATCTTTGAATGGCACAACCTTCACGACTTACAACGGAGTTTTAATTCCGTGAGTCATTTCAACTTGGCTTTTCAGTTGCGTTGAAGTTTCGGTTTTTGCTGCATTTTAAGTAGATGTTGAGAGCAGAACAGTTAAGAAAGGAAATTTTGATGATAAGGTCGACTCTCACTTCCATCGAGGTGGAATTAGATTAATTATTAGCTTAAGGGCCCATCAGCTAGTAACGCTTCTAATACCTCGAGGGAAGTGTATCCTCATTATTATAGGGCAAAAAAATCTTGAGGTTTTGTCCGTGCAGCGATCCGCCGATCTCTCTCTTATAAAGCCGATACGTAGGCAATGGGCCAAGACTCCAGTTATAAAACTGGGAGGGCGTTCTGCGATGTTGAGTAGTGTATTTCAAGGCTGAATGAGGTCAAACGCGACACCTCACGCGGGACGCTCGCCTGCAACTGGTTATGCAACCGGTAGATAGCGTTTGCAGTTCTGTTTCTTTTAACTAACAGGTTTTTTGTAGCGTCTCGTTATTTTATATTGAATTCTTAGAGGTCCACCTCTAATGGCCTACAGAACAACCTTGCATCTTGTTCAATATGTTTTAATGGGGAACCCCCATTAAAACGAACACTTTTAAACTATTATTTTTTTACTAATCCAAAACCACTCTATCTTGAAACTCTCTGATGAAATCTTCACTTAAATTTTGCCTAGATGAAATCCATCTCCAATCTAAAACATCCTTGAACTCTCTGATGAAATTCTCAGATAGTTTTTGCTGTCCAGAAATCCAATACCAGTCAATAAAATTCGCATACTCACGAATGAATTCTTCAGATAGTGTTTGGTGAAATGAAATATATTCCCAATATACTTTATCCTGGAACTCTCGAATGAATTCTTCAGATAGTTTTTGCCTAGATGAAATATGTTCCCAATGTACTTTATCTTTGAATTCCCGAATAAATTTCTCAGATAGTTTTTGCTCAGATGAAATCTCATTCCAGTCTACTTCATTCTGGAACTCTCGAATGAATTCTTCAGATAGTTTTTGCCTAGATGAAATCCGTCTCCAATGTACTTTATCTTTGAATTCCCGAATAAATTTCTCAGATAGTTTTTGCCTAGATGAAATACGTTCCCATTGTACTTTATCTTTGAATTCCCGAATAAATTTCTCAGATAGTTTTTGCTCAGATGATATTTCATACCAACATACTTTATCCTTGAACTCTCGAATAAATTTCTCAGATAGTTTTTGCTCAGATGATATTTCATACCAACATACTTTATCCTTGAACTCTCGAATGAAATTTTCTGGTAGATTTGGATACAATGAAATCTCATTCCAAGGTACAAAATAACCAGACTCTTCAACAAAATCTCTAATAAACTGTTTATGTTTGATTGAATCAAAATTTAATATGAGAGTTTGTGGATTTACATTTAAGAATATACTCCTCTTTTTATCTATTGGAATATTCACAGCTTTGCAAAAAATGAAATGGTCATAAGCATCTGTGATCTTGTCTCGGATCTCCATGTAAATTTCAGTTGGTAATATAATTTTATTGCTCATCTTATATTTTATTACTATTTTCTTTTTTTTAACTTACCCCTCATTTTTTTTTATCCACCCACTTTTTTCTTTTGTCTATTCTTGTATGGATACTATTTATCCTGTCTGAATTGAATTCTTAAAGGTGGGTCCGTAGATTAAAAAAATATTTAAATACATAGGACCCGTCGAATCGACGGGTCCACCTTTAATGGTTTGGGATTCCCAAATTCAGAAGAGCGTCTCGTCATTTTAATTTAAGACGATTCAAAAATATTTTTAGCGTGACGTCATTTTAATTTTTTTTATTTTTTCTAGTGAAAACATCAGAGGGAGCTAAATTTCAAAAATATCGACCCCTAAATTTGCATTTTTTTATTTACGATTGAAAATTTTTTTAGAGTTCACTAGAGTTTCTGATAAAAAAAATATTTTTTTAAAAAAAGTCACTGGTTCTGATGTTTTGTGGTAAAAAAGTTTTATCAGAGATTCAAGTGAAAATAAAAAACATCAAGGATTCAAGTGAAAATAAAAAACATCAAGGATTCAAGTGAAAATATGTGTTCTGATCTTTTATGTTCAAACTTTTTATCAGAGATCTAAGGCAGTGGCCCAGGATTGGTATTCCGATACTACTTATATATATATATATATATATATATATATATATATATATATATATATATATATATATATGTATATGTATGTGTCATTCCAGACGATAACTCTCGAAAGAATTGAGATAAAAAGTTCAAATTTGCACGAAAAATCTGTCTTGGCAATCGACAGGCTAAGTTCGAAGATGGGCAGAATCGGGTCACCCTAAGGGGGAGTTTTGGGGAGTTTTAGGGGGGGGAAATTACCCATAAATTCCCAAAATGAAAAAGTCTGACAAGTGACACCTCATTTTAAAGGTTTTTGTACGCTGAACACGATGGTGAAATCAGAATTGCGATATCTCATTCCATTCTCAAACTGGAGCACTTTGAAGATGAAGGAACGTGGTTATTTCTTGAGATGTTCTTCCTGGTTCGTCTGCTCTAATCTGATAACGGAATGGGATATCGCAATTCTGACTTCACCATCGTGTTCAGCGTTGGAAAATCTACAAACCGAGGTGTTACTCGGCAAAAAATGGAACAAAAAATTTGTTACGTACCTACCCAATACCTACTCTTCTGGTATTCAAAACATTTTTGATTTCCCCCTCCCCCTCCTTCCACCCCAAATTTTACTTTGCGTAAAACTACTCCTGTTTTAATTTTGTATGGTATCAAGTTGGGAAAACATTGGCCGAAAATTAATTTTCAGAAAATTTTAGGCGGAGGAGGAAGATGCCGAAAACTTCGAAAATTCGCTCTTATAGCCATGCTGCATGACTGTGGTTTTTTTTTCTTTTACGTTTCAAGGTGTGTAAATTCCAAAAATGCAATGTCCGACCGCCGTGTCATCGATATTAACCTTGATTTTCGGTATGAAAAAATCGTTCTTTCGCATACAGGCTCGACTTGGGCCCAAGTTGTGTCCCCTGTCTGGGCAAAGTCCTTGTCACATGGATTCATTATTCTACTGGACGTACCTACAGAAATGTTGGGTGTTAATTTATTGTTTATTTCGTTTGCAATAATTGAGATAGCTAGTTTTGATTTTTTCTACCAATTTTGGCCCTCAGAAACACGAATTGGGCTCCTTTTTTTTTCAAATTATCTTTGATCATTGATAATGCCATTTAATTGTCTTGATTCACCTGTTAATTGTTCTTGTGTTCTTTTATTATTATACAAATTTATGGGATTTCAGACAATTTCCCAGGTTTATGATTAATAAAAATAATGAATCTTGGGAGCTGAACCTTCGTTACAACCTCAGTTCTACACTGTTTGGTCAAAATCAACATCGTATTCGGTCTTCTCACCCTAACATACATGGAAAACGATACCTCACAAGCTCATGTTTACTAAACCTTTTAAAAAACTCGAAAACCCCTATTTTTACACCCATTTTTCACCCATAACACCCCTGGGTGTATTCCGATCGGGCTGCCGCGTTTCGGAGCACAACTAGGACCCAAATGTGCTCCCAAATGAGGACCCAAACTGTGTGGGGAAGATCGACGATTTTAGACCAAAATTTAACGTAAATTTGAGGCTGAAACTTCGTTAGAACCTCAACTTTCCACTCTTTGGTCAAAATCGACTTCATATTCGGTCTCCTCGTCCTAAAAAACATGGAAAACGATACCTCACAAGATCATGTTACTGGAACACCAAAAAACCCTATTTTTACACCCATTTTTCGTCCGTAACACCCTTGGGTATATTCCGATCGGGATGCAAAGTTTGGGGACACAACTTGGGCCCAAATGGAGCCTGTGTACGAAAGAACACATTTTTGTATACCGAAAATGAAGTACCTAGGTGTGGGTATGATACGGCGGACAGCGCACGGCACGGCGGATTTTGGGGATCTAAGCATTTCGAAACTAAAAGAAAAAATTTCAAGAGGGTGTCATAAAAATGTGTTGCTGACCGAATACATAGGAGTATTATTCACAGAATGATAAACCAAAATGGGTGCAAAGTTAGGTATTGTAGAGGTTTTCCATGTTTTTTTTTTTTTTTTTTTAATTTGAGGAGACCAAATATGAAGTCGATTTTGACTACCGAGTGAAGGATCTAACGAAGTTATAACTGTCAAAATTCAATATTTATGGCAATGTGGAATAAAAAAAAATAAACCTTCAGCTTACCACCAATTTATTTAAAACAAAGCTTTTCGCTCAAATTTTGAGCATCTTCAGGTACTCACCAAACCTACCAAAGGTGAGTACCTGATGATGCTCAGAATTTTAGCGAATAGCTTTGTTTTAAATAAATTGGTGTTAAGCTGAAGAAGGTTTATTTTTTTTATTCCACATGGCAAGATGGCTTACCACAAAAGGTGTAAGTTAAAATTCGATCAATTGACAATATTTATGGATCACAAACTTGTGAAAATGGCTGTAATCACCAGAAATTTGTATAATAACACATGTGGTAGTAGTAACAGGTGAATTAAGACAGTTAAATGACAGTCTCACTGATCGAAAATAATTTGTCAGAAATAGCAGCCTAATATTCGGGTTTAAAACCGTCATAACACCCCCTCAAAATTTTTTCTTTTACGTTTCAAGGTGCGTATTTCACAAAAATGCAATGCCCGTCTACCGTCCGCCGTATAATCGATGTCTACTTTATTTTCGGCCTAAAAAATTCCTTCTTCCGCACACATGCTCCATTTGGGCCCTAGTTGTGTCCCGAAACTTTGCTACCCGATCGGAATGTACCCAAGGGTGTTATGGGTGAAAAATGGGTTTTTGGTGTTTTAGTAACATGAGGTTGTGCTGTATCGTTTTCCATGTTTTATAGGATGAGGAGACCGAATATGAAGTTGATTTTGACTAAAGAGTCGGTTGTAATGAAGTTCGGCTCCCAAAATTCATTTTTTATGACTCAAAAACGTGGGAAATCGTCTGAAATCACCATAAATTGGTATAATAACAACAGTTGAATCAAGACAATTAAGTGGTACTGTTGATGATCAAAGATAATTTGTAAAACATAAACAGGAGTCTAATTCGTGTTTTCGGGGGGGGGGGAGGGCAAAATGTGCGGAAACAGTCAAAAATAGTTACTTCAATTATTGCACATGAAAGAAACAATAAATTAACAGCCAACATTTCTGTAGGTATGTCCGATAGAATAATAAACTCATGTGACAAAGACTTTGCAGCGTTTTTGTGTTGAGGTGCTTTGCTGAAATCGTCAAGAAGTTAACTTGTAACATCTACCTTTCTGCTGCACTTGCAAAATCATCTACTCTCTGCTGAACCAGTCGTATCTTGCAAAATTCTTCTGCTGGTGATGTCCACCAGGCGCTTACCTTCATTAGGCGCCAACAGTTCGAGTCCTGTGGATGCGTCTTCTTTCTCCAGTCCCTCAGCTGTGCTGTCCAGGCTTGCAACGCTCCTGACACCAACCTCAATTTGCTGCGATTCCACCATTGATTACTGGACGGATTCGGCAAAAGCCGGCCAAGAGAGCTCATCCTCTGCCGTACAAGCTCCAGTTTGATGCCAGTTCACAGCCTCTTCATTTTGTTAGTTCTCGTCCGAAGTAATCCGTTGCAGATGCCCAACCCCTCAAATCCATCTCCCTTCAGTTATTTCCTTTTCCGAATCGTCGAGAACAGGAGCAGTTGAGAAAGTGAATCCGGCGTTGGAGGGTCTGCGGCCCCCACTTGCCTCGCCCCACGTCCGGTTCTACCAGAATTTCCGATTTCTGATGAATACAGAAGACCGGAAACCCCTGCTGGGTTCTCCGGAAGGTGTTTTCCGCCCTAGCTCGTTCTACCTCGTCCCACCGCACAGTAGTTTAAGGTCATTTAACACTCCCCCGAATTTCCTTTTCACGTTCCCCCACTTGTACCTCCCCCTTTTGCTACCAAGTCTAACAAACCTCTATTGTGTCCTCTTCGTTCACACTGAATGGTTTCGACTGAGAAAAGCCCTCAGTAGCAACTTACAGAGCCATAAGTACCATCTCCCCCCCCCCCTCCTCTCTCCAGCCTGTATTTTGACTTGTATAATATTCCGAAAATGTCCGAAGAAAGAAATAAGGTTATTGCAATGGACCCAAAATGTTTCGAAGATTTTTCGATTCAAAGATATTTTCAGTACAAGATACCACAACACAGCAAGACAATACTACAGTGCAAGATATCTTGTACAATACTGTACAAGATATTTTCAGTACAATGCCATACAATTTCAGTCCGATAGTTATACAATTTCAATACAGTACAATTTAATAGAGTACAATAAAATACAGTACAATTCAATACAGTACCTACTTGATATTTTCAGTACAATACAATACCGTGCAAGATACAGTACAGTACAATACAATACAAGATATTTTCAATACAAATGGAAGATATTTTCGATTCGAAGATATTTTCAATACAAATACAAAAGTCGAAAATATTTTCAATGCAAATCATTTTTGGAGCATTTTGAAACCGCCTTCGATTCAGCCTGTTTTTATGTTTGTTATGTATTTATGCTTATTGACAGATTTTTTCCCGGTTCGTAGTTAGGTACAAACAAAGGGATGAGTTCGAATATGAGAATTTTTGGGATACAAAAAGTAGCTCAAAAATCTGTAAAAATGGCTAAAAATCGTTATACATTAATATGAAATATCCAAGTGTGGTGATTCGAGTCAGAAAAATATTATTTCAATATCATAGCATTTTGCGAAGGAGGGGGGGGGGAGCAAATAGGTAAGTAGGTCTTCAGGAAGTGAGGGTACCTACTACGCGTTACTTGAAACGTATTCTTTCTCACTGTCGAAGATGATGTTATTCAAATCATTGGGAATATGGTTGAAATTCACCGTTTGCTACATATTATAGGAAAGAAAATTCAAAAAGAGTCATTTGACATTACCCACTAATTCTTGTTTTCTCTTGCGACTTCAGCCAGGTCATGAGCGCTAAACACAAGGAATAGAAATATGTACATCAACTCAATAATATTATTCAATTTGTTTTTCCCACGCAGTGTTCATTGCCACTTGATTAATATTGCTGGAAAGCTGTGACGGTGGGCAGTTCTCGAGTCGTTTGTGGTTCCAGTGAAGATGGGGACGGTCAGGCTGAAACCTAATCGATATTCCTTCTTAACTGGTGATAATGTCGCGAGTCGTAGACGGGGACTCTCGAGGGTCCTCCGTCACTATGCTCACTCTGTCACATGGTAATGCGCTGAGTAATTCACCATACTCCATCCACTTTTTGAGGGCTTATCAGAAGGATAAGCCCAAAGGTTTCCAGAAGGATTCCTTTTCAAAAATCATGTCCCTTTTGTAATGCATAAATCTATCCCCCCCCCCCCCCCCCCATTCACCGTTTAGAGCTCAGTATAAATGAATATACTGAGCTCATTTGAAGGCAATTAATGCCGTTTCCCAATTTACAAGCCCCAATAATTGTTCCATCATAACGATGGAGGTTGATCACCTAGAGGTTGCCCAGATGATCAGTTCACCTTTGACAACGTTTTTCTCCACCAATACTCGTATTTAGGAGCTTTGTTCTTCACCAGTAAATATTATTGAGGTAGTACCATTACGATGGAGGTTAGTCTCCTTGAAGATGTTTAGATATCCTTTTCTGAACCAGAACTTCACACTACTTTTCAACCCCCCTTTTCCTTTTCATACTTCTGCTACCCAGAATTATGTCATGTGGGGAAGAGTGTGACGGTGGGCAGTTCTCGAGTCGTTTGTGGTTCCAGTGAAGATGGGGACGGTCAGGCTGAAACCTAATCGCTGTCCCTTCTTAAGTCGTGGTAATATCGCTAGTCTATGAGGAGGACTCTCGAGGGCCCACCGTCACTCTCCTCTCACTATGTCACAAAGCTGAATTTAAAGGCGTAAGTTCAGCGTTTTGGGTCATAATTAGAATTCATTGAATCGGGATGAATTTATAAATTGTTCGCTAGCAGATCATCAAGTTGTCATGTATGTTGGGCGTGCGGAAGGTACGGCATTGTTCTGTAGGTAGGTACATTGCAGTTTTTAGGAGGAATTTCTAGAAGTATTTTCAGTTTGAACAGTCAAATAATTACTTGTCGAGGTCCACAAAATGTTTTGAATGGTCTCAGTTTTGGAAGTTTTATGGCCTGAAGTGAAACGTGGATTGTACGTGGACACTGCGCTTCGTCGTTGCCGAGTAATCGATTTTCGAGTAGGTACCAGGGGCGTTGCGTCCATAAGACCACTTGGGCCACTGCCCCCGCACCCAAAAACACTAGGAGTAAAAAAAACCTCCATTTTGGTTTATTATCCTGTGAATAATACACCTATGTATTCGCTCAGCAAAAAATTTTTATAACCCCCTCTCAAAATTTTTTCTTTTCCGTTTCAAGGTGCGTAGATTCCAAAAATGCAATGTCCGTCCGCCGTCCACCGTACGCCGTACGCCGTCCGCCGTACGCCGTACGCCGTATCACGTCTACAGCCTTCATTTTCGGTCTAAAAAAATCGTTCTTTCGCACACATGCTCCATTTGGGCCCTAGTTGTGTCCCGAAACTTTTCAGCCCGATCGGAATATATCCAGGGGAGTTATGAGTGAAAATGTGTATAAAAATAGGTACTTTTTGTGTTTTAGTAACATGTTAGTAAAATGAGCTTTTGAGGTATGGTATTCCATGTTTTTGGGGACGAGAAGACCGAATATGAAGTCGATTTTGACCAAGGAGTGGAAAATTGAGGTTGTACCAGATGTTCAGCTCCCAAAATTGATTTTTTATGAGTCAAAAACCTGCGAAATCGTCTGAAATCACTATCAATTTGTATAATAACACTAGAAAAAGTGTCAACACGTGGATCAAGACGATTAAATGGTACAATCAATGATCAAGGGTAATTTGAAGAAAAAAAAAGGAGCGTAGTACCTAATTCAAGTTCTGGGGGCCAAAATTTGTGGAAACCACCAGAAATAGCCATTTCAATTAACTTACATGAAAGAAACAATAAATAAACAGCCGGCATTTCTGTAGACCAATAAAATAATAGAATAATAAACCCATGTGACAATGACTTTGCAGCGTTTTTCAGTTGGCATTTGAATTTTTTTTCTGTACCCAGTACCTAGCATTTTTGACAAAGTTCGACAGCGACTCGCCAGATTTCTCTGGCTATGGAATGGAAATTCTATGGATATTCAATATTCTAGTAGAGCATCATCCATGGTGGGCTCCATAGACCAAGCATGTTATCGGAATAAAGCGACAGTAAAAGATGTCCTGCAATCGAAGTCGAAACCTATGCTACTGAAACTGGCAGGTAGGTTCTGGGTCCTGGGACCTAGTGTCGCCATGGCAACTAAGGAAAGTGAGTAAAAATGCTCAGTCGAGTAAAAATGTTGTTTGCCACACCCACTTTGGGCTCTGTACCCAAAATCTGATTTCTACTCCAAAATCGTTCGTTTTCACAGTCGATTCGATCCCTTCGATTCAATTTTTCATCTCGATACGAGATGCTTCTTCGTCTTCTGATTTTTTGTGGTTGTCTGGTGAATTATATTTGCTTTCTCCGTTGAGTCAGTTGTCAGTTTTTGATGTTTTTCGTCAAATTGTGTGTGTTTTGCGTTCGGTCCGGTTCTGATGACAGATTTGTATTTGTGGTACATACGTGCATTTTGTCCTGTTTGCTGTTTGTGGTCTTGTGGATTGATCGGCGTCCTAACACACAGATATAACTAACTAGCTTCAAATCCAATAGCTTCTCCATTCAAGTAGGTACCGGCCGACGGTTCATTGTTTCGTATTTTTGTACCACATGACTTCGGTGGCTGATTTGCAGTAGAAATTGTGGACGTTTTCGTACGACGATAGAGTGCTGATTAAAAGAGATAAGCTTTGCTGAATATCACTCATTCATTAAATAAGGGAAGGTTGTTGTTGCCTTGGGGTATTTTGTAAAAAGATCTGTTAGTTTTGTGTTCTGGTTTGGTGCCCCACCGTTTTCAGAGCCCACGCACCGCTACTGGTAGGTACCTGTCTAATTTGTCGGTTTTCAGGTACCCACTTTGGCTCGTATTGTGAGAATCAGAACATTACTTGGGCAGTTAGGTCCATGTAGCCAGAGTCAGGAAGGGCCGTTCGTGTACATCCCTTAAGTTGTACAATGCATACATCAACAAGTCTCCAGTGTGCTGACAGTTGTGTATGCTGACTACAATGATTCCGACAATTTACATTTATTAATGTGGAAGGGATTAGTTATATGGATAATATTACGGATAAGCTTGCCGGTTACGAAGAAGCTTTTACGGTCCATAACAATCGTGCATGATGCATCAGTAGTGATATTCATCAGTCCTCACGTCAGGCACTTGCTCGTATAATGCAGCGTGATCAGTCATGAGCCTGTACAACTCCGCGGTACGTGTCATCTATATCGGACGACTTCTCCCGCGAGTCCTTTTGTTCATCCGTTGAGTGACGACAGGAGTGCAGGATGCTTGCCCCATTCACATCATCTTCTCCCTGGTGAAATGTGTCGACGCGTCGTGATGAACAGCTGTTTTAGCGACTCCCTTCCACAGACCGCTACTTCTGTGCGTCTGCCCGACCGCGCTCTGCCGCCTGCGCTTCCCATAATTAACCAGTGACGTTAGGCAGACGGCAACCCCCGGCCCTACAGCCGCCATCCGTTTGACTCCGGCAACGCTGAAAGGTGGGGACATCTCGCTCGTTGAGCTTCCCTGACAGCCCCCTCTCACAGTCCTCCCGCCTACTGGCTGTCTCAAATTTCATCCGGTTCCCGCCAAACGCCTTCGCCGTAATCGCTGGGCCGAAGCTGAGGTTGAAAGCTGTGACATCCCTTGTGATTTCATTTATACATAGGCGAACCAACAACATACATTTCTATAATTCGAAACACGAGACAGAGCTTCTTGACTTTACAAATGAACACGAGACACAGCTTCTTGAGCAACACAATTTGTCACTCCAATTCAATACTACACACCGTAACGTACCTATATCGGATCGGATATGCCGTTTGTCTGTCTAAGAGCCACCACAAGTTCTGAGGTAAGCTAATAAATGAATCGGCTAAGGTAAGGCATGGCAAGTGCGTATCGTCTCCTTTTTGACAGACTACCGTAAATTTTTCCCTCCCACAAACTCGCGTAATTGCAAAAACTCAGTTTTTCAGGAGAGCAAAAACAAAATTTGTTGCGGCGTGTAAAATCCAATGTTCTATGTTTTTTTTCGGTTCTTGTTATGGTTTATTATTTTCAATAATGAACCTTTGGAATCGAGCATGGAAACCCCCCCCCCCCCCCCCCCCGCCAATAAATTTTGATGATTTAAGTTTCAAGGTATGTAGGATCCGAAAATGCAATAAAAAAATTTCTCTCTGTCCGCCGTACGCCGTTTCTTAGTTACCATGAAACAAAATTGATGAAATTCGGGTTATAGGTTCCGTTCGGGATCTAGTTGGTCCTCGAAAGCTCGGCGTTACTGTCAGTCATATCTGAGGGGTGAAAAATAGGGGTTGAAATTTTCAGAACGCCGTAGCTCGAAAACTTTCGATAGAAGGGTATGGTTTTTTTACGTTATTACATTTTTCTTGAGCTAAACAATTTTTTGAGGCCACCCGGAGCATTGTACGTCCAGCCGTTCGTAAGCACCAAAAAGCTTCGTCAACGCGATCGTGAATCAAACGGTATAAATCCGGCCGGGATATCATCACTAGGGAGCATCTGATTATAATCAAGGACGGCTGTATGAAGTCGAGTTAGTTGTTCTGCGATTTTATTTCATTTGATAAGTGATGGACTGTTGGATTTTGTTGGTAGGTACTTGTGAAACTTGAATAAACGTTGAAGTATTCCTGATGGGTAAATTATTACACAATGGTAAATTATTACACAACGGCAAATTATTACACAACGGTAAATTATTACATGACGGCAAATTATTACAGAGCGGTAAATTATTACACAACGGTTCATGTACCAAAAAGGGGCTGGATTTTGTTGATCGTTACTTTTGCAACTTGAACAACCGTTGGAGTATTATTGATGGGCAAGTTATTACACAACGGTTCACTATAGGTACCTATTGACCACAGAAAACAGTGATCTAACTCCACATCATCAATTTTCCTTTAGAACTTCATTATTTGCGTTTCTTTTTGCCGTTTTAGTTACTGTTTGTCATCGGCTGCATTATTTTAGCAACATTCAACTCGTGATTTAGGTAGGTAGGTACCTAGTAACGAGTACGGGGTTAGGTACTAACTTACGGAGGATCTGCGATCCACATAATATCTACAGAGTAGTAGGTACATATTATATTATATAGACGGGTTATCTGTACAGAGAGCTGTGATCTGTAACAGAAGGGTATTCTTCGTCAACGCGATCGTGAATCAAACGGTATAAATCCGGCCGGGATATCATCACTAGGGAGCACCTGATTATAATCAAGGATGGCCGTATGAAGTCGAGTTGGTTGTTCTGCGATATTATTTCATTTGATAAGTGATGGACTATTGGATTTTGTTGGTAAACTTTTGAACAATCGTCGAAGTATTATTGATGGCGATGGTTAAATTATTGCACAATGGTAAATTATTACACAACGGTACGAACTAAACCACTCGCGACGAAATCGTGGAAACCCATTTCAAAGAAAAACGGAGTTATCGAAAAAATAGTCTATTTCCACTAATACACAAAAAAACGCAAAAAACACTGTTATACCGGTTTCGGTGATCAAACGATCGTCAGTAACACACAATAACACGTGTTACTGACGATGGTTTGATCACCGAAACCGGTATAACAGTGTTTTTTGCGTTTTTTGTGTATTAGTGGAAATAGACTATTTTTTCGATAACTCCGTTTTTCTTTTTTTGCACAACGGTAAATTATTACACAACGGTTCATCTACCAAGAAGGGGCTGGATTTTCTTGACCGGTACTTTTGCAGCTTGATGTATTATTGATGGGCAAGTTATTACACAACGGTTCATTATACTTGACCACGAGGGTAGGTACTGACCACATAAAACAGTGATCTACGCAGAAGGGGCATCTATTTCACTCCGGATCAACAATTTTCCTTCAAAACTTCATTATTTGCGTTTCTTTTTGTCATTTTAGTTACTGTTTGTCATCGACAGAATTATTTTAGCAACATTTAACTCGTGATTTAGATAGGTACCTTGTAACGAGTATGGGGATAGGTACTAACCTACGGAGGGTCTGCGATGTACATAATAACATGCATAGACTAGTACTATTATACAGACGGGTTATCTATACAGAGAGCTGTGATCTGTAACAGAAGGGTATTCTGTACAAAATAATAAACCGTTGTGCAGGGATTTGCAGCGTTTTTTTTTTTTTTTTTTTAATGAGCCACAAATCTTATTTAGTTTGCGATGGTCAAGGATTTTGTGGAAGTTATTTCAAATTATAATGAAAAAACGCTGCAAAGTCCTTGTCACGTGGGTTTATTATTCTACCGGACATACCTACAGAAATGGCTGTCCATTTATTGTTTCTTTTATGTGCAGTATTAAAATAGCTGTTTTTGATGGTTTCCACCAACATTGGCCCCCAAAAACACTGCAGTCAGTTCATGTTTTGCACAATTTTCCGCGAGTTTTTTACCGCTGTGATTTTTGCTCCGTACAACATTTGTTTAAAGAAAATAACAAAAAAATCAGCCTGGTATTGGTACCTACTTAAGAATTACAAAAGGTATAATTTGGTGTTGGGTTCTGTCATAAAACTACTCGTATACACGTATTATACTACTTGGTGGGAATTATTATATTTTACAGTAATATTTAATTTTATGTTTCTGGAGAAGGATTCTGCTGTTCAAGCTAAATATTATACTTAATTATTTTCATCAAATTAAGCGTAAAAAAACATTAAAAATAGAAACGAACTAAAAAAATAAAACAAAAAACAAAAAGTAGTACCTATTTATATTGGGTTGTGTTTTTTTTTTCCAAGTATTTCTTTTGCCGCAACTCGTTGCAATGATATTTATTTTGCAAATAAGCGTTTGATTGAATTTGATATTATGATGTTCTTCTACAGCCGGGAAACATCTGTTTGGGCAAATCTAAATCGGTTTCTGCATGGAGACAGCAAAGCTGGATAGATATTTAGTTATTTTAAGCTCGAAAACCCAGTTTGAGATAAGTGAGGGAATTCCAAGTATACCAAGAACGCATTAATTGCAGAATTCGCCCTACCGGCTTCTAAATCTACCGTGTGTTCAAATCCAGTACATATTTTATAAGGTGGTCCATCTGTAAGTTACAGAATTAAAATTTTGATAAATTTCGTCGAAAATATCCAGGACTCATCCAATACCCGCCCTCCGAAACAGACAATGACCGACTTTCATCTCCGATATTTCTGGTCTCAAAACTCATCATTTTTCGTGAAATGACGTCAAAGCAATATTATACTTCTCAACCGTCAAAGTTACGGTATTTCCGTCCATTAGAGGAGGAAACAAAGAACGTGACCAGAACTTCTAAAGATGTGATCCACTTTATCCAAGAAAAGTACTGAGGCGCTTTTCGACCGGTAGTTCGATTCGGAGTAGAAGTTGAATACGGCTTTTGAAGTCTTAGAGGCCTGAAACTCCCTCCTTCATGTTAACTTTTGTAAAGGGACTTTCAGCGTTGTCAGTGGCGGTTCGCGAATTTCCTAAAACGTTTAGGCGGAAATGCGGAGGGGTCGAGCGTTTCTGTTAAGTAAGATGAGTCAAAGCCTTCCCAGTTCCTGGTGGAACCCAATAAATTTGGCCCGTGGAATGAAGAAATATTATTTTTAAAGAAAAATACAAAATTTACCTACAGTGCACAAACAAGACTGTTTTATACTGTTACTAGAAAACCTACCTTCGGACAGTAGTTCCTTATGTGGTAAGTTTGGAATCAATGTGTAAAATAGAAAAATGGGAAAAATTTAATGAATGAGTGAATATGGTTTACAGTTGAAAAAAAGTTGCACGGGTTTAAGGTATAGTTGGGGGAATAAGTACAGTATGTGTGGAAAACAGTAACCTTGAATAACGTAGAAGGTTGTATTATAAAATCCCCCCATCCTATCCTCATTCCGGCAAGTAGCGTAGTAATTTCCCTAATGGATTCAACCAAATAATTGCTCACCATAGAAAACAGGTAGAGACGTGATATGCCTAGGAGAAAACCGTTCTTGGGGAAAAGAAGTACTTAATATAAAGTAAAGTAGGGAATAGGTGAAGAGAGAAAAGGTGACAGAGGATGTCGGATAAAGGATTTTATTAAGTAACTATAATATATGAGTAATAGTTCGATGAAGAAGGCGTAAAAAAATCAACGAAGGAGAGTAGGTAGGTATGATAAATAAATATTATTGCAGTCCAAGCCGCTGTTCGTAGTATAGTCTGTCAGTCTAGAGACGAATTTTTGGTTTATTATTTTCAATAATGAACCATTGGAATCGAGCATGAAAAAAAAAAATTCTTACCCCCCCTCAAACTTTGATGGTTTACGTTTCAAGGTATGTAGAATCCAAAACTGCAATAAAAATATTTCTGTCTGTACGCCGTACGGGCCACTTTTCTTAGTTACCATGAAAGAAAATTGATGAAATTCGGGTTATAGGTTCCGTTCGCTGTCTAGTTGGTCCTCGAAGCTCGACGTTACTGTGAGTCATCTCTAAGGGGTTCAAAATAGGGGTTGAAATTTACGTGAATATTTTTACGCCTATACCATTTTTTTACGTGAATATTTTTACGGTTTCAAATAGTTCTTGAACTTGCGAGTTTTTTAAGACCATCCGGAGCGTCGTACGTCCAGCCGTTCGTCCACAGTAAGGCCCCGAAGTTTGCACCGACAGGCATTTTCGACTCCAGTGTGAATGAAATTGTATACAATTCAAACCAAATCTCGTAACCAGAGACGCGCCCACAATAGGAATTTGTGAATACGGCCAATCATTGCTAGGGATCACCTGATTATATTGGCGGAGTATGAAGTCGAGTTGGTTGTTCTGTGATATTATTTCATTTGAAAAATGATGGCTCTTTTGGAGTTTGTTGGTAGGTAGTGAAACTTGAACAAACGTTGAAGTATTATTGATGGGTAAATTAGGTATTACTACGGTAAATCATTACTCAACGGTAAATTATTACACAACGGTTCATTATACCATCTACGTAGAAGGGGCTGGAGTTTGTTGGTAGGTACTTTTGCAACTTTTTTCACTCCTCATCAACAATTTCTTTTCAGAACTTCATTATGTGTGTTTCTTTTTGTTAGGTACTGTTTGTCATCGGCAGAATTATTTTAGCAACATTTAACTCGTGATTTAGGTAGGTACCTAGTAACGAGTACGGGGTTAGGTACTAACCTACGGAGGGTCTGCGATCTACATAATATGTGTAGAATAGTACATATCATATTATATAGACGGGTTATCTATACATAGAGCTGTGATCTGTAACAGAAGGGTATTCTATACAAAATAATAAACCGTTGTGCAGGGATTTGCAGCGTTTTTTCAATTTGTGTTCCTCCTCGGTTTCTGCCAACAGGTTTCTTGGGGAGACTCAGAAGCTCGATTCTTAGCCGTGCTGATAGTCTGATCTGCAAGTCTTGACGCTGTAGATGTAATACAGAAAAGTGCCTGTTTATCTGCTGAATAATGTACGAATAAAATACTAATACCACTTGTACCTACCATTCACTTCATTCGGCTCACTGCTTCTTGCAGATTTTACCCTAATGGATTTGCCACTCCTTTACCCGAAACTTTTTCTCTTCGTCGGTGGCATTTCGATTTATGTTGTGTAAAACTCAATATAAGCCCGCTGTTGTTAGCATAATGCCTCGGTTGAGAAGCAATATTTCCTTAATTACGAAGTTGTTTACCCGGGCGACGTTGATAATGTTCGGTTTAGGATGATGGAGGAGGTTTAAAAGATTGTAACATAGCCTATGTTTGATTCCGGAACTTGCTGATCATTCTGCAAAAAACCGCATTCTAATCGGTCCAACCGTTTGATCGTCTGTAAGGAATAAACAGACAAACTTTGAGTTTTATATATAAGATGTTCTCGACTGGAAACACGAAAGTGTTACAATTATCAACACTTAAGCAACTGAAACATAATTATATTTTAGATATGAGGCCAAAGTTGAATTTTGAAACTAATAAACACAGCACACAACACAATGGCAGCCAACACTTCCAACTACCAACAACCCAATACTTAAGAAACATATTATTTCTGACTATTGAAATACTTAGTCTTATTCCTTCTCCAGATAGGTACCGTTCCATGACACCTGTGATGAATTTATATTAATTTAAGGTATTTCCGCCATTAATGCGAATGTTAACCGATTTTTGGTTTATTATTTTCAACAATGAACCATTGGAATCGAGCATAAAAAAAAAAAATTCTTACCCCCCCCCCTCAAAATTTGATGGTTTACGTTTCAAGGTATGTAGAATCCAAAACTGCAATAAAAATATTTCTGTCTGTCCGCCGTACGCCGTACGGGCCACTTTTCTTAGTTACCATGAAAAAAAATTGATGAAATTCGGGTTATAGGTTCCGTTCGGCGTCTAGTTGGTCCTCGAAGCTCGACGTTACTGTGAGTCATCTCTAAGGGGTTCAAAATAGGGGTTGAAATTTTCAAAACGCCTATACAATTTTTTCACGTGAATATTTTTACGGTTTTAAATAGTTCTTGAACTTGCGAGTTTTTTAAGACCATCCGGAGCATCGTACGTCCAGCCGTTCGTTCACAGTAAGGCCCCGAAGTTTGCACCGACAGGCATTTTCGACTCCAGTGTGAATTAAATTGTATACAATCCAAACCAAATCTCGTAACCAGAGACGCGCCCACAATAGGAATTTGTGAATACGGCCAATCATTGGTAGGGATCACCTGATTATATTGGCGGAGTATGAAGTCGAGTTGGTTGTTCTGTGATATTATTTAATTTGAAAAATGATGGCTCTTTTGGAGTTTGTTGGTAGGTAGTGAAACTTGAACAAACGTTGAAGTATTATTGATGGGTAAATTATTACTACGGTAAATTATTACACAACGGTTCATTATACCATCTACGTAGAAGGGGCTGGAGTTTGTTGGTAGGTACTTTCGCAACTTTTTTCACTCCTCATCAACAATTTCTTTTCAGAACTTCATTATGTGCGTTTCTTTTTGTTAGGTACTGTTTGTCATCGGCAGAATTATTTTAGCAACATTTAACTCGTGATTTAGGTAGGTACCTAGTAACGAGTACGGGGTTAGGTACTAACCTACGGAGGGTCTGCGATCTACATAATATGTATAGAATAGTACATATCATGTAATATAGACGGGTTATCTATACATAGAGCTGTGATCTGTAACAGAAGGGTATTCTGTACAAAATAATAAACCGTTGTGCAGGGATTTGCAGCGTTTTACCATTGCATTCGTTTTATTCTTTCCCAAGGTACTTACCGTACTGTTACCGTTTGGCAGATTTAACTTATATGTCAGTTTCCTGTAATTTTAGCCATTTTTACCTAGCAATTTTTGAACTTTTTATTTTGGCCCACTTTCTTCTATTAACATATTTCTGACTATTAAAGTATTTTTATTCCGTCTCAAGGTTCTGTACGACGTTTGGTGATTTTTACGTACCATTTTTTTTACAGATTTTTGACCCACAAAATCTCAAATTCGATCCACTTTTTATTTTCGATAATTATTGCCCATCTTCGAACTCATCCTTTGGTATGTCTGGAAATATTTTGACGAAATTTTGAATTTTGTTGAAATCTAGAGCTGGATTTAGAATGCTCTGAAACAGAAAAGTATCGAAATTTGGTTCATTTACTTACTATAAGTTTTCATTTCAATAGTGTTTTCTCAAGGCATTACTGTAATTATTGCGTCGTCAATGACTTCAGACACTCATCTTTAGGGACTGGAATTTGCATATTTTGCATATTGTTTTTTATCGTGTATATCGTTCTAATTTTCCGTTTTGAGGGTATCTGAAGAGTTTAGCGTGTGTTAAATTGAAATTTAAATAGCATATTTTGCATATTTTGTTCGATTTCGGAGATTTTTGCATATTTTGGCAGTTTTGTGCATTTTCTGCTTTTTTAATCGAAACTGGGGAATTTCCCTATTTTTCGACATTCCAATCGCCAAATCCTCCGAGATATGTGTTTCTGAAAAGGGATCACGGATATTCTTAGGCCATTCACCGTTTAGTCCATGTACCTGGTAGGGCTTAGGCCCGCCCTCACCATTTATCCCTGAATGGGATTGCCTTTCACTTTTGGGCTATAAATACGTCACAATTGACAATTTGGAACAATCAATTGTGATCTAGTGCTATAATTGTGATAGCGAGTGACTTTTTTGTATAAATAAAAGTATATTGTATAGTCGAGAAAAAAAGGTGTGTACATTTTCATTCCATTTTCTTCCTTGATCCTTTTCTATAATTTTTTAAGGATGCGATAGTTACTGGAACATAATTTATAGACTACCTGTACGTCTCACAGCAAAATTAATTCATTCTAGAAATATTTTAAATTTTTTTTAAACAATTTTGCTTGGGGTGCATATTTTTGCATGTGTTGCCCATTTTGAGTGCATATTTTGGCCGAATTTTGTGCATATAATACCAATCCCTACTCATCTTAATTGCGATATTGTTACAGGCGAAGAGGGATCCTTGATTTCGAGAAGAAGCCTCTCCAAGAATTTGTATATAAACTCCACACGAACATTGAATTGCTCCAGAACTCAAGTGTGGTGATCGCGTAAGTGAACGTTTCGAGTGAAATAAAATAATGAAATTGAGTGTGGTAAAAGACTAATTATCTGTAACGGACGTTTGGGGTAAAAATAAATCTTTCAAATGACAAAAAAAATACTCAATTGCATCCTTCACGAAGAAACGAACTTTTCTTATCCATCCCCCGCAGCTCTACCTGACAGGGTGTCGCCCTTATTGTAAGATTGTAAGATTATCAAACCCACCCTTCTGCTCATTTTGGTCTGAATATGATATCTTTAACAAAAACAATACCGTAGGCTATTCACCAGATTAGTACGTTAAAAAACTAGCGTTTAAGAATTACAAACAAAAACTTCAATTGTGTAAATGTAAGTTATTACTACGATTCGGGAAAAACATTACAATGTCACTCTTTTGGTTTCTTACCACATTATGATTGTTATATTAGTTCATCTTAAAATATTATAGAAATATATGATTGTTGTATACATACTACGACATGGTTTGTTTCACTTTCTCCACGTCCTCAGATATTATAAATCAGTGGTTCTCTACGAAAACGATTTCCGTAGTTGAGTTTTGTAGATTTCAGAAATATAAAACTCGAATTGGAAAATTTCCTCAAGAAATTTGATTTTTAAGGACCGTTACGAGTGCACCGGTCCACCTAATACGAGTGTTGCTCATGTGCGGTGCCAGCGCTGGTTCATTCGTTGGCCAGAACCAGTTGGAGATAGTATCAAAATTTAAGTACCTACTCGTCTCATATGTAACTTCTTTAATAAATTAAGTGTTGTAATAAGATGAATTGTTAATAAAATTCAGGCAAAATAGGCTGGCCTGAAAAGTTGGTGGTCCAAGGAAGGTGAAATGATCGTTCAGTAAGATGAGAAGAGTGAGTTCCCTCAGCTTGCGGAATTCTCTCCGCTACTCGGAACAACATTGTGGTTTCCACTGAGTGCAGTTCGCATATCCACATTTCGATTTTTTTCCGAGTTGCGGAGAAAATGAGTGAATGATTGTTGTGAAAATTAATTGGTAACAAATTCCTACAGTTTTAAAGAGCTATAACCCAGGACGCTATTTGTCACGGACAGTTTTCATTGTGAACATCAAATAAAAATTTTCAACCCCCTCCTCAAAATTTTCAAAATGCCTTAGCTCAAAAATTTGCATTAAAAGGTGTGATGGATGGATATGAGCGCACATCCACCACGAGAGGTGTAGGGAGGATGTGCCCGGTTTGGTTATGGGCGGACCACCACCATGCCCAGGATCTTTTTGGAAGATGTGCTCGGTTTGGTTATGGGCGGACCACCACCATGCCCAGGATCTTTTTGGAAGATGTGCTCGGTTTGGTTATGGGCGGACCACCACCATGCCCAGGATCTTTTTGGAAGATGTGCTCGGTTTGGTTATGGGCGGACCACCACCATGCCCAGGATCTTTTTGGAAGATGTGCTCGGTTTGGTTATGGGCGGACCACCACCATGCCCAGGATCTTTTTGGAAGATGTGCTCGGTTTGGTTATGGGCGGACCACCACCATGCCCAGGATCTTTTTGGAAGATGTGCTCGGTTTGGTTATGGGCGGACCACCACCATGCCCAGGATCTTTTTGGAAGATGTGCTCGGTTTGGTTATGGGCGGACCACCACCATGCCCGAGATCTTTTAGGATGAATTTGCTTGGTTTGGTTATGAGCGAATCACCAACATGCCCAAGATCTTTTAGGTAAGGAGAGAGAGTAGTCAGCAACTAGAGGAGAGCGTAGAATGGCTAGAAAGGCGAAGGAGGCGAGTTTTTATAGGCTTGGGAGCCGTCTCCCTCCATCCTCCAGCTAGTGGAGGATGGTGGGGATCCCCAGGCTGGCCCTCGGCTCTCCTGCGTCTTCCGTCCCCACTTCTAAGTTTATTTGGCGAGATCTTAATTTCACATAGTAAATTTGTGGTTGTGGGAGGATACCACGACAAAAGGGTTTGGTTTTTATGACGTTTTCAAATTGATTGAGAACATTAGGATTTTTTCAGACCACTCGGAGCATTGTGCGCCCAGCTGTTCGTTCGCAGTGAGGCCCTGAAGTTTGAGCCGAAAACCTTCGTCAACAGCTGATTATAATCGCTCATGGCTTTATGGAATCCAGCTTGTTGTTCCTTGATAAAATATTTCATTTGAAGAGAGGTGGTCATTTTGGATTTTATTGATAGAGAGTATAAGTATTTTTTTCACGACTAAACGAACCATCCAAATTAGGTGAGCATTTGGGAATGTCGAGGATCCTACTCAGGTTAAGCGACCACCAGATTTCGAAAATGAC